>JARHVA010008434.1:0-322500 GCA_037957365.1 Torreya grandis
ACACTAACTTACATAAGGACACTCCTGCCAAGTCCTCTACATGGTGGCTCAAAAAGCATGGATGTCATAGAGTGGATCAGGTGAGATAGTGACCCTTTAGTGATAGATAATCATATGGCATGCACCCATCCACCTAGAGAAGTGTAATAGAGCTGATAAACTAGCAACAACTCATCACTCGGCACATACCTATCCAACATGGTAGGGAGACTTCCTTTTGCCTATAAAATAAAGTTCACTTTTGATAAAAAAATGAGGGTGATAAAAAATGCAGTGAAACTTTGGTGAAATAAATAAAAACCCACTAGTATTTCCTTTATGCATAATAGTTAGGAATTTCAATATACAACCCAAACTCATATGTGAGCCATTAGGCATGAATAGAGATAGTAAGAGTGTGTGCTCTAGATTTTGTATTGAACTCTATATTGTACTTTGAATTAATGAAATGATCATTGAATCCTATGATATAGTGTTATATAATGTTATGCTTATGAGTTAAGTGTTATTTATGTAATGTTAGAATTGGTACTTAGATATAATATGGAATGGAGATTCACTTCTAGTCACTATTGGTGTCCCTACACCATATAACAACTTTAGGCACCCTAGAGTAGACTAAGGACTAGAATATGGTTTCACCAAGGCCATAAGATCTATGTTTATATAATGATTCATCTAAATACCTAAACTATCTTAAGTCAACCCTTAACATAGTTTGTGTTGTTAAGAGCCCCATCTAGATAGTAATGGGTTCACCTCCTGTGACCTATACCCTCAAGGGGGCTTATGTCTAGTAGCCTCCCTTTGAAAGACAAAAATTGGATGTACCTTTGAAACCTCTAGCCTATTACTAAGTTTGTTTGAATCCCAAATTGTACCATGATGAAATTAGCCCAATACGGGCTTGATCACTTCATTATTCTCACTTTGGGTGAGTGCATGAGGCTTGCACCTCATGTGAAGATAATGTCAGCACCATAGTGTGATTAAATTTTGTGTGTAAAAATTTATTACCCTCACACCTAATTCCCCCAACTCTAGAACTAACTTGGATTGATATCTACACACATGACCAAGTGCAGAAGTCAACCTAGTGAACTTTTTTATGACACTATTTGTTTGTTTATTTCAGCTTGTTTGTTTATTTGTGTGTTTATTTGTTTGTTTCTTCATTTGTATGCTTACCTATTTTTTTAATTTTAGTACGTTTACCTTGACTCAGTCTATATGCATTCATTGGGTGATTCCTTGAGCACATTATTCTTAAGTCCATCCATATTCATACATCAACATAGTCATCATGATTTTTATCATTGGTGCATTATTTTCAATTGTTTATTGGATCGAGAGTCTGTCCTTACTAATATTTTGGACAAACCCCCATGGTGTTCTATAATGATGCCTACCATCAAATTCTATAGCAAAAATCAGATTTAAGAGGTTTATAATATCAATGAAGCATCACCATCTCCTTAGCACTAGCATTAGTACAAATACCAATCCAATCTCAATCATATCCCAAACAAAGTAATTAAGTAACAAAACAATTTCAACCTTTGTTAGTTAGGATGAGCATATCCATACTAGTATGTTATCCCACTTCATCTTTATCCTCTATATAGTGTTATCACTCATCATCCATCAATCACATTTTTCACAAATTGAGGTATACTGTATCAGCATTATACATCATCCCACATGCATTATCAATGATTATATCACCTGTTGGGGTAAATCATTGTGTTACCACCAATTTAATTTCTTTTTTGTCTATCCTAATTGGGGTAGTTCCATCTTCTAAATGATAATATCACCTATTGGGGCAAGTAATTATGTTATCATACCATGTTGCCACTATTAGGGTACAATGCTTATAACCACCTTTGGGGAAACCATTGTACACCATCCCACTTTGCATTTCTCAATGATTTTGCCCAAATTTTGGGTGAATCATTGTGTTGTCACCCTATCATCTTCATTTGTCTGGTCCCCTCATTTTGATTCTTTATTTTGAGGGACCATTTGCTAACCCACTTACCAATTGCTCCCTCAAGGGAGTAACTACAGTTTAATCATTACCACTATGGTCATAAGCATAAAGAACCATTTTATTCTTTGAAAATATGTTACTATGCTTATATCTTATAACATCTTTGGAAATAGGGAAAAACTATAGACATTTAAAATTGGCCACTAATGGTTTTGCATCAGACTATTAGACCAATTCTTACCAATCATCAAACATTTAGCTTAAATTTTTTTATTAGTCTCAAATTTGGCTTTATAACCTTGAATTAAATCAATTTGGCCTATTAAATCAATTAAATAAGGCAAATACACAAATTGAATTAATCAAAAGTAAACAAATGACCAAATGCCTAAAACTAATTAATTAACTTGCACACCCTAATCAAAATCAATTAGCAAATTAAATCAATTTCAAATCCTAATTGAGTTCACCCATGAACTAATAAATCAATTACTAAAAATAAAATTCAATAACATCTTAGAATATCCTATAACAAACTCATTACCTTTGTGAGTTGTCACTTTTGGAAAATATTTAAAATAATATCTTAGAACACACTCATTACCTTTGTGAGTTATCACTTTTGGAAAATATCTAAATAACTATTCTAGGAATATACCAAACTCAACAAAAGTTAATAAACTCAACCGTGGTTAGATTTAACCCATTCCAAGGGATTTGAAAGCCTATAAAATAAAGATTAAAGCTATTCATTTAAGGAGCTCAATCAAAGTAAAGTTATTTATAATGGAGGAATAAATTCATGAAGCTAAAAGCCTAGTGTTATAATGTCAAAATTGAGCCAAAGCCATCAATCAAGCCAAGCATTCAATAATGGTGCATAGAGGAGATGATGTTAGCCACATGTCATTGATGAAGAATTCTTATGAATGAATTGAGCAAGCCAACCTAATTACCATTTGTAGCTATCAAGGATTGGGTAAGGAATTCATCTTTTTAAGTTTATATTTCTCATTTCCTTCCATGTTTTGTTAAGTTATCATTTGGTTTATTCATTATGTTCCCCCCATGATCAAGCTTAAAGGATGTTAGATTTTTAGTGAGTTCATTTTGCATTATTTTTGAGAATAGCTCTATAATAACCTTCTCTTTTGAGTTAAAATCCTAGATCATAGCTATAATCCATCTCATTGAATACCTACAAAGGCATTATGTTTAATGTGGTACCTTCGTCGATGATGCATATCTTTTTGTGACAATCATATATAAAGGTCTTGATGTAGAGTGGGAACTTATCCCTCTTTGTCATAATGGAAGGGTTTGGTAAAGAGGTAGGGTCAAAAGATAGGATAAGTGGGTGAGGGTAGTCAGGGATGTTTGAGTTGAATAACACCTTAGCATCATCCCGTAGTGGCACCTCATGAGAGAGACCAATACCCTCAAAGATGAGCCCTCTTTTATTAGGAAAAAGGTAGAGAAGGTCCTAGATGGATATTCTAACTGGGAGGCCTTGTAACTCCTCTATGATGGAATACAAATGTTGCCTAGCCTAGGGAGGGATATTACCCTGAAAGTAAAATATGACTTTGGGATTCCCTAACCTTGCAAGATGGCCTAAGGAACCTACACCACTAGCATCTCTAATGGGGTCATTCATATGACCTGAGTGCATATTGATAAAACACTCATAACTAATAAGGGCTATGTTAATGCCAATAACAAGCTTGCTGTTATTATTCTTGGCTTTCCATTTTGAGTCAACTAAGGATGATGATTTGAAAGAGATAGAAGAATGAGAGGAAGAGTATTGGGCCTTAGCTTTGTATTTATTCTACTTATTCATCATATTCTTATCCTTGTCATGGTTAGGAAGAGATATGTAAACACATCCATCTTATGTCTAGGTTAAACAAGAAGGGAATTATGGGAAACATGTGAGGTCTTCACACAAGATAATTGGGTGACACTATTTCATGTAAATTTTCAACTTTAGTTTTAATAAAGAAAGAAACAAAACTCAATGTGGGTGTGGTTGAAAAACTTGTTTGGTTATATGTGTATTGAATCAAAATATTATGAAGAGATTCTCTTTAGATAGGGAGTAATACATGTAGATAGGAAAGTACTAAAGCAAACTTGTTCATTAGTCAAATAGTTGGGTGGATTTCCTAATGATAGTTAGATCTCAAAAGTGAGAGCTTCCTTAAGGGCTATCAATCCACATGTTTCAAATAATTAAGTTGATAAAATTATAAATAAGGTAATTGCAACAATAATCAAAAGGTACTAAAACTAAACATAAGAATGCTTGTTAAGAAAATACACTAGAAATGATCTAATTAGTGATACACTAATTATTACTAGTTTTAATGAGTTGAGGTATGCTTCAAAAAATTTGAAAGGGTCTGTGAATAGTAAAAAACATAAAAAAAAATATTTTTTAGGCTTAGGTAGGTCAAATTAGCTTGCTCATTTTTTTCCTTAGGTGGCTATTGATGGTTGGGGTGACCATCAGTGGTTGTGCCTGACTGCCAATGGTTGGGGTCTGATCATCAATAGTTGACTATGTATTTTGGGTTTGATCAATAATTGAATGATGGGATTCCATAGATGAATTCTAGGAGTTGGGTAAGGGCTAGGATGATTGTGAAATAAAATAAAAGTATGTGAATAGTAACAAACAAGCACTTGTCTTACCAAAAGTTGATTAGGTGAGTGGTTAGTATAGTTAGACTATGGGTGAAATTTGGTTGATTTCAATAGAGTAACAGTACCTTATAGCTTGTTTGAGAGGTAATAATGAGTTGGATATCAATAAGATGGCTTGATAACATGAATGATGTTGATTGACCTAATTGACTTACAAAAGAAAACTCTGAGTACCTAAGCTCTTGATAATTATTGTAGATGGGATTGACCTCCTTGGCCTCTCTATCTCTTATAGGCATAAGAAAGAGGTGGAAGTGAAAGTGTAACTGGGTCATATAAATATAATTTATCCATGCAAAGGGTTATAACACAAATTAGACAGGTTTATATTTAGAAAAGGGTCAATGAAGCTTGCATGCTTTTTGTGAAAAGGTGTATCCTGATCATTGATGGCTAGGGGTTTCTAAGGCTAACCATCAATGGTCACCCTGATTTTCAATGGTTAGGGTCCACAAGAAAAGGGTCCTGAATGTCAAGGTCACTTAGCTTGGTAAAACTAGGTGAAGGTAGGTTGGGTTAGATTAATAGGTGTAAGTTAGTCCTAAGGGGGTCCTAGGGTAGGTTCAGGGGTATTTTTGACATTTGGAATCATAGGTGTGCATATTTTTAGTGTCTATATTTTGCCCATTTTTATTGTGCAGCTTGTGTAAACGAGCTAAAAAAATAAAAATAGAGTATGGGTCAAGGGTTTGATTTCCAAAAGAGTAGGAGGAGGTGTTTCCACTCAAACTAAGATTTGGTAAGGTGAATCTAAAGCAGGTATGGGTGTGATTAAATGATAAATGGTGAGTCATGAGGTGGTGACATGAGGTTGGGCATTTGAGATGCAAACATTCACATAGAATGTGATAAAAGGGTATGATAACCAAGATCATGCATTGAATAAAATTTTAAATGTTAGTAAAAATAAGGGTTAGTGATAAGTAGGATAAGTGACAAGTGAATTGCATGATTGCCTATATGCATGGTAGTTTGGAACAGTCATAAACGTAATTCTCCTAAGTGAGTTTTATGTTTTTGGTGGATATCCAAGGTAGGAAGTGCTCCCATGAAAAACAAAAATGGGTCAAGTCTCATGGGTATCCAAGGTAGGAAGTGCTACTGGTGAGACACAAGTGGGTTGGTATGTGTGAGGTGGTGTAAAATGCAAAAGGGGTCAACATGGCAATGTTTTCACTACAGTCAAAGGACCAAATAATATGTGTCACTAAATGAATGTCAAATCAACCAAAAGAGATTGATGACAAGGTGATGAGGTGGTTAGGTTGATGGGAGAAATGCATCTCTAAAATTAGGCAAAATCTTAGGATAGTGTGCTAGAAATGGTAGGTTTCAGGTAAAAAGTCAAACTAAGGTTTGTAGGGTTTCTTGGCCATCGATGATCAATGTCCCCAGAAGGTGACTGTCGATGATGACCCTGATCATATATAGTTAGGGGAAACCCTAATAACTTAAATAAGTAAAAAGTAAAAACAAGACTCAATTTTATGATTATTACTATTTTGATCTATTGACTTTGTCATGGGCAATTTTAGTGCTTTGTGAGGAAGGTGTTTATTGTGGTGGGTGGTGCTCATTGGCCAGAGGCATGTGGGTGATTGCATGGGTCCAAGATGTAGGGATCATGAGCATGTGATCAATTACCTGCGCATGGGCTTGGACCATGTACGAGGTCATAGAATGAGGTAGGGGGTGCATTGAAATTGTTAGCGTAGGCTTAGTTTTACATTGTTAAATTTGGTTGGGTGGGTAGATCTGGAAATGTGTAATTTTGCATATATGCCTTAGGTAGGGTTTTTGAGGTTTTAGGGAAAATTTATGGATGAAATGGTAGATTTATAGGGTGGGTGAATTAGGTAATATGCTAGGTGGTTAGGGTGCTTAGGCTAGGTTTTTGAAGTTTTGTTAATTGATTGTGCATGTGGAGGGTTTGGGTGTTCTGGCCATGGAACACCCACAGGTGACCATCACAATTAGGTCTGACCATCAAAGTTCAACACCCTAAAAAGTAGGTGTCTACAACCATTAGCAATTAATATGACCATTGATAGTTGGGTAGGATAGGGTAGGGATTTTGGCTAAGTGTTTAGGATAGGTTTTTGATGGTTAGGTTTTAGTAAGCTACTTAGGGTATGGTAAGGGTTAAATTGATTAAGGGTAATGGGTGGGGATTTATTTTGGTTGCTAGGGGTAGGTGTTTTCCAAAGTGTGTTAAGGGTCAGGGTTAGGTCCAGTAGATTGGGGTTAGATTAAGGGCAAGGATAGGGTTTTGGTTAATGGTTAGGTAAGGGTAATGGGTTGATAAGATAGTCTAGATTATTGGTGGGTAGGAGTGATAGGGGAATAGGTCATGTATATAAAATGTAGGGTAGATAGGGCTATTAATAATAATTGAGCCAAGTATTTGGTTTAGTGTAGGCTCAGGTGTAGATCTAGATGTATGACCATGTGATGCATATCTTTCGTATGTTTCTCAAGGGAATGATTGCAGATGACTGGGCACACATGGAGGAAGTAGGGCCATGAGAGATGAGGCACTACCAACATGTGCTTATAGATCTATCAATGATAGTTAAACTTACTGAGAGATGGGATCCTACTACTAATACCTTCTTACTACTGACTAGGGAGATGAATATTCTCCTAAAAGATGTGCATAGGATCACTTGACTCCCACTATATGGTGAGGTGATATACTAAATAGAGCAGGAGGAGTGGGATGAGTATGTTGAGTATTTATATGGAGATGATAGTGACCAATTTTAGTGGTATTCTAGAGGGTTTAGATACATAGGGTTGTATGAGAGATCTCCATAGGAGAGGAGACTGATGACAATGTTGATGGTTATGGTTACGTGCTTTGGACTCTTGAATTTGAATACTGGGAGGTTTCCTTATGTATTACTACATTTATTAGTGGAGTTATTACTTGGAATGATAATATTTGGTTAGGTCCCAATTTTGCTAGTTCAAATTCATAGGGAGTTATGGGGATTCAGACACCACCAAATATATGGTATTAGTGTGGGCCTAATTCTTCATTATTGGGCTTACGAGCACATCTAGGTTCTGAGGCCGATGGGATTACCATGGGTATGGTACACACAACTAGAGTTCCCTATTGGTTTTATGAGATGGAGATATGAATATACAATGTCAAGGGAAAGAGGTGGAATATATGATGTCAATTGGTTCAGATGTGCCCTAGGTGCATTAGTAGCTAGGGACATCACTTAGAGATCATACTTATAATTCATGATCTAGAAAGGATATAAGAGGTAGACCCTCACTATAAAAAGTTACAAGTGGGTTATGGACCACCAAGAGGGTGAGGTTAAGTTGATTCCATTTGAATAGGTATAGTGCCAATTCAGCTTGCTATAGGGTGTACCAGGTCCACATCCATGGTATTAGAAGCAAGATTTGGAGGTTGAGTTACCAGTGCCCCAACCTACTTAGATTGTTTTAGATGGTGGTTTTTAAGATATTTTTATCAGGGATCCTATAGATGATGTAAGGTACATAGATGGTTATATGTCTTGTTACTATTTGATCTATATAGTAGCAGGCATTGGTGGTGATGACAGAGGTGCAAGGCTGATGGCTATAGATCTAGTCGACCATGATGGATAGGAATAGGAGGCATTGGTTATAGCCCAAGCTCAAATATAGGTATTGAAAGGATAGGTGGCCACCTTATAAGGCTAGATCACCATATTACAAGATCATCTTTCCATCGTTATAGGTGAGAGAGACCAGGCACATACATCCCTAGGTATAGTTATGTAGGAGAGGGACCTACTAAGATAGAGGGTTGGAGTAGGTGTAGTAATATGAGGGCCACTAGGGATAGTGCCATGGTCATGGTACCTAGCCACTATAGAGGATATTAGATACTATCAGGTGATGGTGCTAGACCAATTGCCTTACACTATGATATATACAGAGTATAGAGCTAGTTTGGCTGGTGGGCCCTTGATAGCTACTTAAAGTCAGTGGGTTGCGATAGTGGGTTAGGTAGGGGTCTAAGAGAGACCACCAGGTACAAGTGTAGGCACATATGGGGCTAGTGGTAGTGGTACAGGTTTGTGATTATGTTCAAATACATTATTATGATGTATTATTTTTGATACCATCTTATGTGCTGATATAGCAAGATGTATATATCTTTAAGAGAGTTGACATATTATTGCATGTATTATTTTTTAATGATTATATGTATATGATTTATGGTTTTCAATGTCATATATGATGGATGCTTATGGTTCATGTGGTGCTCATGTTTATGATTATGGTTATGGCTTATGGTTCTTGACTTGTGGTTTATGATGTTAGTGTTATAGTTAGTAGCTTAGGCATTTGATGATATAAATATAGTTATGATGTTGTGATTTTGTTCATGGACATGATAGGATGTGTTATTGATCGATGTATGTTATATGATAATGTATTGGATTTGTTTATGGTCATATGGATGGAATTGTAAATGGTATATGCTATGATGTATTGCTCATTGATTTGGTTTATGCTTATATTGGTGTAATTACATGCTTATAGGCTCTTATGATGTGCTAATTGTAAATTGATAGGTTGATGTTTATGGTCTATTATGATATGTTTACATTGTGTTTGGCACATAAATAGATAGACGGTGTTGCATTTTGACACATCTGATAATGTTCATGATTTTGATGTGATGTTTATTGTTCAAAATCATAGAGGTAGAATATGAATATCGTTAAAGATGAAAATACATGAAGTAAGTAGGTAAAAAACTAGATGTGTAGGAAAGCAACAAGAATCATGAGAGGTATATCCACATGACCTGATAAAAGATAATAAAAAGGAACACGACATCTTTTCAATAGTAAGGAACAACATAAAATCCATAATTAGATTGGCTTAATTAAGATAAGTCATTCAAATGCTTCACATTGGCATGCTTAGGTTGATAAATAGGTATCTTGATCACAGTGTGTCAAGTAAGCTCATAGTCCTATGCATATGATATGTAGAGGGAGAGTGGGTGAAATTGGAACCATTAGTAAGACTAGTATGCCTTTTCTATAGGTTTCCAAAGAGGTAGTATAAACAAGTCTATGTTTATATATAAAGTGTAGACTGATCAATGTAAGAAGTGTACTAAGGAGGGCTAATTATAGCTTTCCAATATTATTGATTTTATGAGAGCTGATTGTGGCTTTCAAAATTATTTTGATTTTTCTTAGGGTTCTTTGCTATTTTTATTTTGATTTAGGGTTGGTAAAGCTGATTAATGCAAGAAGCCACCCAAAAATTTCTAGCTTTTGAAAAATGATTTACTCAACCATTCTTCAGGGAGTGATCTAAGTTTATGTTCTTAGTTCAATTTTTTTAACAGTTATCCTTCAAGGGATTAGTCTACATTATGATTTACAATTTCAAAATGATTTCTACTAATTTTCTTTCAAGGGAGCAGTCTGTGGATGCTAGGGATGACCCATAATTTATTCTTAAATTTTGTTATTGCTCTTGATTTTTCTTGATATATACTTGCTTATAAATGCTCAATGGACTACCTTTATGAAGGCAAAATAAAGCTAGCATAAAGGTTTAGTAGGTGAAAAAGGGGTATAAGTAATAATGACCATAGGAACTAATCTCAAAGAGATGGGAAGTACTATGAGAATAATGCCATGGGTAGAGCCATGGTACCCATAGTTCAAGATTAGGCTATGATTGTGATGGATAATTACATGATTCAACTTTAGTCAATTTACCCTAAAATGAAATAAATTAATGTGGTTGTAGGGGATGAACTAAAGTTAGACAAATGATGATTGTGATCCTTATTTAACAATAGAAGGGATGCATATACAAAGCACTAAGAGGCTCAGGTTTTAGCTTGCCTTCGAGAGAGAACAAATGATAAGCTCCTAGTCCATACTTATGGTTTACGATATAGGGTCCAAGATAATTAAAAGAAAATTTAACCCTTTTGATTTTATCTATATTAGTTACATGTTGAATTCTCAAACTTTCTAGTGTCTATTATAGGCACATTTTCTTCATTTTTGATATACATGAAGATGGAAAAGGGCAGTCAAATGACACTCATCAAGTAACTCAAGTTGGGCTAAGCATTCCTAATGATAATAATGTTCTAAAATAAGGTTGTGTAAAGATATGTGAAGAGAATTTATTTAGATTTCAAGAGGTAAATAGCTTCATCTCTAAACATGAGAGAAAAAGGTGTAGCACCTATAGGGGTTTGGATGCTAGTATGATATGCCCATAAGGTGAAATGGATATGCAAGTGCCAATCCCAACCTAAGGAATTAACCATTTTGGTCAGCATGTTGTTAAGGGTTTCGTTAGAGGCTTCTTCTTGTCCATTTTATTGTGGTTAATAAGGTGATGAAAAATTGAGTTTAATTCCAAATACATCACAAAGTCCATGAACTTGTTTGTTTTTGAAGGATTTTCCATTATCGATGATTATCTTATGGGGAACACTAAAATGGTAGATGATGTGATATGTGATAAATTCAATAATATTTTTATCTTTTATCAAGACAAAGGGAGTAAATTCTACCTATTTGGTAAAATATTCAATTGTAGTAATGATAGAATGATGGCATTGTGAAGAGTGTGGGTTGATTCCATCAAGAAGGTTGAGATCCCATTGTGAAAAGAGCTAAAAATCCATAAAAACACGATGGCTATTTCTAGTTTCATGATGTAAATTAGTGTGTTGTTGACACTTGACACACTTTTTCACATAATCAGAATAGTATTGGTTAAGGGTAGGCCAATAATAGCCCAAGTTAAGGATACACTTGGATACAATGAGCTTGATAAAGTGACCCCCACAGATACCCTCATACATCTCCTTAATAGCATGAGAAGATTTTGGATAATGGAGGCAACAAAATAGGATGCCATCAAATTCTCATTTTTGAAGGATTCCTCCCATAATGGTATAATGAGAGGTGATTTGAATAAATTATTGATGGGCATTCTTAGAGAGGCTCGGGGGAACTATGCCAAGGTGAAGGTAGTCAAAGGTTTACTGATACCAAAGGTTAGGTAGAACTTATTCCACATTGAAGATGGTTAGAGTGTCTGATTTGTTGTAAGAAGGTTTGATGAGGTGGTGTAAAATGACTAAAAGTTTAGAGTTTGAGGGTGCTGATAGGATTTGCGAGGCAATAAAAGCTATGGTGTCAAAAAACTTGGTAAATCATGGGGTGGTTTGAATATGGTAGTGTTTGAATGATGCTAAGAGTTTTGTAACTAGTTGTCTATACAGTTTCATCATTTCATTCTTAGAGTGGTAAATTTCATTGACTCGGTTGACCACAAGTTGGGCATCACCAAAGATATTGATTGTTTTGACTCCCAAGGCTAAGGTAATTTGGAGATCTATTACTAGGGATTCACATTCAACCACATTATTAGTACATTCAAATTTGAGTTTAAAATATAAAGGAAGTGGTTCATTGATGATAGGGATAAGGATGATATTGGCTCCCTCACTATGCTAACATTTGGAACCATTGAAAAACATGGTTACTTAGTTGGTGAAATCCACTTGAGATAGGATTACTATAGACTAGTCTAGGAATTGGAGAGGAGGAGGTTGGCTATCTATTAGAGGTGTGCCAGCTAATTGGTCGGTAATGACTTGCTCCTTAATAGAGTTTTGATGGAGGAACTCAAGGTGAAAATCAGCTAAAATCATGATCCACTTGGACATATTCTAGTTTTGGTATAGTCTAGAGTGCATATACTTAAGTGGTTCAGTATTGGTTATGAAAAAACATTTATGGTTAAGGAGGTAGTGGCAAAGTTTGGTGGCTATGAAGACTAAAGCCAAACATAATTTCCTGATATGTGTGTATTGAGTCTCATACTCAACAAGTGTGTGGCTAATGTAATAGACAAATTATTCTTTACATTATTCATCTTGATGGGCAAACATTGCCCCTAGAGAGAATGGTGTGTGTGTGTGTGTGTAGGTAGAAAGGTTAGTCATCCTTAGGAGGTGTAAGGATAGGTGGAGATAGAAGGTACTCTTTGAGTGCATCAAAGGCCTTTTGACAATCAACATTCCACTTGAAAGAGATGTCATTTTTCAAAAGGTGATGGAAGGGTTGACACTGGTATGAGAGCTAGGAGATAAAGTGGAAAATGGATTGGAGCTTCCCATGTAAACTATGGAGTTATTTAAGATTGGTGAGAGGTAGCATCTTGATGATAGCTTTTATTTTCACCAGATCAACCTCAATTTCTTGAATGGATATGATGAAACCTAGAAGTTTCCTTGACAAAACCAAAAATATATATTTCTTGGGATTGAAGTAGACATGGTAATGGATAAGTCTTTCAAATATGATTTTGAGAATGGTTAATTGGTATTTGTGAGTTTAGATATCCTAAGGAGGTCATCCACATAGTCCTTAATGATTTTATAGATAAGTTCATGGAAAATATAGGTCATAACATATTAGTAGTTTGAACTAGCATTATTGAGACCAAAGGGAATGACTCTGTAACATAAAGTCCCTCATGGGGTGATAAAGGTAATTTTGTGCTAATCTTTAGGGACAATCAAAATCTAATTATAATCCAATAACCCATTCATGAGAGATAACATCTCTTGGCCTGATGTAATATCAACAAATTGGTCAATGCTAGGTAGAGGAAAGTCATTCTTTGGGCAAGTGAGGTTGAGGTCATGAAAGTCCAGATAGATGCATAGTCTCCTTGTGGCTTTAGTGATATGCACAATGTTCAAAACCCATTGGGGATAATCAATAGGTTAAATAAAGTTGATATAAAGGAGGCATTGAATCTCTTATTTGATAAAGAGGGCTATTCAAGGATGCATTTAGTGAAGTTTCTATCTAATAGGTTTGGCATCATGATTAGTCATAATGTTGTGGTGGTGATGGCTGGGTCAATACTAGGAATCTCATCATATAACCAGGTAAATGCAATACTGTAGTCTTAGAGGAAGGTAGAGAAGTCCTGTAGTTCCTCAAGGGTAAGAGTTTGGCCTAGTTTGATAATATGGAGGTTGTTCAGAGTGCTTATTTAAATATCTATGATGGGTTCATTCGACATGGTTGAGGTACCCAAAGGTAAGGCTTTGTGGATGGAAGAATCAAGTGCACCAAGGTAGGTGAGAATAGAATCATCATCTTGTCACTAGACAATGTGAATGGTAAGGGAGTCTTCTCCCACTAGTTTAAGATGGATTAAAGGTATGGATACAGTTTCCCCTTCCTTTTGATAAGTCAGGAGGCTAAGGGTAATCATGTTGATGAATTTTTTTTAGGTGGGATGATGTCCTCATCCTCACACTCAGGTGGAGGGGGTGTTAGTGAGGAAGGGGTCTCTTCTTCAATAATGGTAGTGGTAGGTTGTTTGGATTTATTCTTATTAGGTAGAATGCAGCCAAGGCCATATTTATTGTGAGGATTTTGGGTTTCAATCAAGGTCAACATGTGTGGGCTATACTCATACCATCCTAAGGCAAATTCTTTCCAGGGAAACTTGTGGAGGTATAGCTTGGCGAAGTCTGGGTTGTCCAAGTAAGAGAAGTTAGAGGTGAATGGTTATAACATTAAGTGGTTTGTCAATTATCCCATAGATAAAGTGGGTTTGATAGCTAAGAGGTCCTAAAATAGTGATGGCTTCAAGGTTAGGATCATAACCTAGTTGATGGTTGAGCTTTCCATATTCCTGAGAAGTTTGGAAGGCATCAAGGGTAAGGAGATGATATTATCCAGGGGTAAGGCATTGGAAGGTAAGCTCCAAGGGATTAGTGATGGGTATTTGGTTCATAGGAACAGATGAACTGGTAGATGCTTATATATAAAGGGAAGTAATGGCTTCAACTTTTGTAGGTTAAGGATTGGTGGTGGATTTTTGTGGTGCATTTAATGGAGGTAAGAGAATGTCATTAGGTCAGTAGGTCATATTGCATGCTGTAAAAAGTCTATGGTCAGCTTATATGTTAAAAAATTTACCTTCATGTTTAAACTTGACACAATAATGGAGGGTGGAAGGTACATAACCCATGGCATAGATCCAAGGTCTCCCTAGTAGAACATTATACTAGAATTCACCTTCAACCACATAAAAGAATTAGGGGAGCATACGAGGTCCTAGATGAATGTGAAGGATAATAGTTACCAAGGTAGTGGTCATAATATCATTAAAGGATCTAAGGATGGCTGAAATTTCAAACATGACATTATCCATTAGCTTGATGTGGTCATAGGGATGGGAAGAGATGATGTTGATACTGGCCTCCCATTGATTATAACTTGTTTGATGTGAGTTTGGTTGATAGGGGTAGTAATAAAGAGAGGGAGATCTAGGTCTTTAGGGTGGATAGAAGGTATCTTTGAGTCATTGAAGGTAAAAAGAGTGGAGAGTGGGAGAGCACCTATGAAGACCTCTATAGGTTGGGAGTCTCCTAGTCTAACCTTAATGGCTTGCATAGCCTTTATCATGGCCTGATGATGGTGAGATGAGGTAGAAATGAGCTCATAGAGGATCATCTTCATTAGGGTTTGGTCAAGTTATTTAAGGATGACCCTCCTAATGGATTCATAAGGATTAGCCTCCAAGGTGCTTAAGATGGTCACTTTGGGCTTAGTTCCAAATGTAGAGGTTAGGATCTGGTTTGGTTTAGGATGCATTGGTGGGTATGTCCATGGAATGGACACCTTAGCCTTCATTTTATCCTTTTGTTATGATTACGTGACCACATTAATGGTATGGATAGAGGGAAAATGTGTGATATGAGGTTGGGTAAGCTCTTGGTCACTTTGAGGTGAGAATGGGGGATTAGGAATGTGTTGGTGATCTACTATTAGGTTTATTGGTAGATGGGTCAAGGGAGGTTCATCTAGCAAAATATAATCCTCATCATAGAGATAATGGATAATGGCTTGGAGAGATTTAAATTTTTTTGTGTCATACCCAGGTGTTTTGTGATAGGAGTAGATTTGATGGTCATTGTACCAAGCCAGCTTTTAACTGAGAGGATTGAAAGGTTTGATAGGTGGTAAGGTGAAGTAAGAGGCTTGTAATAACCTTTAAAAAATGGTTTAATAGGATTCATCCAAAGCTGGGAAAGGTTTAGAGGTATTTTTTTGGTTGGTAAGTGGGGTTAATTATAGTAAAAGGTTTGGTATAAGAAGGCTCAGGTGAGGTGGTGTTTCTAGTTAATGGTTTTGGTTTGGGTATGTTGGTAGGTGGAACATTCAAGATTGATAGTTTGGATGCTGGTAATTAAAGAAAGACCAATGTATGAAAAAATAAATGGGATGGTGTAACTAACAATAATGGGTGACATATGTTAAAGGGGGCTTTCTTCTTAAGTAAGGTTGATGGATGAGGGCCCAAGATAGAAGGAAAAGTGGAGGGAGGTAAAACCCTAGGCATATGGCTATTAAATGGTTTCACCTTTTTGGTTGGTTTGATTTGATGTTTGGAAAAAGGTTTAGATGGGCTAATTCCACTTTCAAATATGGGTGATCCAAACTTCATGTAGGAAAAAGCACCAAGGTTTGTAAAGGGTTTGGTTGGTGAATTGATTACTTGAGGTTTGATTACTTCAGTTGATTTATAAGGTGAGGGGTTGATAGAAGTTCTTATTGGTTAAATAGGTGGTAGAAACATGATAGATTGGTTGGTTAAAAGTGTGCTATATGGTTTATTTTTTTGATGTAAGGGAGCCCTAAATGTTGCCAAAATGTGGCTTGATCCATATATGGTTTTAGGGAAAATTCTAATTTCTACACTAATGTGTGAAAAGGTTTGTGTACTAGTTTTGCTCCATGGGTAGTGGATGCAAAAGATAGACTTGTAGGTTGGGGAAGATGGTTTTTAGGTTGGTTGATTTCCTGAGGCAACGGAGGTAAGGTTGGGATAGATATTTCCTCCCTGAGAGGTGTTGGAAAAGGTTCTCCTCTAGGGTTGATTCCCATAAGAGTGGTGGGCTTTTTATTAGTTGGTGGAGGTGGTGAATTAGGAATGTTTATTTATTTAAATACACTAGTTAAGGTAGTCTATGATGATTCCAAAGCTTCTATGCATGTAGCTAGGAAAAAAGGAACCTCCTTGGTTTGGGTTTCTAAAGGAGGGGAAGGTGACTGCATCACCTTGGTATGTCAGGTGGGGGTAGAGTAGGTATATTGGGTCCTCATGGATAGGTGTATCATGAACCATATTAACCATGTGGGCATCATGAGAACATCTAGCCTATATGTCCTTGTTTTTGATAGGAACATGGTTGGGAAAGGGCTATTTGAAGATGTCAAGAGCTTGATTTTGAAGGGCATTGGGCTTATCCAATACAAGTTACCCCTTGTTAATTGGGCTTTGAAAAACATTATTAAAGATATTACATCAGCTAACATCATGTATAATTACACAATAAAAGACATAAAGGTCATTTTCATTATACAAAGCAAGCACTAGATGAGAAGATTAAAACTATTGGAAAGGTTTGATGGGAAAAAGCTATACAAGATTAGATTTTAGTAACTTTTCCAACACCAAGGCATAATATTCTCCAAGTGGAGTGAATTATTTTTGGTTTCTTCAGTTTAGGTTCCATGAGCTTTGGTTAGAGGGATTGGGAGAGTTTTTTTTATTGACATTAGGTGGTGGGGCAACCTTAAGGATAACTACATTCGTAGTTCCCTTGTTCTTAGCCCCATAGTTAGCTTGATTACCTATTTTTGGAGGAGGAGGATTTATTTGTTTTGAAGGTAGATTTATTATTTCATAGCTTCACTTTACCCTCATTTATGACACATTTCTATAAATTATATGCCATGGTAAATGCCTCATCAAAAGTTTTGAAGGTTTAGACATGTAATGTAGAATAGATATGTTTGGCGCAAGCTCAAGCAAAGAGCTCTATAAGTTTGGGTTGACGCAAGGAGAACTAAATTTGATTAATAAAACTTATCTAATGGGTGATAAAATCAACAATGGACTCATCATTTAATTCCCTAATATAATAGAGGTCAGTGATAGAGACCTTCTTAGAAATGTTAATGGAAAAGTGATCTCAAAAGATTTGTGCTAGTTGGGTGAAAGAAAATATGGAATGTTTAGTAAGGGCACTATACCAATCTAGTGTTGGGTTGGATAAAGACATGGCCAAGGTTCTAAGGAGAAGGGAATAATTTTAAGAAATAATGTAACATGCATGCTGAAAGTCTTAAGGCATTGTTGGGGGTCCTCTTTGCTTTGAAATTTGGTAAATTTTGGAAGCTCCCATTGATGAGGGTAAGGTCTAATGGGGACAAAAAGATGAATAAATTTGTTACAAATATGATCATAGGATAGGATGTTATGATCCCCCAAAATGGATGACTCAAGTTTTATCATCTTATCTATGAGCATCTTCATTATATCAGTTTGAGGTGGTACACCAAAAGGCTTGTAAGGTGGATACTATGGTTGAGATTAGGTAAAATATAGGTAATTGGTTGGAATTTGAGAGGTTATTACATATTGGAATGTAGATGTTAGAGGTTGAGTAGGATAGGTGGATGATGGTGGTTGGGTAGTCGATACATACCCTTGTAGGTTAGGGATGTATCTTAGATTGGGTGCAATGGATACCTATTAAGGGGTTTTTATAGATTGGAATGGATAATTATTGAGTTGGTAACAAGAGGGGAGGTAGTGACCTTCATGCTAATATGCAGTGAAGAAAAAGGGATACATACTACCAAGATTAGTAAAGGGGTGTTAACCAATGGGTTAGGTTTAATAGAGGGAAGGTCAATAGTGATGATGGTAGGTGTTCCAACAATAAGTGGAGTGTGATGGGTTGATGGTTGGGTTGTCCCCAAGGTAGAGGAGTCATTGTTAGGGGTGGAAGTTGTAAGGGTAGTGGTTGGTTGGATAAGTTGGTTTTTCAGTTGTGACATCAAAGGGGTTAGTGGATGAAGATGTCTAAGTGGTTGAAGGTTGGGTAGTGGCCATGGAAATGGGAATATCCCCCATAAGTCAGGATGGCATGCCATAAGGAGGATCAAGAGATAGGTTTGAAACTAGGGCATGGTAAGGGGAGGTGTTAAAGTAGTTATAAAGGGCAACTAGGTTATTGTCTAAAAAAGTGGCAAAGTTTGTGTCTCCTTAGGAAAATACCTAAGGAAAACTGGGGATTTTTAAAGTATGATTTGAGTCTTCTACCTCAAAGATGTACTCCATAGATGAGGATGTAGAAGAGGTTTATTTAAGTGATGGGTTCTACTCTACTAGGTCTCTTCGATGTTGGCAAGTGAGAACCATACAAGAAAAAGGGGAGAGAAAATAAGAACAAACTCACCACTCAAACAAGAAGAAAATAAGGAAATGATCAAGGCAAATAAGACATGCACTATGAAGTATGTTAAGCCTAAAGGTTAGTTTTAATCTTGATTTTTTATTATGCCTTGGTTTTTGAGAACATGTGATAGAAGTTAGCTCTTCTACCTCAAAGATGTACTCCATAGATGAGGAGGTAAAAGAGGTTGATTTAAGTGATGGGTTCTACTCTACTGGGTCTCTTCACTACTAGCAAGTGAGAACCATACAAGAAAAAGGGGAGAGAAAACAAGAACAAAACCACCACTCAAACAAGAAGAAAATGATCAAGGTAATTAAGACATGTGTTATGAAGTATGTTAAGCCTAAAGATTATTTTTAATCTTGATTTTAATTAATGACTTGGTTCTTGAGATTAGGTACTATAGAAGCAGTCTATGGTTGGTTTTGGGTTGTTTAGGTGCTTAAAGTAATATATATTGGAATCAATATGTGTATTGGTATTGGGGCATTCCCCCTCATTTCACAGTCCCACAATGATAGGAGTGTTAGTTGCTTAGACAATATATATTGATATCCAGAGTTTATACTCAACCAGAGATATGAGTTGGTTCTACCCTTGGTAATTAATTCCAAGTAGGATTTTTAGGAAAGTGTAACGTGACTTCTAGGTGATGAAATCCTAAGTGGGCCTTGTCTCAAATTATTTTAATGTTTGATTGACGAAAGTGGTTTGGCTAGTGTGTTCAACAAAAGCGATGCTATGATAAAATTACTATGATTTAGTTTAAAGTGAACTAACCTTAAAGGAAAGAAATAGATGTAGTTGATTTTAAACCCAAAAGAGATTTTAGTTTCAATTATGAGCACAAATAAAGAGAAGAGCATGCAAATGCAAAGAAAATGTGATTAAAGACTCCAGGTCCCACTAAGTGTGCCATAATGTTTCATGTAAAGTTTCAGCTTTAGTTTTAAGAAATAAAGAAAATAAACTTGATGTGAGTGTGGTTGAAAAACCTATTTGGTTGTACACAAATTGAATTAGAATATTGTGAAGATATCCTCTTTATCTAGGGAGGAATACCTGCATATAAGAAATCACTAAAGCAAACTTGTTTGATAGACAGATAGTTGGGTGGATTGCCTAGTGATAGATAGATCCTTGAAGTGAGAGCTTCCTTAGGGGCTATCAATCCACATGTTTCAAAAAATTAAGTTGATGAAACTAGAAATAAGGTACTTCCATTAATAATCAAAAGGTACTGAAATTAAACACAAGAATGCTTGTTAAGAAAATAGACTAGAAACAATCTAATTAGTGATAAGTTGATTAGTACTAGTGCTAACAGGTTGGGGTATGCTTAAAAAAATATGAAAGGGGTCTATGAATAGTCCAAAACATAGAAAAATATATTTTTTTATGGTTAGGTAGGTCAAATTAGCTTGTTGGTTTTTCTACCACAGGTGACCATTGGCGATTGGGGTGACTCTCGGTGGTTGGGATTTAATTGTCAATGGTTAACTATGTATTTTTGAGTTTGATCAATATCTAAATGATGGGATTCCATAGATGAATTATAAGAGTTGGGAAAGGGCTAGGATGATAGAAAAATGGAATAAAAGTACATGAATAGTAATAAACAAGCACTTGTCTTACCAAAAATTGATTGGGTGAGTTGTTGGTATAGTTAGCCTATGGGTGAAATCTGGCTTGATTTCAGTAGAGTAATGGTACTTGAAAGCTTGGTTGAGAGGAGATGATGAGTTGGATCTCAATAATATGGCCTGATAATGTGGAATCTAGCTTGATTTCAATAGAGTAATGGTACTTGATAGATTGGTTGAGAGGAGATGATGAGTTGGATCTCAATAATATGGCTTGATAATGTGGATGATGTTGATTGACCTACAAAAGAAAACTATGAGTACCTGAGCTCCTGATAATTATTATAGATGGGATTGACCTCCCAGGCCTCTCTCTCTTATATGCACAAATAAGAGGTGGAAGTGAAAGTATAAATGGGTCATATAAATATAATTTATCCATGAAAAGGATTGCAACATGAATTAGACAAGTTTATATTTAGAATAGGGTCAATGAAGCATACATACTTTTGGTGAAAAGGTGGATCCTAACCATTGAGGATCAAGGGTTCCTAAGGCTAACTATTGATGGTCACCCTGACTATCGATGGTTAGGGTCCATAGGAAAAAGGTCCTAAAGGTCAAGGTTACTCATCTTGGTGATATTGTGTGTAGGTAGGTTGAGTTAGGCCTGATAGATGTATGTTAGTCCCAAGGGGGTCCTAGGGTAGGTCTAAGGGTATTTTTGACATTTAAAATTATAGGTGTGTAGATTTCATATGTTTATAGACATATTCTTTGTTATAATGCCCCTTAATTTGGTGAAAGTTGAAAAATTTGGTAGGGTCATAAGAATACGACACCCATTACCCTCTTGCACTCTTTTTAGGGACCTTATTTTCAATTGGTCTCTTATATTGTTGACCTTATGGCCATCTTTTTTATCCTTCTTCTCGAGAAGAGAATCAGTGACACCATTTTTAGTTGCACTACAATTGCAATCACATGAGGAGGATGAATTTAGTGTCACCCCAAGTCAAATTACCTTATGCACCTTAAACACTTCAATATTTAGATACTCATTAACAACTTTATCATAAGAGGTAGGCTCATGCTTGATGACCTCAAGGTGAACCTCCTACCTCAATGCTTGTGTAAACATATAATAAAACTAATCATCCAAGAACCTTGTCCTACATGTATGGATGGTTGAATGCTACCTATGTACAATGTCAAATTTTGACTCACTCTTGGCTTTCACCATGGAGGTGAGTGATTAAATGTTGAGGTTAAATGGTCTAGAGATATCAAAGTATTAGAGAAATTCATTTAGAAGGAATTTGAAACTAGAAAAATAATCTAGTAGTAAATTATAAAAATAAACAATGGCTTTAGCTCATAGAGAGTGAGTGAAGAGATTCAACATCATGCCTTCATCTTATTCCCAATCTATACACACCATCATAAATGTCATGATATGCTCCATGGGACTATCATCCCATGTCCCATTGAACTTGGGATGGTTAGGGATTAGAGTATGAAGGGGAATAGCATGCACCCAAGGGGCTAGAGGATTTCTACATAGATCTTCATAGGTAAGGTTGATATTGTGTTGGCGATGATCTCCTTGAGGAGGCCCATGATGGTCATGATGTTACATATACTAGTAGGAATCATCAAAACCATGGTCATTAGGGAAATGATATCGAGGTAGCTTTTGATGTGGGATATGTTTATGATGGGGATCTTCCCAATCATGGGGTGGAGAATGACTATGGGATAGGTATCATTACCTATGGGGATGATGAGATGATGTGGAATGTTTAAGGGTATAGTCATGTTAATTGATGTCCTCATGGTGTTCATTATGTGCCATAAGATGGGGTTCTATGTGAGGATGGTTATGTTTGAGGCATGTATCCCAAGGGTTTCTAATCCACAAGTTCTAGTCAAAATCAACATGCTCATCTGAGACTTTAAAGGAAGGGCTATGAGGATGGGAAGACTCCACCTAAAGTAGATGACTCATCGAGTCAATATGCACGTGGCTCTCAACATGGACATAAATGGGTTCTCTCCATGGAGTCTTCTATTAAGAAATAGGTAGGGGACGCACACAAGAACTAGTCAAGGCACTTGAACTAGATTGAGTGTGATCTCTATCTTTAGAATAAGAATACCACCTACTATTAGGGGAATAAAATTGATCTTCATTCACATGAAGCCACCTATGACAATCGCCAATGATTACATGTAACTCATCAGTCTTCAATCATGAAATGGGATCATATTTACACTTAAAAAGTGAATAAAAATTGAGATCGAGTCTCAAGGAGGTATCCTCAAACAAGTAAAGCTCAGACTGGTGGAAAGGTGAGTGATCCCATTGGTTATATACCAATATTTTTCCCTACAAAACATGAGATGTTTAATTTCACTATGTTGGGGTGAGGGAACCTCTAGGCTCTTATGGTGTTTATGACATTCCATTGCAGCCTCAACCTACTCATGAGTGAGATCAAGAATAAGACCTTGAATCTGATGAGATTCATGTCCTAAGGTGGGAGGTTGACCATGGATGTAATGAAAAAAAAGCAACATAAAAGGCAATAGAAAAGCTAAACGATCAGAGAACTAGTAGGAAGATGAACACAAAACTAAGGCAAGATCAAATAAGTAGAGAGATTTAAAAGACAAATAAAATTAAATCCTTGTGGATATCCTAAGATAATTGGTTGATAGAACTCTAAACATTCTATAACTAAAATGAGACCTTATGTGGGGTCCTACTGGGCATGCCATAATGTATCTCCAAGAATCTAAATTAAGCCACTAGGGGTTGGTAGGGGGCTATACAAGGTACTTAATTAAACACCTAGAAGGGTAAAAGGCTTAGGGATGTTATGGGCTACTTGATATATATAGAGGATATTTGGTTTATCATATTTCACTAAACTATAGATAGACTCATAAACTAGGCTAGGGCTAGTATGATCAAGTACACAAAGGATGCAGGTATATCTAATAGGTATAACCATAGTAGAGAGAGATAGAGGGGATTGATATTCAATGCTTAAAGGATACAAAAGTAGGCCAATTAAATTAAAGAGCATTACCAAGAAATAAATGTATTTTAGAAGCATGTAACTCTATTAATTAGAAGATGATTTCGAAAGGGAAATGATGTTTTCAAGAGCAATAAAGAGAGATCATACTCCTTCAAAAACCTAATGTAATGCCTCTATTCAAACCAAACTATCTCTAGTATGTGAATAACTAAGGGGATGTCATTTTAGCCAAACCAATTAAGCTAATTAAACACAAATGCATATACCAAGTAATGAAATGATACAAAATCAAGTAATCCTACATAATGAAAGACATTTTCAAATGGGAAAGATGTTTTTAGGGTTGAAATAATGCATATAATTCATAATCTAATCTAAAATGTGTTCAAAATGAACTAAACTAGCATAAAAATAACAAACCCTAGCATACACACTACACTACAATAATGGAGTTTCATTTTGCATAACAAAGTGCCCTTAGATCAAGATCGAATAAATGTGCAAATGTTCTACCAACTAAGAATCCAATTTTAAGATGGCAAAGAAGGAAGACTAGGGTAGTAGTGTAGATCCAAGTCCAAACCAATGTCCAGGTAGTAAATAAGAGGTGAAGTTAGAACTGTAGGGGTCTTATATCTCAAGATAAGTGCATAAATCAGGTACAATGCCAATTCTAGAAGCTGAGAGAAATCCACAAGGAAGTAGGGGAAACTAGGAGTAGTAATGGATTCACCAAATCGATGTGTATCAATGCATCAAATCCCCTATCACCAATCTAGACCAAGAGTACCAAGAATGAATCAACATGTATCTAATAAGGTATAAGATCCAAGAAAGTGAATAAGACTAAGGAATGAAAATGAGTGATATAGGGCACCCACAAGCCAATAAGCTCCAAAACTAGTTTCTAGTCATTGGAGGCCCAAAAATGCATATTATGGCAAGACTATGGCTGAGGCCATGACTTATTGGGTATCATGTGACCTAGACTATGGGTTACCCTATAAGCTATGGTCCAGGTCAATTACCCATATTGGATGGTCAATGGGGCCCTAAAAAGGCTCTGAGAGGTGTACAAAGGGTTTGTCAATGATCAAAAAATCTAAGGAGGTACAAGGGTTGTATATGTAAAGTGAGAGGGTATTTATGTAAGTGTTAAATGTCTTAAATAGGATCACCTAGGTTATTAATATGTACATGAGTCAATATGTAATCATAATTAGGAGTAGGGTCATAAGAAGTACAATTTTAGATCCACCTTAGGAATCTCTAGAGTAATCCAACCCTCTAGGGGGTCATTATGAATAATGATAGGCCATATATTAGTTAGTTAGGTAGGAAAAATAGTGTTAGTTAGAGAGTGCTGAGAAGGACCAACATCCAACTTACCATTAGAATTCTATACACCCCTAGGGGAGGTTGAGGATAGAAGTGGTCCATACCTCTGTACTAAATTCTACTTCGATGCCTTTGGGAGGAAGAGGTGGAAGATCATAGGGAAGGATATCAGGTAGTATCTAGCTCATGGTGAAAGGAGCACTACCCCAATGATCAAAGAGATCCTACAGGTCGCAGAGGTCCAGTGCCATATTTTCCACTTGATCTTGAATCTACATATAGATAGAAAAAATAAAAGACCTTTTCATTAATAGAAAATGAAGCTTCATAGGTCTCATAATTAAATATAACATTATTTCTAACATTCCATAACTAAAAGAGAATAAATTCATGAAATAATTTCTAAAGAAAGGAAATAGAGGCTAGCCAATTAGAATAATCCCCAAAGAGTGCATGTCACCAAAAGAAAGGATTAGGGTGGTAAGATTAAAATAAAAAATGAATCCATCGTTAGGAAGACTAGGATTTTGATTAAAACTAGAACAAATATTTAAAAGACTCTAGATGCTTACAAGATAAATATAAGGGTTGTGGAATATATAGGTGGAACATTTTATCACCAGGTGAAAGTCCTTGATATATCAAGCACCATTAAAAAATGAGCCAGCTTGGGATCCAAGGCAGGTTACCACACATGATCTAGATGGGTGAGCTAAGTTCTGGGAGAGGAATGGAGACCCCAACACCTACCAAGTTTGATTAAATCTAGGGAGAAGGGACTCATCACCTGATAAAGTATCTCGTGAGACTAATTCTTGAAATTAGTATAACAATTCCACCTCTAGTCCTTTCACCAGGACCTAGGAGGCTATAGGCTAGGTTTATGCAACATAACATCATGTAATAACTCCTAAATGTGAAAAAATAAAGGTAAATCCAAATTGTTTAACTTAAATTTAATTTTTAATTTAGACCAATGGATTGATTCCCTAGAGGTAATCAAATCTTGACTAGTGTAAATCCCTTTATTGAATAACCATAGAGCTTTAATACTACCTAATTCATCCTTAATAATAGAAAAATAAATAAATAGGGGACCACCACAAGTTATGGTCATTAAAAGACAAACCTATGAGAAAACCATCCCCCACCAACCTCAAGTGGGGTTTGATAAATTTAAAATCCTTCCAAATGATTTTGACCACAAAATAACTAGAGATCTTGACAAGAGTAGTGATGAGAATGGATGGGAAGCCAATATTTTATCAACTAGTTTAACCATAGAGAGAGCCCATAGAGATACAATACCTTAGTATATATATTTTTAAATATTTACATCAAGATCTCAAAAACCCCACTTAGCACACAATGCCATACTTTACTGATAGGTGTCAATGATGCCCATACCATCTTTATCGTTAGGGAGGAAATAAATATCTGAAGCCACCCGATAGAAATGTCAAGCCCAATTAGAATTGGCCTAGAGGAAATATCTTAGTATTTTATCTAGTGCTCCATAGGATGCCTTGCAGGGATACCAATAAGAATAATAATAGACATGAGTAGTATCCAATATTTTAATGCAAACCTAAAACTTGCCTACTAGAGATAAGGCCTTAGTAATCTAATATTCATTCTTCTTTTCAATCCTGTTAAGTACATACTATCAAAGCTCATTTACAAAAATGTCAAAATAAAAGGGGGTGCCCAATAACTTAATTTTTTGTCTCAATTAATCCATTCCTAATATATTTGAGAAGTAAATCAGGCATAGGCATCATGCTTTATAAAAAACATTGGGTTTTCCTCCATTAGAGTATAGAACCAGAGGCTAGATAGAGAGTGTATAGACATTAGATATATTTATTAAATGTGGCCTTTTATTATTTGATCATGAGGAAGGTTTCATCTATAAAATGTCCTTTAATGAGTTAGGAGGTGTGGTCAATCAAGAGAATTCTATGAACAATCCTTTAAAAAGCTCTAGAAGCTAGGAGATAACCTAGGACTTCAGTAAATAACACATAAATAACTAAAGCAAAGGGACAACCTTGGTGAATAAATCATTAAATCTGACCATTAATAGTGAGTTAGGTTTAAACATCATGAAACAAAATCTAGACAACATAAATGAAGTAGGGTTTGAATCCAAGAGATTTAAGCATGACCATAATGAATTGCCATTCAATTCTATCATAAGCCTTTTCAAAATCTAATTTAAAAAATGGTTCTCTAAAGAAAGGATTGAACCCAAGCATGTCCTCGCATACTTCAATATGATTATCCAAAATATAATGCCCTCTAATAAAACCTATTTGCTCTAGTATGACAATGGTGGGTAAGATGAGGTAGATTTAGTTGGTGAGGGACTTAACAAGAATCTTGTAAGAAACATTAAGAAATGTTATAGGCATCTAAATTATAAGCATCTCATGATCTCTATCTTTAGGAATAAATTTAATATTATCTTGGTTGATCATTGTTCAAAGAGACTAATTTTGTAGGGATTCTTTGTATACTTGCAACAAATTTGGCCCAATAAACTCCTAGGTGGATTTGTAAAATTCATAAGGGAATCCATTGAGACTAGGGGATTTATCATTACTCATTCAATGAAATTTTTATATGAACTCCTACAAGGTGAGTGGGACATCACAGAGTCATTGATAGGTAGGAGTGGGATTGCAAGGAACTATTGATGCCTCTGAATGTATCACATGTGTCCTTCGTGTTCAAAGAACACTTCTAATTTTAGAATTTTAGGAATTCATAGAAAGAGTAGCATGTTTTGGCAACTTGTGTTATATATGGTGAAATAGTGATAGAGAAATGTTTATCTATTCCACAAAATTTATAGTAATTGATGGTTGGGAGCCATTATGGACCAAATATTTTCAAAGTGTAAGTATTTATGCTAATACTAGTGAATTATAATCAAAGCTATAACTACAAACTAATCTAAATGGACATTTACAATGAAATCTAAACTAAAGTGATTTGGTTAAAAAAGAAGAAAAAGAGAAGGGTAAGGCAAAAAGAGAATAAGTGATTACTGATCTCATCCTCAAACATTATGACAAAGTTTCAATTACAAATGAATATGCATTTAACCAGTATATAGTACAAAATATCATAAGCTTAGATCTCACTATAACCAAGTAAACCTCCAAGGATGATATAAATAAGTAAAAGTAAGAAATGAATTTATTTTAAAGATTTGTTACCACACTCAAATAACATTTGCACATTCTAGTTCAGAGAAAATAAAATGAATCAAATTCAAGATCATTCAAATAATCTAGCATAAGCACAAATTAGTAACCCTGTAATCAAATATGTAACTTAGAATTCAGAGAAACTATTTAAATTTAAGACTTAAGACTAGTAATTGAGAGAAAATTCATGTAACAATTGACACAAACTTGAACAATCCTTTCAAAATTCCTTGATTGTATTAACTACTCAAAGTATAGAAATTTTGCTCAAAATTATCTCCCTTTACAATATGGCAATACAACCTTTTATAAGAGGGTAAGGTAGTAAACTTGTCAGTCACAAGATACAAATGTACAATAAGTAAGGATAACTATCCTTTTTCTACAAGGTTCTAGAATACAATTGCATTTCTAAACTAAATTGACCTGGAGGCAAAAATGCTAACATACTTTGAAAAATGTTTACTATTGTGTTCCAAATGGTCTCTAGATTAATTCTTTTGGGCTTAGATTGAAATTAGACTCTCTATAGCTCAACTGTGATTAATTCAAGCTCAAATTAGGGATTTTATGCAAGTTTGGGGATCTACTGAAGCTTTAATGGTGATGGCTTACTTGGACCTCAGCTCATACATGCCTTTTCAAGCATCTAAGATCTCTATTTTTGTTGCTTTGTGATTGTGTGGCACTTATTTGGTGTCTATCTATCACTTTTGTGGCATTTTCATAAATTCCTTCAAACCACTAGCTATTAGTATTTAAAAATGCCTTTTACTTCATGCCATTCGATCAATATCCAAGGATCAACATAGGTTATTGATCATGATCTGGGCCCTTATATGTAATTGGCCATCTTTACATTGAGCCCTATGGTTGTGCCACTTGGAATCCCCATGGAATTTTTGAGATATGACACCTATGTCAGTCACATATTGAAGATGCATCTGCCATGTGTCAAGCTTATAGGCTCTCAGAGCTTTATTAAAAAGTCATTGGTGATTTTTTGTTGTTAGATCATCTAGGCTTGATGAAGCATGAGCCATTGATCTTACAAGGTGCATGAACTTTAATTAGTGCATAATCATAGCAAATAACTTAGGCTAAAATATTTTATGCTAAGTTTATTTCATGTTAATAATCATGCCATGGACTTAGGTTAAAGTATTTTATGCTATGTTTTAAAGCATAATATCAATGTGGCCCCTTCAAATGATAAAAAAATGATCCTTTTGTCTAAGTAAAATGTTTGAAGAGCTTGAATTTGATGGCCTTATGGATGTCAAATATGGCCTCATGAATATCAAATGACATTCTTAAGAATGTCAAATTTAATCTCATGAAGTTCTTACTTCGAATGTGGGAGCACCACATGGCAAATCCACAGGGCTTCTAGGGAATTTTGACTTTTCATTGCTATATTCACTTCATCTGATCAATCTCCACAATGTGTAGATGTTGCATTCATATTAGGCCCATATAGAAATATATATATCTATCTAGATAGATAAAGATTAACTCACTTGAATATAGGTGCTCACTTGAATAGTCTAGTTTCACTCACATAGACTGTCAATCATGATGTGACCAGTTGTACACCATTGGTTCTATTTAATATATGGGACCCTTTTTTATCAAGCTTTGAATGCAGGAGTGTTGTGTGGCATTTCCATGAGGATTCTTGGGACTTTTTTATTTTCAATATTGGCTTTGTTCCATATGATAAAAAGTTGTGATGAAGTGTGGACCATCAGATTTGTAAAAGAGCAAGGTATCTAAGTGAAGACCTGAGATGAAATAAGACTTAGGCCTAAATGTTAAGATTAAGGTCTTCATCATGTTAATAAACATGAGCAAGGCCTTAGAATTAAGTCTTTAGGTTAAATAGGTAGTAATAAAGGGGACCATGCTATAAAATTAAAAGGATCCTGCCAATCATGAATGTTAGATTCAGTTAGAAATAAGACTTAGGCTAAAACTTTAAGACTAAGGTCTTGTCTACATTGTTAAATGTGAATGGGGCTTTAGGGTTAAAACTTTAGGTTATAGTTTTTAGCAAATGGGACCATGCTATAAAATTAAAATGATCCTACCAATCACAAATGTTAGACTCGGTTATAAATAAGAGTTAGTCTAAAGCTTTAAGACTATGGTCTCATTTTCATTTGATAAATGTGAATGGGGCCTCAGGGTTAAAACTTTAAGTTACAATTTTTAGCAAAGGAGACCATAATATAATATTAAAAAGATCTTACTAGCATAAAATTGAATCACATTAGAAATATAAGGAACTAAGGGGGAAAATAAAGGGGACTAAGCATAATTTTTAGGCTAAGGTTTGGCCATGTTAAAAAACATGACCAAGCCTTAACATAAAAATTAGGGATTAAGTCAAAATAAATTTAAAATATTCCCAAAAAAATCATTCCCACCAATATTTGAATTTGAACCAAGGGTTTAAGCTAGGTTATTTTTGGAGGAGAGCTTTCAGAACATGAATTTAGATTTGAATTTTCATAAACCAAAGGCTAGTGAAAACCTGAATAAAGTTAATCAGTAAATTCTAAGCATGATCTCTTCATGTGGGATCCATGAAACCTACAAATATAATACATGAAGACAAATTATTAGTAACATTAGACAAAATCAAAGTAAAACCATAAATAATTAAGCCAAATTTATCAAAGTGGATGATCTTCAAATTCTAACAATATTCAAAACATGTCATGTTTTCAATGTTAAGGTTCAAAGTATCTCAAGTGTCCCATTTTTCAAAAAAGGGGGTATGTTGGCCTAAAAAAATGATGACTTATGGGGTTAACATAACAATATTTTAGAACTTAGAGACTTTAGTTCAGACAAATAATTAAGTTATCCACTCTACTTGATCAATGCCATTATCCAGATCATTTTATAGTTGAAACAAACCTTGCACCTGTAGAGTTAGGGTCAAACATAAAGACTACCATTTTGTGTGTGTCTTTTTGATTCAAATTACTATTTTCCATGTGATTTTGGAGATAAATTCTAGGTTTCATACCTTTAATCATTAACACTAACTTGGAGCATGTTTAGATATTCATTAAGAACCATGCTTCTAGTTTAGAGAAGGCTTGGACATTACTCTCCTACTAACCAAGTGTATATAACCCAAATAGAGATGAATTTGTATCCACTCATAGCCTTGTTCCACTACCAATTAAGTATCCATATCCATAATAGAGATTACCAGAATCACATATGCTTGAAAATCTTTTGATTTTTCATTGAATTCTTATTTTTGTATTTTTTAGATCTTTTATGCTTTCAGGAAGGTTGGGAACCAGGGTTACTAGGTTTAAGGATTTGATCAAGTGTTTGATCCTTAGAGAATCATCTATGGCTAAAAACTTTGTCCTAGGCAAGGATGTTTTTAAAGTGTAAGCATGACTATGTCTCAATAGATTAATCTTTCATCCTATAAGTGAAAATATTCTTAAAACCAAGTTTAGTTTAAGACAAAGTTTGAGTTCTCATAGAATAGTTGGCCTCTTCCATTTGTCTTTACTAGTTTCTTCAAATCACAACATTAGGCTCACATTTTAGATCTATGGTTGACATATGTATAAGGTTCATACCCACGTTCTTGAACTTTGGAGTTTCAAGAAAAATAAATAAAATTTGAGTTGAGGTTTGTCCAAAAGGACTTGTTGGAAATAAATAACAAGGCAAAAAAATCAAATGCCCAACAAAAATTAAGAAAACATGAAACAAAAGAAAACAAACAAATATATACATGCTTGTGTACAAATAAGGGACACAAAGGAAAATTGAAAGAAACTAACTAGCCTACCTACACTAAGTATAACCATTTATAGAGTTAACCCATAAAGACCTCAGGAGGAGTAGTAAAGAAGTAATGCTTGAGGTACTACCCATTGGTAAGTAGTGTGAACTCTACTCCTTGTAAGCCTTTGAGTCTAAAGGTGTTGTCTCTTAGTGTGTCTATAATCTGATAGGGGTTGATCCAAAGAGGTGTGAACTTACCATGTTTTTCCTTAGGCTTAGATGCTTTGTCCCAAAGGATAACTAAGTCCCCTTATCTAAACACCTTGATCTTTGATCTCTTGTCAAACCACCTCTTTACTATGGTCTGATGTTTGCTAAAATTAGCAAAGGCTTCTTCCCATGCACCTTTTATTTGAATGATGTCTAGAAATATTGAATTTGTAAGCTCCTAGCCTTATTCTATATAATCTTGCATGAATTTGTATGTGGGAAACTTGAGAGTGATAGGTAAGATAGGATATTGGCCATACACCAACAAAAATGGTGATAAATTTAAGGATTGATTGATCTTTATCCTATCTTGCCATAGGGTATACTTGAGAATATTATGTCAAGTCCTAGGATTGTCTACAACAAATTTCTTGATTGATTTTATTAATTTCTTGTTGGTAGACTCAAAAAATCCATTTCCTTTAAGATAATGGTTGGATGAAAACTTAAGACAAATGCCATTATCATACATGCATTCTATCATCTCTATGGATATAAATGTAGATCCATTGTCACACACCAAAGAAACTAGAGTTCCAAATTTGGTACATATGTTCTCCTCTAATAAATTGATCACTTAATCAATATTGTATTGTTTGGTGGCTATAGCTTCAACCCACCTTGTGCAATAATATGTGGTAATCATGACATACTTGTGACCTTATAATGAATTAGGCTTGATTACTCCTAAAAAGTCCAACCCCCATTATGCAAAGGGTTTATAAATCATGACTGATTATAAAGTCATTGCTATCAAAAATTTGGCATGAATGGCATTCCATTACATGCTTATGATAATTTTTGAAAATAGTTGGCCAATATTATCCAAATCTAAGGACCTTATGAGTTGTGGTCCTCCTAGATGGATGTCCACTACCTAACTTATCATGAAAGGTGCTCATGATTTAGGCAGTTCTTCTTTTAAGACACATCTCAGGTAGAAACCTTCAAATTTATTTTTGTATAAAACTCCATCTTTGATCATTTAGTGGACTGAATTGAGCCTTAGGAACCTCTTTTACTCCCTAGCTAGTCCTATAAGACAAATACCATTAATTAGGAAGTGTATGATGGAATCATACCATTCACTAACTTAAAAACTTTACTGATCAACTTGAATAATACTTAACTTAGGGCTAGTATTATAAATCATTTAGATTAAGCCTTGGCACCTTACCAGTTTTTCAATTTTCATTTCTATCATATTATTTCAAAATTTACATCCATTTACCTATACATTTTCCAAGTTCATTCTAGCTTAGCATGAGCTTTATGGCAGGGTTAGGTATAATAGCTTGAACCTTATTTCTAAAGATATAGTGCCTAAATTTCTTCACTACCTTAACTAATGCTATGTTTTTTATCAATCAATGAATATTTTAATTCAATATTCTTAAAGTTAGTACTCATGAAAGCTATTGGATGATCACACCCATCAACCTTCTGAGTTAAAATTGTAGCCATAGTATGGTTAGATGAAAAAGAATAGAGATATAAGTCTTTTGAAAAGTTAGGAATTATCAGGAATGGAGCTTGGATAATTGCATCTTTGATGTCATTAAATTCCTTCTTGGATTCCTCATTCTAAGTGACATTGACATCCTTCTTCAACATGTCATTCAATGGTTTGAAAATCTCTACAAAGCAAGAAATGAACTTTTTTACAAATTTTATCTTACTAAAATATGACTTTAACTCTTTTATACTAATTGGAGCCTCTTTCTTAGATATAACTTCCACTCTTTTAGGATATATGGAGATCCCATCTTTAGTTATGACATGGCCTAATAATTTGCCTTCAGTAACACAAAAGATGATTTTCTTGGGGTTTAGGGAGATTTCATACCTTCTACATATCTCAAATACTTGTTTTAAATGCATAAAATGATCTTCCTTATTATTAAAAAAATGGTTAGATCATATATATATATATATATAGTGATACACTTATAAACTAGACCTTAGAAGGAATGGTCCATGGCCATTTGAAAAGTAACTTCTACATTTATTAATCTAAAAGCATTATTTTGTAGGAAAAGGTGCCCCATTTAGTTGTGAAAGTTATGTTCATTCTATCTTCCTTGTCAACCAACACCTGATTATAGCCTAAAAACCATAAAAAAAGACATCATGGATGAACCTGAGATAACTTGTATCACTTGGTCAAGAGAGGGAGGAGGATAGTTATCCTTTTCAGATGCTTTGTTAAGATTTATGAAATCAATACACAACCTAATCTCACCATTCTTCTTTCTGAATGGTACCAAATTTTCCACCCAAGTAGAATGCCTAATGGGAAACACAATTTTAGCATCTAGAAATATTGTAAATTCTTTGAAGATCATGGTTTCTAGGACAAGGTTCATAATTCTCTAATTTTAACTAAATGGTTTACAAATTTATTTAAGGGGTATAGTATGGGTGATTAATCTTGGATCAAATATCTTTAAGTCATCATGAGACCAAAATATGACATCTTTATACTTGGTTAGTAACTCCTTAACCTTCTTGTTCTCAACACTAGTGTAATCCTTCCCAACATTAATCAAGTGGGGTTGATCTTGAGGGCCAAGATCAATTGCATTGTAATCCTTCCCACTTACTTTGAGAATATTAGAAAACTTAGCTAGCTTTTCTTAATCAAATAGTATCTCTAAGGTAATCATCCCATTAGGGATATTATTTTCAGTCAATTAAATGACTTTACCATCAAAATTGCCTTATCTAAGTGTATTTTCATTAATCTCATCAATGATATGAGCCTCAAATGGTTGTTAACTAATCATGAAGTTTAATATTTATTAATCATCACTATATACTTAAAAATAATTCACATTATCTAGGACCAAAAGATAAGGTACTAGCTCAATGTTGAAGTTGGGTGAGTCTTGGTTAGGCATGAGGTTGGCTATAGTAGATTCCAACTCATCAGTAACTTTATTCTCCTATTTAGGGATGGAGACAATGCCAAAGGCATCAAAAGATTCAATCAGATCTTAGGCCCTAAACTTATACCTCTTGAGGTAGGAGAGTTTACATTGATATTTACTTCTCACCTAATTGACTACTAGTTTTGAGTTACCATAGACTAGTAGTTCTTTGACTCTATTTTTTATGTCAAATTACAAGCCTAAAATGAAGGCATCATATTCATCAAGGTTATTTGTGCAAGGAAATTGGATCCTATAAGAAGCATGATATTTCTTACCAGTAGGATTAGTTATGATAATACCAACCCTAAACCCAGACTTACACCATCACGATCAAAATGTAGTTTCCATAGCCCAGGCACAACATGAGTACTCTTAGGATCACATACCTTAGTAGTATCTAGGGTGAAAACCCCTAATTCTAGGTCAATTTATGTTAACCCTTTCATTGATAACATTTTAATCAATGATCATGTGTTTTATCCTTGGCTCATGGCTATTTTAAAACCCTAATCTAGTTTGGAACTCCTTTCCAAGGCAACCCAAAATGTGAACAATCCATGGACATGTAGTCATTTAGAGCTTTGGTTTATTCCTTGATTAACAAGATCCCATAAACAATAGGAATGTTAATAACTTGGATATCAATAAACCACTGTACTCTATGCTCAGAGGCCAATTGCATATGAACATTTAATAATTCACCAATCACATTGACTATAGATTTATTTAATTGAGTAGCAACTCTATCAGACTTAATAGGTGTCAAGCTAAATTGTTTGAAAATAACTACTGGAATGCTATTAGTAGATGCACCATAATATAATTTACAATTATGAAAATTCTTATTTAACATACTAATTATGAGTAGGAAAGGAGGAGATTCTGCCATAGCTTTGTGTCAAGCCACATTAGTATTGTCAGCCTTGGATGGTTTGTTAGATTTCTTTGATAATGACTCTAGTAAGAGGTCCCTTTATTTTGTGATCTACATTAATTCATGCAATATGATGTTAAATTTTATCTTCTTCATGTACTCAATGATATTATAACTATTCTTATTTGAAGAACTAAGAACATCAACATTATGCTTAGAGGTACTCCCTTTGGGTGGTTCTAGATCATTTCTTGAAGAAGTGTCTAGAGGAGTTCCAAAGTTATTTGGAGGAATTGAGGTATTCAAGGGCTAATTATTCTCTCTATTCCTCAAAGGATAAGTCTTCTTCAAGAGTTTTTGGAAGGCTTGGATCTCCTTAGAGACATCATCAAGTTGGTTGTTCTCTTAAAAAGGGAATTCAAATGCTTCCACCATATTGACTTGATCAAAAGACTTGGACCCTGAAGTACCTACACCACTATCCTTATTAGGGACCACTTCAAATATGTCGAAATCTTCTTGGAAAGCTTCAAAATCCTTACAAAACTCAATGCAATCAATCTCTCCATGCATGGTTGTACAACACACTCTATAATAATCAAGCAAAGCAATATCAGTAAGATTAATGTCCATAGTCCTCTTTTCAAAAGATGATTAATTATTTTTATTATTATGGAAACTATCATTATAAAACCTATTGTTAGGCCTATTAAATCTTTGGAATGAGAATTTCCTACAAGAGTTCTCTCCAGTATTTCCAACTTGTTTTTGCAACTGGAGGAAATTAGTGCTTAACTTTTAGACCATTTTTAGAATAGACTCATTATCATTCTTGGGAGTTTCAAAGTCATGAACTTAGTTATTTTTAGTAATAACAATTGGTATTAAATATCTTTGATCATTTTTATTGAATCAATTAGCAACAAGATGACTCAAGGATCCTAAATTCTGATTGGGAGCGACATGACTCAAAGGCAATTGATTCATATTTGGGAGTTGATTCAAGGTTGGAACATTTTGATTATTGTTGAGGAAGATGCTCATAATAGGAAAATGTGGATTTATATTTGGAACATAGTAGGCCATTTATCCTTGGGGCTGCATTTGATCACTGCTTCAGAATAATCGCTAGCTAATGAAGTTATAGGTGGAAGAGATCTTTTTAAGAGCACAAAAGTCATAGGATCTACTATATCGTTATATATTTTTAGAGCTAAAGCATCATTAGGCTTATAAGGTTCTATGCTCATATTATACATTTTATATAAATTTACATTAAAATACCTTATGTGATCATTTACATCCCTCATGATGGTGGTGAACTGGTCATATATGACATATGGACTAACAATTTTACCAAATTGGTCTATGAAAAAATTATTAAAATCATCCTAGATAGTAATGTAATTATGTAACAAATAGAGAAACCATTCATATGTAGCATATTTAAAAGTAAAGGGGAAAACATACATGCCACATCTCTATGTGTGTCATTTAGAAACCTTAAAATAACTTTAAAATATTTAATATGTTCTTCAACAATTACAATACTAGTTGGACTAAATGTTGGCAATTATTTTTCAAGATCATGTGGGAGAAAATGTACTTGATATATTTCATCAAGATCTTTGAATAGTGGCCACATGATGAATGTTGAAATCCTGTAGAGGCAAAATTAGATCTCTAAAAATAAGAAAATTTCACAAAGGAAATGTTTGCATTAGCCACTTTAAGAAAAAAGAAAGTACATATAAGGTGAGATTAGGTCACCAAAAAGATTAAACGCTAAATCACAATTATAACCCACTTAAAGGTAAATGACCCCTAATGACTTAATTAAATAACCTAAGTAAGTTAAAAAGTCATGTAGGTAAAACCACTAGGTGGGAAAAAGCCTACACTAACACCCCCTAAAGCGTAGCTTAGGTGGGTAGAAAAATTGGGTCCCAATAATGAGGCCTAATAAGCTACCCAAGTAAAACATAACTCCCATAAACTAGGGTAAAGGAGAAAACCTGTAGGAAAAAAAATCCTCTCCAAATGAGAGCAAAGAAGAGAAGAGGGCTAAAAATACCCACTAAGGTTTACAATTGACTATAGCCATTTGGTGTCTCCTAGAGAAATGTTTGAAAGTGACTGTGAATCAAAAGTATATGCAGTGAAGAGTGGATTACCCTAAAATAATGAGTTTGTTTGCTAAGTGCCTAATGGATCTTCAACCAAGGTGTAATTCCTATAAAAGGAATGATCCACATACTGTGAGGTAGGTGGCCCAAATACTCTATGCCAACATGGTTTAATAGAAGCAAAGGTGAAGAAGGTTTGTGGAATCATCTGTAACTATGAAAGAGACTACCTGATGTTAGATGTGTCTTGGATCAATAGACTATTGATCTATAATGTTAGAATTAGACTAAAGATAGGTGGATCAAGAACTAACTCTTGAATATCTAGAATGTGACAAGGAGATGGTAGAGGTGTGTCCACTTCAATGTTGTAGTCATCTATAGTAGAAGAAGAGTCATCAATATCAGAAATAAGCTCAGGCTCAAAAGTGTCAATAGGTATAGGTGAGTCTAAAGAAGAATCTAAAGGAGAGTCAAGAGTAAAGTGTTCGAAGCTATATATCCAATTCTAATGATTAACCATTCCCATAGCCAAAATAGTGTTACTATGCAACTCCTTGATGTATACTAATTCTAGATTGAATTTAACTCGCATGCTCATACCAAGGTGAGTGATCTGGTAGATTGGTAGGAGATTATTTGAGAGTGAGGGCACACTGAGAACGTTAATGAATGTTCCACCACTCAAATAGACCCTCTCTTGAGAACCTTTTTAGAAGTGTTGTCACCCAATTGTATAGAGGACATGTCACATGGTTTTAGGGAATTGGATTCAATCTATGAAGAGGCCATGTGATGTGAAGCATCAGAGTCAATGACCCATGTAGGAGTTGGAGGTATAACTATAAATAAGGCTTTGCCTTTATGTTTCCCTTTGTTATTCTCTTTTGTCTTTTCTTTTCCAAATTCATTTGCCTTAGTGGATTCATGGGTTGATGAAGATGGTTTCACTTTTCTTCATTACCAAAGATGGATTCTAACACAAGTTTCAAGGTAGTTTTTATAAAATGCCTCCAAGGTCAAAAATGGTGGTTGAACAGTATGAAAAAATAGCAAGGTGAATGCAAGAGGATCTTACCAAAGGAGACAAATGCATGAGGTTATTAGGAAAGATTTGATACCATGATAGATTTTTCTAAGATGTCTTAGTAGCAGCCATATGATGAATGTTGAATTCCTATAGAGGCAAAATGAGAGCTTCAAAAACAAGAAAATTCCACAAAAGAAATGTTTGCATTAGCCACTTTAGGAAAAAATAAAGTACATATAGGGTGAGATTAGGTCACCAAAAAGGTAAAACCTTAACTCAAAATTATAACCCACTTAAAGGTAAATGACCCCTAATGACTTAATTAACTAAACTAAGTAAGCTAAAAAGATGTGTAGGTAAAACCACTAGGTGGGAAAAAGCCTACACTAATAGTAGCACACCTAGCACATTTATTGAAGAATCTCTCATCCAATCCATACTTGGATGAAGGTTAAAGGTAGGGGTACATTTAATTTATGAGGTTTGTAAAGATTTGGAACATCTACGCCTACCTTTACCTCACCTAGCTCTTTTATGAGCTTCTAGCTCAAGCAAAGGTTCTCTTGTCTCTAAATGTGATCTTGTTTGGATCCTTGGTAATTCCATATTGAAGATTAAATATCCTATTTGAAATATGATGTTTCAAGTTAATTTTTGTAAAGAACAGTAATTAAACATGCACATTAAATTAATTTTGTAAATATTTGTATAAATAACAACAAAGGATGTCAACCTTTGACTAAGCTAGCTCAAAAATGTATCCAATTATGAAAATATATATATGTATGTATGTATGTATGTATATATATATATATATACATACATACATACATACATACATACATATATATATATATATATATATATATATATATATATATGTATGTATGTATGTATATATATATATATATATATATATATATATATATATATATATATATATATATATATATATATATAGAAGAATAAATATCATTGATCTTTGTGGTCTTTAACTCATCTTTGTGCTTATTTTAGACAAAGATCAAATATATTTGAGGTTTTATGCTTAATTTTGGTAAAGATGGCTTGAGATCTAAAAATCCATGGTAGTTGAGATTAAAATAGCTTATTTTGATTAAAGATTGGTATTATATATATATATATATATATATATATATATATATATATATATATATAATACCAATCTTTAATCAAAATAAGCTATTTTAATCTCAACTACCATGGATTTTTAGATCTCAAGCCATCTTTACCAAAATTAAACATCAAACCTCAAATATATTTGATCTTTGTCTAAAATAAGCACAAAGATGAGTTAAAGACCACAAAGATCAATGATATTTAATCTTCTAAGAAAAAAACTATGCAAAATTGCAGAGATAACATCAATCTTTGATCCTAAACACTAATATTAACAAAGATTCAACCAATTTACAAAGATGCCCTGCTTCTAACACCAAAGAGGCTTGTTGATGCCTCTATATGTATCACAAGTGTCCTTAGTGTTTAAATAACACTTCTTGTTTTATAATTCTAGGAATTCAGAGCATGTTTAGCAAGTTTTAGAAACTTGTGTTACCTATGGTGAAATATCGGCAAAGTAATATTTATCTATTCCAAAAAAATTATATTAATCAATGGTTGGGATCCATCATGGACCAAATCTTTGAAAAGTGTAATTATCTATGCTAATTCTAGTGAATTATGATCAAATATTTAACTAAAAACTAATCTAAATGGACATTTACAATGAAATCTAAACTAAAGTGATATGGTTAAAAAAGAAGCAAAAGATAAGGGTAAGGCAGAAAGAGAATAAGTGATTACTGATCTCATCCTCAAATATTATGACAAAGTTTCAATTACAACTGAATATGCATTAAAACAATATATAGTGTAAAATAACATAAGCTCATATCTCACTACACACTAGGCAAACCTCCAAGGATGATATAAATAAGTACAACTAAGAAATGAATTTACTTTAAAGATTTTCTACCACACTCAAATAACATTTTCACATTCTAATGCAAAGCGAATAAAACAAAGAAAATTCAAGATCATTTAGATAATCTAGCATAATCACAAATTAGTAATCCTATAATCAAATATACAATTCAAAATTTATATAAACTATTCAAATTTAAGATTTAAGACTAGCAATTGAGAGAAAATCCATGTAACAATTGACACAAACAAACTTTGACAATCCTTTAAGAATTCCTTGATTGTATTAACTACTCAAAGTATAAAAAAATTTATCAAAATTATCTCCCCTTACAATATGGTATTACTTCCTTTTATAAGAGGATAAGGTAGTACACCTATCAGTCACAAGATACAAATATATAATAAGTAAGGAAAACTATCCTTTTTGTATAAGGTTCTAGAATACACTTACATTTCTAAACTAAACTGATTTGGAGGCAAATATGCTAAAATACTTTAAAAAATGCTTACTGTTGTGTTCCAAATGGTCTTTGGGTTGATTATCTTGAGATTGAATTATAATTAAACTCTATTTAGCTCAACTATGATCAATTCAAGCTCAAATTAGGGCTTTTATGTAAGTTTGGGGCTCTCCTAAAACTTTAATGGTGTTGGCTTACTTGGACCTCAACTCATACGTACCTTTTCAAACATCCAAGATCTCCATTTTTTTATTTATGCTTGCATGGTGCTTATTTGAAATCTATCTAGCACTTTCAAGGCATTTTCGTAAATTCCTTTGAAGTACTAGCCATTGGTATTTTAAAAATGCCTTTTGTTTTGTGTCTTTCAATCTAGATCCAAGGATCAACACAGGCCATTGATTATGATCTATGCCCTCATATGTCATTGGCCATATTTTTTTCAAGCCTTGTGGTTGTACCATTTGGCATCCCCAAGGGATTTTAGAACTCTGACACTTATGTCAGTCATTTATTGAATGCACATCTACCATGTGTCAAGAGTATGATCTCTTAGAGCTCTATTGAAAAATCATTGGTGATTTTGCACTATTGGCTTATCCCAACCTGATGAAGTATGAGTCGTCGATCCTAAAAGGTTTATGAAATTTAATTAGGGCATAGTCATATCAAAGAAGTTAGGATAAAATACTTTATGCTAAGTTTATTTCATGTTAATAATCATGTCATATAATTAGGTTAAAGTATTTTATGCTAAGTTTTAAAGCATAATATCAAAGTGGCCCCTTAAAATGATAGAAACACATGATCCTTTTGTATAAGTAAAATGTTTAAAGAGATTGAATTTGATGGACTCACAAACATCAAATGAAATTCACTAGAACATCAAATTTAAGATTCTGAAGTTCCTGCTTTGAATGTGGGAGTACCACATGGTAGCTCCATGGGGCTTCCTAGGCCTTTTGACTTTTAATCACTATCTTCACTCCATCTGATCGATCTCCATGATGAACTAAGGACCATTTATCATGACCCAAGAAGTTACACACCATTTGTTCTATTTAATATATGGGACCCTTTGTTATCAAGCTTTGAATGTTAGGTGTTGTGTGGTAGTTCTATGGGGCTTCTTGGGCCTTTTGAATTTTCAACATTGGTTTTGTTCCATATAATTAAAATTTGTGATGAAGCACGAACCATTAGATCTATAACAGAGTAAGGTATTTAAGTGAGGATCCAAGATGAGATGAGACTTAGACTAAAAAGTTAAGACTAAGATCTCAATCATGTTAATAAACATGAACGAGGCCTTAGTGTTAAGGATTTAATCTAAATAGATAATAATAAAGGGGACCATGATAGAAAATTAAAAGGATTTTTCCAATCATGAATGTTATACTCAGTTAGAAATAAGACTTAGGCTAAAGCTTTAATACTAAGGTCTTGTTTATGTTGATAAATGCAAAGGGGGCCTTAGGGTTAAAACTTTAAGTTATAGTTTTTAGCAAAGGAGACCATGATATAAAATTAAAATGATCCTACCAATCATGAATGTTAGAATTAGTTAGAAATAAGACTTAGGTTAAAGCTTTAAGACTAAGTTCTCATTTGTGTTTGATAAATGTGAACTGGGCCTTAGCGTTAAAACTTTAGGTTATAGTTTTTAGCAAAGGGGACCATGCTAGAAACTTAAAAAGATTATACTAAAATAACATTGGACCACATTAGAAATATAAATAACTAAGGGGGAAAATAAAGGGGACTAATCATAATTTTTAGGATAAGGTTTAATTGTGTTAAAAAAACATGACCAAGCCTTAACATAAAAATTGGGGCTTAAGTCAAAATAAATTTAAAATATTCACACCAAATTTTTTTTTACCAATATTTAAATTTGAACCAAGGGTTTAAGCCAAGGTTTTTTTGTAAGAGAGCTTTTAGAACATGAGTTCAGATTCAAATGTTCAAAAACCAAAGGATAGTGAAAAATTGAATAAAGTCAATCTGTAAATTCTAAGCATGATCTCTTCATACGAACTCCATGAAACCTACAACTATAAGACATGAAGACCAATTATTAGCAACATTAGGCAAGATCAAATCAAAAAAATAAATTAGTAAGCCAAATTTATCAAAGTGGATGATATTCAAATTCTTACAATGTTTAAAACATGTCATATTTTCTGTGTGAAGATTCAAAGTATCTCAAGGGTCCCATTTTTTAAAAAGCGGGTATGTTGACCTCAATAGGCACCACATCGAGAAACTTATAAAGCACATGGGTTCACTAGGATATGTATGGTTGAGATTTAAAAACCATCCTATAATTATCCAAGAAAGTGAAAGAGATGTCAGATTGAAAGGTAATCTAGGATTGAGCCATTTAAATAGATTTGATCTGCCCACAAGCTTAGTTAGCTTTCAAAACTTTGAAAAAAATCCTTAGATGAATTATCACCAATTTTAAGATAATGAAGTCAACCATGAAATTGAGCACCTCTAGCCATATGGATAAATGCCACTTTGAGGTGGTGTTTGAGAGAGGTTGCAAGCTATTGAAGTTGTACATTAAAAGGATCAAGCTCAAGAGAGATGGAGAACTATATAACTCATTGAGTGTGGCCTCTTCTAACCACTTTATGATTCAAGGAATATTTTTTCCATGGTGTTGGAGGAAGGAGGTGGTGCAAAAAAGGTCCTCATTCCAACACTCAATCTAGATGGCGATGTAAGGGGGCCATGAGGTAAGATTTCAAATCTACACAATGAGTTGGATCATTCAATCATGACTTGCATAGAAGTATTAAGAATGAATTGATTACATGACACATTATGCTATCTTGAAGTATATTCCACTTTATACAACATAGGGGAATTGTCTAAAAAAATAATACTAGAATGGACATTGAAAGGGTCACCATCAATGTTGGTGTAGACACCTACATTTCATTTAGAGTCAAAATGAACCAAAATCATTTATCATTCTTATTAAATTAATAATTAACATTTCTTCTTAAAATGAAATAATTAATTAATTCAAACATTTTTAAAAAGTCAATTGTGCACTTTTTAATCTTTATTTTTAATATTTGATTCATTTATCATGTGTCAACCTCATTTTAATTTTTTTTCCTCTTTTCATTAATTTCAAGCGTTTGTCTAATTCTCACTCAAACCCTTAAGGGGGAATCATCACACTCATTTTCATTCATTTGGGGAATTTTTTTGCTTCTCTATCACCAACACTCTACTTCTTCTATTCTTCAAAATAGTATTGCTTCATAACACCATTTTAATGAGGGGAAAATGTAGACACCTAAATTTCATTTAGTGCCAAAATTCACTAAAATCATTTAATCATTATTCTTAAATTAATAACTAATATTTTTTTCTTAAAATCAAATAATTGATTAATTCAAACATTTTAAAAAAGTCAATTGTGCACCTTTTATTATTTATTTTTAATATTTAATTCATTGATTTACCTATTCAAATCTCTCCCACATTTCTCTCCATCATCGCAACTAAATCCATGCAAGTCTCCACCTCTTATGACTCCTTTGAGTTGTTAATCTATTTTGACTAAGTTAGATAATCAACCCCTACTTTTCCTCCACTAGGTTGAAATGCCCTCCATCGTCATGGATGAGGACTCATCCTCAAATGTTGATCATTTGGAACATTAAAAAAGCCCAAATGATCCTCCACCATTGGATCCTTTTCCAAGATTATATAAATAAGCTTGCACATCTCCATTTTCAATAATGAGAATTATTCTCCATCACAATCATATCTTTTGGGAGAACTACATAGGGTCTGATATTCACACATAGTTATTGTCTAAGTGGATTATATAGGCAATGCTTAGAGACACAAGGTCTCTAGGGTCAGTTAGGCCACCAAAATCATAATCATATTCACAATCATAATTGTATCTTTTATAATTAGGAAATCTTACATCCAAATCAAATCAAAGTCACCTTTTTACACTAAAATATTTATCTTTCTCTCTTTACATTGAGGGAGTGAGCACCACATTCTTGATAGAGAAAATCATACTCAAATAAAAATGGAGGATTCATGTTTCTCAACTATGAAGTTTTGATTGTTGTTTTCTACATTTGTTGCTCTAATATAGTTTAATTTAGCTTGGATTAGTTCATTGTCTTTACATATATTTAATTCATACATTTATGGCATGCCCAGTGGGACTTACCCACATCTTTTTAATCTTTTCCTCTTCTTCTTTTGCATTTAGATAACATTGCTTTTTTGGATTTTATTGTTTATGTATCTTTTTTTCCATTTAATCTTGTATGTTTTTGAGTTGGTATAGACTATAGGTTGTCACAAATTTTCTATTTGACTGTACATTTTTTTCTATGTAATAGTGAATTTGAAATGCTTTTGAGCAAAATTTTTAGACCAAATAGAAAAAGTATGCCTATTTTATGCATTTTTTTAACTTTTCCAAGTTGGTAGCATTTTTACATCCAAACAAATTTTTTTTTGGAAGACCAACAAAATTGTTGCATCTTATAATGTAATTATTACACATCATAGTGAAATCAATATTTCTAATAGTGTTTTTATCTCTATTCGTAGTGAAATCATTATTTCATGTAGCATGTTTTTTCCTTGCCTATAGTAAAATCATCATTTTGTGTAGTGAAATCACCACATACCATAGTGTTTTCATCCTTCCTTACAAATTTTTATTTCTTCTTATAGTATATTTGTCTTGCAGTGTTTTGGTCCTTCTTCATAGTGAAATCATTTCTCTTCACAATGAAATAATTTTTTTAAGCTTGTTTTCTTTTATGTCTTTTTCCTACGTGTTCATTTTGTAATTTTGATTTTTTGACTTGACTATGTAATAGCATTTTATCACAAAGGCTTGTTTTTTGTGTTTTTTTCACTTGTTTATTACAAGTTATCTCATTTTTTAACTGAAACAAACAATCTAACACCTTATTTTCAAGATTCTTGTTGAACAAACATATCTACTGAGAGGGTGGGGGTGAATTAATAGATTACAAAAACCACATTTTAAAAAATTTCTTTATGAACAAGTCTTAAAGTATAAACTAAAGAACAAACACAAACATCATATTCACACATGCAAAGCTCATAACACCATAATTATATGTGAAAACCCAAAGGAAAAAACCATGGTGAGAAAAGATACTAGAAGCTATTGTTCTAATCTAGCTTCATAAAGAAATGCCTCACTGTCTACATTTAAGGACACCCATCCTAAGGAGACACCCATCCCATATTTTTAAGAGCACCAACTCTAAGGAAGCACTCAATCCCTATACTGAGCACCAACCTAGCTTAATCTGATATCACCAACCAATCAGACATTTGAGTTACAACTCAATTTGATGAATTACATTCATAAGAGAATCCAAGTCTCTTTTTTTTGTTACACGTCCAATCTGTAACTGCTCACTCTTCCTACCCCATTTCTCTGTATCTAACATATGTCTATTTTTCACTATATTATTATTTTATTCAGCCATTACAACATCTTACTTAGATGAGTCTCTTTTTATTAATTGAATATTCTTATTCAAAGAGAAATATTGTTTATATTCTTTTCTCTCTGTCTCTTGGAATTTTCCACACTATCTTTGATTTCAACATTCACAATATATGAATGATTCTAAGATTAGACATTTTTTTAATTTATTAGATCATTAAAATAAATGACTATTTATTTCCTCCAACTATCATGCCAGATTCTTGTAATTAACTCACTTCATCAAATCTTTGAATGATTTCTAACTTTAAAACATGTCTATTAGATCTTAAGACTCTAACTCCCATACGTTGTTGGATATTCTTATATGCATGATCCTTACTTAACACACTAATTAACTATTAATCTCCTTACATCATCTTACTACCTCCTATGTCTTTGGAACACTTTCACTCCATTGATGTCCTCGAAGATGATCGATCCTTAACTAATCATTGTGTTACTAAATAATGATCACTTTGTTCTATTTGGGTCTTTATGCTTCTTTGGATCTTTCCTATCCAATATTCCACATACCATCTGATCTTAGTAGATGCATGATCCTTAACTAAGACAATCATCAACCTTCAGCATGTAGACCTCATCTCGATTATTTTGGTGACTATGGATTTCTTTCACTCTAATGATCTTGTCAAAATTTCTCAAACTTTATATCACCTCTATGCCTTTTGAGAGCTCATTGTAACATTCTTTAAGACTAAAGAAAGTGCCTTACACTTCTTTTGAATTATCCTTCAGAGACTTGTAATGGTATTTGACCCATATAACTATATCTTTTGGCTCCTTTGCTTAGGGATAATGTTATTTAGAGTAATTATCCTATACTCCACCCAAACTATCCTTTGAGACTTGGTAAGTGTGCTTCAAACCTCTTGCAATTAACCTTTAAGACTTGTGTTTATGGTGCATACCCTTTGAAGCATATATTTTGGATAAATTATTGTGGGCTTTTTGTCTAAGGGGCTTTAAGACAATTTCCTTGACAAAATGTCTAAGTGCCCTTCAAAATTTTTGGCATGTACCCTTTAGGGCTTTTCAAAAATCCTTTCAAAAACTTTGCAAATGTCCCTTAAGAAAATTTTCAACAGACCCTTCATAACTTGTGCAAAAGTCCACATACCCTTTGGAACTTTTGTTCAGGACCCATTTCCTTTGGAAAATTTGTTGTGAACATTTTTTCCAATAAAGACAACCATTTTTCCTGAAAGATATCCCAATGCACTTTTTTTGAAATAATTTAGTGAGGCACTTTCTTCTAAAGAAAAATATTCTTTCAAAAACTTTTTTGTGGACATTTTGTCCAATAAAGACTTAACCATTTTTACCAAAATATATCCCAATGCACTTTTTTTGAAAGAATTCAGTGAGGCACTTTATTTGAAAGAAAAAACCAAATTGAAAAATTGACTAAGTGTGGAGACCAAACATCTTGTTCTTTGTATACTTTGGGTTCTTCAACACTACTTATCAATGACAACCATTTGTAAGATCTTCTTGAGTTCATCATTATTCCTTTGTCATTAATTTTTGCATATACATCTTCTGTTATCAATGATAACCATGACATAAATCTCTTCATGAGACCCTGATCTCAACCATGACTTTTAGATTGCCAAAAATCTCCCCCTTTTTCATTGATGGAAAAAAAATCCACTACAAAGTAGCACAATCTCTATTTTTCACTTGCATCTTTCTCTTTTCTCCCCCTTTGACATTCATGACAAAGCATCTCTACCAAAAAGTCAACTAGCTCCCCCTTAGGCCATGAAACAATTGTGTAAACTCTTATTCTTATATCAAGTAGTCATGTGACTTTTATACTCCCCTGGATACATGCTTGATCACTAGGAACTAGTGATGTGGTCTAGGAGCTACCACTCCTAACCACTATCTTAGATATTCAAATTAGTCCTTAGGTAAAGTTTTAGTGAATATGTCTACAATTTGATCTTTTGTTGGAACATATTCCATTATGAAATCTTGATCACCAACCTTTTATCTCAAAAAGTGATACTTGATTGATATGTGCTTTATTTTACAGTGCATCACCAAATTATTGGATATATTTATAGCACTTGAATTGTCACATAGAATGTGAATTGGTCCTTTGAACTCCACTTCAATGTATTTTAAAGACTACTTCATCCAAAACACTTGAGTGCAACATGCCACTACTATAACATATTCTACTTTTGTTGTAGATAGTGTAACTGACTCTTGGTTTTTACTCAACCATGAAACTAGTCTGTTACCAAGGAAGAATACACCACCACTAATACATATTCTATAATTTATGCTTCCTACCCAATCAAAATCTGTATATGCTGTAAAAGTGAAATCATCACTTGAAGGATACCATAAGACATAGTATTTTATGCTTTTGATATATATTAAGATTCTCTTTATTATATTTACATGTGTTTCTTTTAGAGCAGCCTAAAATTTAGCCACCATGCATATGGCCTACATGATGTCTAGTCTTGTTGTAGTAAGATATAACAACATACCAATCATAGACCTATACATTATATGACTCACTTCAAGAGATTCATCACCTTTGCTCAATTTACATCCATTTATCATGGGAGTGCTAACTGGTCTACTATCCTCCATACCAAATTTCTTGAGCATCTCCTTCATACATTTAGTCTAGGATATGAATATCCATTCTTTGGATTTTGTAACCTTTAGACCAAGAAAAAATTAAATTTATCCTAGTATGGACATTTCAAACTCCTTTTGCATTTGATTTGCAAACTCTTTGCACATATTGTTGCTGCTACCACAAAAAAATGTCATCAATATAGATAACTATGATCAACATATGTCCATTTTTAAACTTAATTACTATCTACACATCCTTTGATAAATATTTGTTGTTACAAATATTTATCCAGCCTTGAATACCATGCTATAGGTGCCTATTTTAGACCATATAGTGTTTTCTTTAGTTTGCACACATAGTCTTCCTCATTTGTCAGTTAAAAACCTTCAGGTTGTTCAATATAGATTTATTCTTCTAAGGTTCCATTCAGGAAAGCTGACTTAGCATCCATAAGATAGACTTTGAACTTATTAAAGACTAAGAATGCTAAAAACATTATGATGGATTCCAATCTTGCCACTGGGAAAAATGTCTCCTCAAAGTCTATTCCTTCTACTTGAGCATATCCATTACAAACAAGTCTAGCTTTGTTTCTCATAACAACTCCATATTCATTCAACTTGTTCTTAAAGACCCATTTTGTGCCTATGAAGTTCTATTTTGTGGGTCTTGGAACTAGCCATCAGGTTTTATTCTTTTCTATTTGACTTAGTTCCTCATCCATGGCCTTTTGCCAATTCTCATTTTTGCTAGCCTCAATATAGATTTTGGGCTCAATTTCATAGAGTAAAGCAAAAATGATTTGTTCTTTGCTCATTTCAACCCTTCTCCTCATTTGGAATACTTCATTCATGTTTCCATTGATCTGCTCCTTAAGATGATCCTTTTGAATAAACCTTAAGGGTGCCTTTTTAGTCATTTTTATCTCCTCTTCATTATCTAATATTTCATCCTCAGCTTCTTATTTTAGTTCCTCAATTTTGATCTCCTTTATAGGTCCAATTTATTCCTTGAGGATCTCTTAAAATTTAACATGGATGCTCTCCACTAGCTTATACAGTCTTTTATTGTAGCAAACATAGGCTTTGCTATGAGTGGAATAACCAAGGAATATTCCCTCATCACATCTTGACTCAAAACTGCCTAGTTTCTTTTCTTTCTTTTGAATGTAGCATTTGCTTCCAAACACTCTAAATTACTTGACTAAATTAGGATTCCCATACCATAGTTCATATGGAGTCTTGTCACTATTCAATCTCAATTAAACTTTGGTCAAGATGTATACTGTTGTTTGGACTACTCTCTAATAACCATCTAACAAGTTGGATTCTTTTAACATTATTCTAGCCATCTCCTTAATAGTCCTATTCTTCCTCTCAACAACTTCATTTTGTACTGGATTTCTTGTAGAAAATTAGTGTCTCTTAATTCCATGCTTTTCATAGTAGTCTATGAATTCATTTGAAGTGAATTCACCACTTTTGTCAGATCTGAGGCACTTGATATTTCTACCAATTTCATTTTCAACCATGGCTCTAAAGATATTGAATCTCTCAAAGGCTTGAGACTTGTCCTTTAATAAGGTTAATCATGTCATTCTAGTGTAGTCATCTATGAAAAACATGAAATAATACACTCCTTTGGAATCTCATCTTGGTTGGTCCACAATGATCAGTATGAACTATCTATAGAGGATTTATAGTTGCATAATCTTTTGTTTGAAACTAGATCATGGTCTATTTATTGAGCTAACATTCTCTACAATTTGTGTCTGTAGGCTTGGTTATCTTAGGCATGTGTCTTATACACTTGTTAGAACTTACTTTGACTAAATTTTCAAATTTAACATGACCCATCCTTTTGTGCCATAACCAGCTCTCATCAATCTTTCTCATGAGACAATTTGTATCATTTACCTCAATCAGATTATATATGTTACTCTCAATCCTTTTTCCTCATGTAAAAATTTTTATAGACCTTCTTAGTTCACAAACTTCAACATCAAATATGAATTTATAGCCATTGTCACACATCTAAATGACACTTAGTAGATTATGCTTTAGCCCTTTAACATAAAGGACATCATGTGTAGGGAGCTTGCCATCAATATGAAATGTTCCTTTGCCTCTAATTTTGACTACAATATTTACTCCCAAACTGATAGTCCCTTCCTTACATCTACTCAATTTGATGAACTTGTTCTTGTCATTAGTTATATGATTTGAGCATCCACTATCTATAACCCATAGATTTTGCTCTTTAGCATGTAGCAAATTTTAAGCAATCATAGATTGATTCTTCTTTTTTCACATCTATTTTGGCTTCTTGACTGTACTTTTCTTTGTTATGTCAATAACTTGTGAGCTTTTGTTCACTTTATGAGTCTCAACCCTTTTAACATTGTTAGGTTTTGATTTAACAGGCTTTATTCTACAATGCTTTGATATATGCCCAAAATTATTACAGTTGTAACATAAAACATCTATGTCTAATAGAGGTGCAAATGAATTTATACTTAATAAGCTTATCCTTCTTTTATGTACAACTTTATAATCAATTGCTCTATGGCCAAAATTATTACAACTATGATAATAACCATAAAATGATGAAGAATAATTGGTTCACATTCTCCTTTGAGGATATAAAGGAGGTCTCATAAGCTCTATTTTTTTCATGTTCCTTACTGTTATGTTGATTTTTGTAGTAGCAACCTTGGTCTTTATAGTAATAAAGTCATTTTTTTCTTATTCTTTTTAGGAATGTAGTTTTTTTTCTTTTATGATTCTTGACTATACTAATGCCTTAAAATTTTCATATAGATTATTAGTTGTGCTCAGCATGGGAATCTTGCCTTTCTCCTACCCAAGACCTAATATTTCCTTGGAGGGCCTTTATGAGCTGATCAATTCATCTAGTCTGATAGATCCTCCTTTCAGTTTTAGGCATTTATTAATCTATTCTTTAGCCTTTTTGAGATTTTCTCTTAGGTCCATGATTTATTCTTCTGTCTTCAAGCATTCTAACGACTTCACTTGTAGGTCAAATTTGACCACATCCTCTATCCTCTTTGTCTCCTCAACTTGGATCTTTAAGCTCACTATCATCTGATCTAATTCCTTATTTATTTTAGTCAATTTTTCAAACTCCTTTTGACTAAGCTTCTTTTGTTTAGAATTTTCTTTTCTAAGCTTGTCGATTTTATTTAAAGCATAGATGAGTTTGAATTTAAGATTTACTTTTCCTTCTTCTCCTTCATCTTCATCTAATCCCTCTTCATCTTGTCATAAAAAAATTGATTCAAATGTCATGAATAGGAATTCATTTTATTTGGCCACAAAATCACTATCACTCTCATCACTTGAGCTATTGGTGTCATCCATCGAGTCACTATATTCTTTTGAATATAACCCCTTTTTGTTATTAAAGAGACTTTTCTTCTTCTTGGGATTATATGATTTCTCTTTTTGATTTTTCTCAACTGAATCAGAGTCATCCTTATTTCTATGTGGACATTTAGTAACAAGTGACCTATCTTTCCATAATTAAAGCATTTTAAGGGTAAATTACCTTTGTATTTATTTGAGCCCTTATTCAAATTTATAATGAAATTGGCCTCTACATAATCAACTTCCTCAGAGTTAGAATTATGAGCTTCTTCTTCTTCTACCTACTTAGAAACCTTCAAAGCATCTTCTCTCTTGGATGATTCTTCATCTCCCATCCTCATCTCATATGCATTGAAGGTTCCATGTAGCTCATCTACTATGAGCTTATTCAAATCTCTTGCTTCTTTAATGGCAGAGATTTTAGAATCATAATTTGATGTCAGAGATCTTAAAACCTTTTTGACAATGACTAATCCTTCTATTATCTCTCTGAGTCCTCTGATTGAATTTACAATCTCATCTACCCTAAGGAGGTAGTCTGTAATCTTCTCATCGTCATTCATATTGAGGCTATTGAACTATCCCTTATAAGTTTAGAGCTTGGATTGTTTAACTCTGTCATCTCCTCCATATATGCTCTTCAATTTGACCCATATGTCCTTTGTACTTTGATAATACATGACTTTGATTAAATCATTGTTTGAAAATCCACAAAGAATAACATTCTTTACTTTGGCATTATTTTCACATGCCTTCTTCACTACCTGATTAGTAAGAGAAATAATAGGGGGTGTGTATCCATTCTCAATGAACATCTAGACATCAAACCCCAAGGAGGTCAAATACACTTCCATCCTTATGCTCTAAAACGCATAGTTAAACCCATCAAACAAAGGTGCCTTGTTTTATGAAGTTCCTTCATGACTGGACATTTTGTGTTCAAACTCTAAGATCTATATTAGCTGATTAAGCTTCTCTATAGGAACCCTATGCTTTGATACCAACTATTGAACACACCTATCTACTGAGGGGGGGTGAGTCAGTAGATTGTAAAAACCATTTTTATAAAGTTTTTTCTAAGCAAGTCTTAAATAATAAACTAAAGAACAAATATAAACATAAAATTCACACATGTAAAGATCATAACACTAGAATTATACATGGAAACCCAAAGGGAAAAACCATGATGAGAAAAGTTACTAGAAGCTACTGTTTTAATCCAAGCTCACAAAGAAATGCTGTAATGTCTACATTTAAGGACAGCCATCCCAAGGAGACACCCATACCATATTTTTAAGACCACCAACTCTAAGGAAGTACCCACTCCCTAACTGATCACCAACCCAACTTAATCTGATGGCATCAACCAATCAGACATTTGTGTTATAACTCAATTTGATGAATTAGATTCATAAGAGAATCCAAGTCTCTATTCTTTATTACACATCTAATTTGTAACTACTCAATTCTCATTAATCACACTCTTATGTAATATTCACTCTTCATACCCCCTTTCTCTATATCTAACATAAGTCTATTTTTCACTATATTATTATTTTAGTTGTCCATTACAAAAACATACTTAGATGAGTCTCTTTTCTTTACTTGACTCTTCTTATTCCAAGTGAAATAATTATTTGTACTCTTTTCTCTTTGTCTCTTAAAATTTTGACACATGGTCTTTGATTTCAACATTAGCAATAAATGAATGATTGATTAGCCATTTTTTAGTTTACAGATCATTAAAATAATTGACCATTGATTTCATTCAACCATCATGCCAGATTCTTGTAACTAACTCATTTTGTCAAATCTTTGAATGCTTTCTGACTTTAAATCACATTTGTCAAATCTTAAGACTCTAACTCCTAGAAGCCATTGGATCTTATTATATGCATGATCCGTACTTAACACACTAGTTAACTATTGATCTTTTTGTATCATCTTACTACCTCCTATGTCTTTGGATCACTTTCACTCCATTGATGTCCTTGAAGATGCTTGATCCTTAACTGACTAATGTATCACTAAATAGTGATCACTTTGTTCCATTTGGGTCTTTACACTTCATTAGATATTTCCTATCCAATATCCCATGTACCATCTGATCTTAGCAGATGCATGATCCTTAACTAAGATAGTCATTAACCTTTAACATGTAGACCTCATCTCACTTTTTTTGGTGACTAAGGATTTCTTCCACTTCAACGATCTCTTAAAACTTTCTTAGACTCTATCTCACCTCTATGCCTTTTGATATATTAGTGCAACATACTTTAACATAATTAAAGTGCCCTACACTTATTTTGAATTATTCTTCAGAGACTTGCAATGGTCTTTGACCCATCTAGCTACATCTTCTAACTCCTTTACTTAGGGATAATGTTATTTAGAGAAATTATCCTATACTCCACTTGAACAATGCTTTGATACTTGGTAAGTGCCATTAAAATATCTTGCAATTAACCTTTGATACTTGTGTTTTTGACACATAGCCTTCAGAGCATATCCTTTGAATAAATTGTTGTGGGTTTTTTGTCTAAGGGCCTTTGGATAATTTACATGATAAAATGTCTAAGTGACCTTTGGAACTTTTGGCATGTACCCTTTGGGGCTTTTCAAAAAGCCTTTTAGAAACTTTTCAAGTGTCCTTTGCTCCATTCAAATTATCCTTTGGTAGTTGTGAAAGTGCCATATGATCCTTCAGAAAATTGTAAGTGTCCCTTCAAAAAATTTACAATAGACCCTTCAAAAATTATAAAAAAGTACACATACCCTTAAAAACTTTTGTTCGGGACCCATTTCCTTCAAAAAATTTGTTTTGGACATTTTTTTGACGAAAACTTAACAATTTTTCCTGAAAGATATCCCAATGCACTTTTTTTGATAGAATTCAACGAGACGCTTTCTTCAAAAGAAAATTCTTTCTTTAAAAAATTTATTGCAGGCATTTTGTCCAATAAAGACTTAACCATTTTTACCGAAAGATATCCCAATTCACTTTTTATAAAAGAATTCCATGAGGCACTTTCTCCAAAAGAAAACCAAATAAAAAAATAGACTAAGTGTGGAGACCAAACATCTTGTTCTTTGCATATTTTAGGTTCTCCAACACTGCTTATCAATGACAACCATTTGCAAGATCTTCTTGAGTTCATCACTATGAATTTGTCATTAATTTTTTCACATACACATTTTGTTATCAATAACAACCATGACAAACATATATTCCTTAGACTCTAATCTCAACCATGAGTTTCAGATTGCCAACAATGCTTGCTAAAGAGAATCAACAAATAATCAATATAAAAACCAAATTTGCTTGTTGCTATTATTATTATTATTATTAATTTCATAGTAATTACATCACTTCTCTTTCTATATCTTTGTTTGTAGTTTTGAAATATGCATATTCTCTTTCCTTAGCATTTTGTTGGTAATGATACTTGAAAATCAAAAACATTTTCACATTTTATCTATTTACCCAAGTGATATCCATGTATGCTCTTTCCTCAGCATTACGATGGTGATGAAACATGTAAATCAAAAACATGTGTTTACTTATTTATTTATATTTTCTTAGGGGATCAATCGACCCTAGATTTCACCACCATGTAGTAGGCCAAACCTAATTTATTGGTGGGGTATATAAATCAAGACCCAATTATTTCAATTGCCTAAGAAATTATGTGTTTTAAACACACTATGACATGAGCGGATTTCATGCTTCAATATACAGGGTTTTAACATCTAACTTGAGATATGATATTGCCTATTGTTAACACACTAAGACCTCTATGACTATGTTGGAAACTTTGGGACAAGATCCAATAATGTGCATCCACATATAAATTTATTCCATATTTTTATTCCCCTAGATAACCTTGTGTATACCTTAATACTATAATAACCTTTTTTTAGTTTGACTTTGGTGTATTGGTTAGTGGTTAGTGCCTAGAAATTATTTTCCCCACACCCTCAAACTAGACTCAATGGGCCATGGGCATGGTAGGATCCTCCATGTTTAGTGATTTAAAACATTAGGTTCCCACTAAGATCATGGATAAGTGAGTGATAATAAAAATCCAAATAATTGGTCAAAACCTTTCATCCTAGTTTTTACCCTTTTTGTGCAATTTCTTGTTTATTCAGAATAAAAATTATTTGTTATTTCCTTGTGATTTCCATGTGTTTAAAAATCATTTTTTTATAAAAAAAATATTTTGAGTTTAAATGCTATCCTAAAAATCACAACTTTAACTCTAAAATCTCAAAAGCATTTAGTTAGCAATCAAAAATGTAGTCACTTTAGTACTTTGCTTTACTAGAGTCTAATTTTAAGTATTTTTCATTGTTGAGTCAAGTATTTCCTTAGTAACATCACCCATTTAAATAAACATGGATATGTGGAACAATCCATTGAATAATTTCATCTCGAATCACAATCCCAATAGTCCATATTATAACCCAAATTTCTGTTCAACCAACTTTGATTCAAATGTATAACTGAATCATTGTCAATTTAATCACCAAGACAATCCAAATCTGAGTTTGAATATGTATTCATCCTCATCCGTCCATCAGTCAAATCTAAAATTGAATAGTCATTCAAGTTTTCCAAATCAACCTTTCTACAATAATCATAATCAATCATTTGATTTTGCATCTAGTTCACCCCAAAATGCAAACCCAAACTTCTTCACCATTCCATCTAGTTCCAAATTTAGCACCAATCTAAATAAAACTTTTGATTTACCTTCACCACAAATTTAAAATCTATATTTGAACCAAATTCCATTCATAAATCAAATTCCCATTCAGTCCAATCCTACTATGTTCTGTCCAAATCAACCTTTTAACTCTTATGCCCATCAAAACTAACCTTTCTATAGTTATCAAAATAAATCCTTTGATTTTGCATTCAACCCATTCCCAAACATAAACCAATCTACATAAAATTCACGTTTGTTTGTAAAACCAATAGATTCAAGTCCATCAACCTTCATAAATCCATCCTTCCATGATCAAGTTAACTCTCTAACTAGGGAATCCCAAAACATTCCACATTAACGTCATCCTATTTTCCAAAATCAACAAAGTCTCCCCTCCACTAGTTATAGCCTTAATTCTAACATCTCCTATCACACTAACAAAGGGAATATAATTCTACCAACCCTACCATATCTTATCACTTCACCCCTAAAGTTACAACTTCAAAACTCCTAACCTGTCAAAATTAGTACCATACCTATTTTTAAAAAATTGCTCCTTTAGGGGAACCTTATGATGTTTTTTTTTTTTTTTTTTTTAAAATTATCGTTGTAAACCTATTCATATATCCAAACACTAAATACTTTGAGTTGAATGTCCTAAAACATAAGTTGTATATACCTAATGAATATTGTGATTATCATAAAATAAATGGTCATTCTATGAACTATTGTATGAGACTAAAGCATTATATCCAAGATCTAATTGATAAAGGGTACATCAAGGTAAAGAAAAGTGTATCCATGTCTGAAAATCATAGTTTGGGGACATGCCAAGATGTATTTACTAAGCCTAATCAATCCATACTACCTTTAAGTCAAGGTCATAACCTTCCATCCACTTTTCAAGATCCCATTTTTGACACATCCATTTTCAACCAATCTATAGTTAATCAACTTGCCGTTAAAAACCATATTTTACCATCCATTTTTGATGAAGAGCCTATCTTTGATCAAGATCCCATTTTAGACAAAGATCCCATTTTTGACCAAGATCTTACCTTGGAAAAAAAATCCTTCAACCAACATATCCTATCACCCATTGCCTAACCACCTAAATCCTTATCACCTATTTAATCTCCCATAATCCCACAAAATTCACCCTAATTGATAGAGGTAATTATAGATAACATAATAAATGATCAAGGAATTATCAAACCCATCCATTTTAAAGTAAATTCTAGAATGCATAACATCAACTACAAATCATTTGAAATTCAATGTAAAGATGTTAGTGATACTTTTATGGTTTCTAAGGTAAATTCATCCATCATTAAAATAGGATCCATTTATAGTCTCTACAAGGAATTTGATGCCATCAATCCTTTCATAAACATCACCATTCCTACCTTCCATATTTTAATCCAGTATCCTTCACCTTTGGATTGGGACCAATGATCTCACTTATAATTAACTTTCATGATGATAAAATAATTACATACATCCTAGCTAGTCTCTTACTAGAAGAGTATCAAGGGATATATACATATTCTAAAGAACAAGAAGTCTAACTCAATAAAAATATATCCTATAATCCAAATCTAAAATCCACAACCCATAATGAAAACCTCTTTGAGGCACTATCAGATGATCAAAATACAAATTGTAGTTAAAATCCAAATCAAAATATATAAAATAAAAAATATGAGTCCTTTAGTGAAAACCTCTTTGAGGTGCTATTAGACAATCCAAATCCAAATCAAAAAATCAAGAAGAATCCTTTAGTGAAAAACTTTATATGACACCAATGGACAATAAAATTAATATATCCTCTACATTATCATAGTTTCAAGATGGATCCCCATCTTAAGTTGAAAATATCATTGAAGAAGCATTGAATTGCTAAATCATCCAAATTTTAGTTACTCCCAGTCTTGATGAATGTAAGATTGTTGGTCCCATTCACCCTTTACATCTGACTCATATAATTATCCCCATTATAATTCCATCCATCCAAATCCTTCATGCACTCAACATGCATCCTTCATCCAACATACTTTTTGCTTCACCCTATCTGACAACACTATCTATTGTAGGGGCTATGATAGTATCCTGGTAAATTTTGAAGAAGCCAAAAAAGAAATGAATGAAGTTATTGAAGACATCTCTAGAGATCATACCTAAAAAATCAATAATATTAAGCATTATGCATCTCATACCCTTTTATAATCGAGATGCCAAAAAAAATCAAACAAAAAATTAGAAAGAGAAAGAGAAATAAATTTGTCCAAATGTGAAAACCATTTCTATGGTGCACTAGGAAATTACCATGATGAAAATTTATTTTTGCCATCTTGCATAAAATAATCAGTTGTCTACAAGTACTGTACACTTGGGGGCAATCTCATTCTATTCCAATCCTCTATATTATAGATCATTCCTCCATCCTTACCCATCCTAAAAATCCCATCCTTTACCATCATATGCTTACCCTAAACCATCCTTACTTATCCTAAGCTATCCTAAATCATACTTACCCATCCTTATCTATTTAACACCAAACCCATCAAAACCCATCCAATATTTTCCATCATAAAACCATCCTTATTCAAACTTTGATCTTGATAAAGAAGTGGAAATGTCTTGAGACATGTTCTTATAAACATCTTGGTGTATACTTGAAATGCTATTTTGATGACTAGACACTTGGTTCTTTATCTCATTTGTTCCTTAGAGTTATCATCTTGATTCCAATCCATTTTGATTCATCCATAATCCATATATAATTTATTCCTTCCATACCATACCACACTCTATTCGGTGCTAGAATATGGTTTTCCCTTTGTTGGTATTCCTTGCATATACACATATAAATCTAAGAAAAATAAAAAAAATCTAAAAACATTACAAAAACCAAAAAAAAAAAAAAAAACATTAGAAGCTTTAATAAAAATACAAAATATTATAAAATCCATCAAAATCTAATAAAATACAAAAAAATAATAAAAATTCTCGTCCTTAGTTACCATCCTAGTCATACCTTATACAGATTGCTTATCAGATAGTTCAACATTGTCAAAAATTGCATATGCCAAAGAGTTCTACTCTAGCCAAGGATATACGAAAAGGTTATTTTCTTACTTATTTTAGTAATTTTATTACATGTATGTATAGTCATTTAATATGTTTTACATCATGAGTATTTACTTGCTTTCACAGTGTTTGTTTTACTTACATCATTTTCATTGTTGCAAACATCTCTTTTTGTCTTATCTTTATTGATATTTCTTGTGTCTAGATCACTATGTGCATTACTAATGGTGTTATTATGAGCTTCCATATCATGATACACTAAGTTTTATCCTTGTGAATAATTTAGTCCTTATGCATATAATAATGTTTTTTCTATACCATTGGTGCATATTGTCATACACAATATCAAAATTTAGGTTACTCAAGTCTTACTCAATTGTAATTATCCAATGTAAAGAATAAAATAAACATAAGACAACTATCTAATTATCTCACAATCTCAAAGAAAGTATATATGTTTAATCTCTCTCTTTTATTTATGTTTATATCATCCATGTTTTCAAATCATTTGAGCCATCATCATTAATCCATGTAGTCATTTCATTTATTTATTAATGTTTGAATATTGATCATCTACCATCATTTCTTAATCTTTCCATTAAATATCCCACACATGTTGATTGAGACTAACAAAATCACATTTTCCATCCTTTATCCATATTCCAATTATAGTTTTCAATCATTAACTTAAATATAGAAATTCATGGGTCAATATTACATTTCATCATCACTTCTCTTCCATTATTGGGAGAACTACATATGGTTTAATATCCACACATAGACAATATCTAAGTGGCATATGTAGGTAGTGCTTAGAGACACAGGGTCTCTAGGTTCAACTTGGTCACCACCTTTACAATCATCCATCCAAGCCATTTCATCCATGTTTTTTAGTGGCATTTAATCAAAGTTCTACATCTCCTTATCAATGCTTGCAAATATCATTTTTTTAGCATCTTTATCACAAATAGAACAAACTATATTTTTCATTTTCTGCCTTATGGCTTACCATCATTGGGATATATCATTCCCACATCTACTTATAAAATCCATGAGTCTAAAAAATATCCAAGCATGCAGTTTATAAAGTGGGAAATGTTCTTTTTTCAATATCTTCACTAAGATTTAACAACTTAGGGTAAATAGTTTTACACTTACTCTCTAAAATTTTTCAAACATTGGTATTGAGACAAGTATTTGTATTATTGATGATATTTTTCTCATTTCCATCCCTTAATAATTGTCATTCTTTGTCCATTTTCAAATTTATAGAACCATTAAACGAAATTATTTCAAGATTGTTTTGAAACTCTTGTAATCATTTATCAACTTAAAATGCATAATCATTTAAAAAATCAATACCTTTTTATATTTATAGATCCATAGTTTATTACTTTTGAGATATACCATTCCCACATATGCTAAATTGACCCCTGAGTCATTAGCAAAAAATAATAAACATGCAATCTCTGATTGGTTAAATTATTTATTTTCAAATCTAAGCTCTAGTTATAATTAACTAGGGGCAACCCTTTTACATTACCAACATCTTGTAAAATTGACATCAATTCAAAAAAAATTTGATTTTTCATTCATCCGTTTAAATTTTTCTTCTTTTCAACAATTTTAAGCATTTGTCCATTTCTCGCACAAATGCTCGAGGGAGAATCATCACACTCATTTTCATTCATTTGGGACAAATTTTTGATTTTCTATCATCAACACTCTACTTCTTCTATTCTTCAAAATAGTATTTCTTTGCAAAAAAAAAATTCAAAGAGGGGAAAATTTAGACACCTAAATTTCATTTAGTGTTAAAATGCACCAAAATCATTAAATCATTCTTCTTAAATTAATAATTAACATTTATTCTTAAAATCAAATAATCGATTAATTCAAACATTTTGAAAAAGTTAATTATGCACCTTTTAATGTTTATTTTTATTATTTAATTCATTGATTTGCCTATTCAAACCTCTCCCACCTTTCTCTCCCTCATGCCAACCAAATCCATGAAAGTCTCCACCTCTTGTGACTCTTCCTCTGAGTTGTCAATCCATTTTGACTAAGTTAGCTAACCAACCCCTCTTTTCCCTCCACTAGATTGAAATAGTCTCCATCCTCATGAATGAGGACTTATCCTCAACCATTGATCATTTAGAACATTGAAAATGTTCAAATGATCATCCACCATTGGATCCTTTTCTAGGGTTCTATAAATAAGCTTGCACATCTCCATTTTCAACAATGACAATCCTTAACCATCATAATCATCCCTTTTAGAAGAACTACATATGGTCTGATATCTACACATAGACATTATCTAAGTGGATTATTTATGTATCCCGTAGAGACATAGGATCTCTAGGGTCAGTTTAGATATCAAAATTATAATTATATTTACAATCATAATCATATCATTTGTAATCAATAAATATTGCATCCAAAGAAAATCAAAGTAACCCTTTTGCACCAAAACATTGCATGTTCTCTCTTTGCATTTGAAGAGTGAGCACTACATTCTTGATAGAGAAAATGACGACTCAAATCATAATAGAGGATTCTTGTATCTCAATATGAAGTTTTGATTATTGTTTTCTACATTTATTACTCTAACATAGTTGAATTTAATTTAGATTATTTCATTGTCTTTGCATATATTTTGTTTATACAACTGGAAAAAGAGAAAAGATTTTTCTTTGACATCATAAATTGATCAAGACTTTTGAGTATGCGATGATCACTATATTGGTATTTATACCAAATAAACCAAGGTGTGGGGTTAAATGTTCATTCCTAGAGGAGAAGGTTGACCATGCCCCATTTATTTTTGAAATAATACCAAGCCTCACATTCACCAAAGAACCACTTCAAAGGGAGGGCACCAAAATTGCCTTGGTGGTGTTTAATCATGTTGAAATCTCCACATACTATCCATATGTCATCAGGAAACCCATCAACCAAGGTTTTCTAAAGCAAGGAATGGTTAAGACCATCATTAGGTTCATAGATGTTGAGAATGCCAAAAGTATGGTCATCAATGTAAATAATGATATAGACTACCTGATATGAAGGGTCCTAAATTATAGAAATCATGTTATGGAAAACCTTAGGGTAAACTAAAATACAAGTACAACCATGTTCCTCCTCATGTAAGGTGGTGATATGGGTGGCATCATGCCAAATACTTCATAAAGTGTAATATACCTAAGTAGGGGTATATATTGTATATTAGTGTTAATATAGTATCAAAATGAATACCAAATGAAAAAAACCATTACACCAGAACCTTGAAACATTAATAAAATTTGCACATTAGGGTTATAACATCCCACCATGATTTTAAAACCAATACTCTGGTTTATATTTACACTCATACACTAGGATCCCCTACATGTATGATCCTTAGACAAACACTACACTGCTAGCATATCCACCCACTCCATGAATTGAACCTAGGTGGATACTTTGATAACAAATTTTAAGAACCTAATATCTCACATACACAAAATAACTAAAACTACTAAATATATATTATATTATATTACTTTTATGGAAGCAATCATTTCGAATTGATTGCCACTTTGAGGGGAATACCTATTTATCAAATAATTTGTTTCTTGATTGATATATTTTTCTTGGATGCATTAAAATAACATGTACCCCTCTATTTATAATAATTATAATCTATCCCACTCATCCTTTCTATGCATGTGGGATTATTATTCTAATATAATATTCACTACTATTCATTCTATTATTATTCTACCCGTCACTGGGTATATTACAATCAACATTTCACCAGTATGAAGAGGGATCCTAATGAGCCAATCTATGATTTTAATGCAAGGTTTTAGAAGATGTACACTTGGCTAAGTTATTCATATAAAATACTAACACTCAAAATGTACAAGAATGCCTTGGATCTAATTACTATAGTATTTTTGTGAAGAGTTATTGCTGCTATCATGATATCACTGGCCTATGAAAAACCAATCACATTGATAGGAAGTTAAATCCTTATATACAAGCACACCCAACCTCAATTTTGGTTTCCCAACCTTGAATCTAATACTCACGTGAATTAGAATGTTCCAACTTTCAACCACAATTAGTTATATACATTGCCTCCTATGATGCAACATACACCAAATCAAAATTATGGTTTCTTAAATAACCTTGCATAAATGAATGGTCAATAGCAAAGTCAATATTCACTATCATCCAATAATATAGTTTCTCAGGTTGTGGATTATGCCAAAGTGGAATTAGATTCTATACATAAGATGCTTCAAAAGTTAAGTAATGACTTCTTAGGCATATAAAGGAAGATAAGAAATGCTACTAATTTGAATAATAATCAAAATTTTGGATGTCAAAGATATAAAAATCCTTTAAATAAGACTTTAAATAATGTAGATTAACAACAAGTTAATAAGTTGTCAGAGATCAACATAGTGGAGATAGTTCTACCCAATTGGTGTAGAGTTCATAACACATCAAAACATGGTGAGATTGACAATGTTGAGTTTTGTGTAGCATTAAAAATATTTTAGAGAGAGATGTTGAGGTAATATTTAGTGAATAATATAATAGAGTTCCCTCATGAAGTTAGTTTCTCAAGCACAATTATGGTCTTTAAAACTCACGAGTTTCCTTTCCCAAGTGAATACGAAAAATTACCAAAGGATAACTCAAAAAAAGTAAATGCTTTCTAGAAGTTTCAAAGTAGCAATTTCAATTTAAAGAATAAGCAACCATTCAATACATCTACTCCTCTAAATAATATGACTATTCACCTGAATCTAAAGGTTGATAATAATCCACCTCCCCAAAAAGGAATGACCAACCTCTAAACAAGGAAGAAAAGAACAAAAGAGGATAAAACATCATTGTGGACATGAAGAAGATAAAGGGAAACATCAATCTTCATGAATTATCTCAAATTACTTAAGAAAATGAGCTCTTATAGAGGTCCATTATAGGGAAGTCTACTACAAAGAAGCTAAAAGATGCTCATACCAATGTTGTATATAAGATTAATTTACAAGTTCCTCATTTCTTGTTAATTATTAGGGAATTTGGTAAGAATATATGTAATTGTTTAATTGATTATGGAACTTTAACCATTATAATTCCAACTTCTATCTATCAAAAGTTGGGATTATCTCCAAGCCCATCTAAGAGGATGGTTCAATAGTTGGATATAATAGTAGTGACTATGGTTTGAGAGTTGAACAATGTATAGATTAAAGTTGAATCTGATCCATGTGTGTAAATGAATATAGACATCCTCATGGTTGATATCCTAGAATGATATGGAATAATACTAAGTAGAGATTGGTCAAAGACACTAAATGAGTATGTAGAAACAAATTTCTCTCACATTTGGCTACCTTAGAGAGGTAGTCTAAATCAAATTCAAATTGATCTAGATCCAGGAATGACGTATCCCATCATGGATTACAATGATAATAAATAAGAAGTTATTAATATCCTAATCTTGGAATTTATATGTTTACCACTAAGTATGAGGCACAAAGGCTAGAATTCTAAGGACCCTCCTTATTGTGAACTCTTCACTTTGATGATGCAAGATCCAAGCAAGGATTAGGCATCAATAATGAACTAGTTAACCCATTAGGTAACAAGTATATAATAGGTTAAAAATTATAATTTTCAAGCACCAATAATAGAGAATAATATGAGGCACTAATTTTAGGGTGGTAATTGGCTCTCAAAAGTAATGTCAAGTAAGTTCTAATATATGTAGATTCAACAATTATGATTAAATAGGTAAAAAATAAATACTAGTGTAAACTATCATATCTTAAGAGATATAAACACTAGGCCTAGGATTTTATTAATTCATTTGAAGAATTTAACATAGTAGTTGTTCCTAGGGAATAGAACCAGGCCATTAACTCACTATTTGTTTCATCTACCAACTTAGCACCTGTAGATGCTAGTTTTATACACCCTTGTGTATTAACTTGTGTGCCATCACATTATTATGTTATTTATAACATAGTGCCCCCCCATTTTTAATTATTTTAAATAATTAAATGGTGAAGGGACTTAATTCATCAATATGAAACTAACAAACCAATATGACAGTCCTATCTAAGCATTACTTGTTTGATGGTAACAACATCTATTACAAAAAAAACCATAGAAGACAAAAATACAAAAATTTAGACACCTTTTCTTATCCATTTACACTTAATTTGAAGCTTTGAAGTGATCAAAAAGGTTGGATTAAGATGCAAGACTCTACTTGCTGTGTTGATGGGTTCATAGGCTTGTAGCTCTGTTGGGCCTAATTTTTGGCCATATATTTCACAAAAAACCTACTATCAAAAACATATAAATTGTTCCAGATACCCATTTGGAAGTTACATAACATATGTCAAGACCAGGTATAGTTGTTTTGTACGGAATGGTACTTTTGACCCCTATAGCAGACTAATTAGGCCTCTTAGAAACCTTGTTTTGGTGTTTGGGAGAGTTTGGGATTGAGTTAAATCATGAAAATTTCAGGAGATGTGAAATATGACATCATAAAACTACTAAAATCACAAAAAACCTTTTATTTAACACAAAACCATCTTAAAATCTTGCTGTTATACTCAGAATTGTAGGAAAATAGGGTTAAAACACAAGTATACAATAAACCTCCCTTACCCATATAGTAAGGCCATGAAAATTTGTACAGAAGCTAAAAATGATAAACCCACAAAAACTAAAAATTTTGTGAAATTTATACTATACGGTTTATGAGATCAGTAAGGCTCTAGTTAGGGTCTAGTTTACACCAAATTTGAGCTACAGGGAGCATCCTAGGGAGTTAATAGCCCAAATAAATTTTATTATTATTTTATTAACCTCTTCTATAATATTGAGCAGTCAAAGAAAAGATAATACCCTTTTAGGTACTGACTTCAAACTTCTTCCTTGCTGCCCTGTCTAGTCTACATACATAGTCTTGAGGAAAGATTGAACAAAAACAAAAAAAATGATTTCAAAAAAAATCTCCCAATTCATTAATTCACCAATAATATATACATATACACTTGTTCCACATGAAAATCCCCCATACCAATCATATTTTCTCAACTTAGATACTTAAATCCTATACTAGGCTTCACACAACAACCTCCCAAAATGGGGTAAAACAACTTTTCTAACATAAGAAGACTCAAATCACTTAATATCTCACCCAAAAGACTTGAAATCATCTAAGGATAAGATATTGGGTTTCATTTGACCATATCTACATATATTTGGCCTTTTGCTCACATATAGGTCTTGTTTCATGCTTAAAGGATACTTAGACAAATTTGAAAATTTGAAAACCTAAGAAATGGAGGGAAACTAACTTAGCACACCTAGACATGCTAAAACTCAACCAAGAACATGATAAACACATTCCTAGCATGAAGATGCTCCTACATCATTCTTCCAAGGAGCAAAATAAGTATTCTTCACTTGTTGTTTTTCTTCGTCAACTCTTCCATGCTTGTGCCCAGCTTGAGGATGTCATTTGCAGTCAACCATGTTGCATCTTCAGTTGGTAGATTCTTCCACTTAGTTAGATACCAAAAATTTTCTTTTCCCCTTGTCTTTTTAACCACTTTTTTGTCCAAAATGCTCTCAATCTCCTTTGGCTCTTCCTTTGGTAGTTATTGCTCCCATTGGATAACTTCATCTACCCCTGTTTCAATATCTTTAACTAGTTGTCCTTCATCTTTGTATGGATATAGATCTAAAACATTAAATATTGGAGAGATTCCAATCCCTTTTGGCAATTATATTTCATATGCATTATTTGAAAACTTCCTTATTACCTTGCATGGTCCTATTTTCTTTACCTTTAGCTTGTTGTATTCCCTTTTTGGGAACCTCTCTCTTATAAGGTGAGCAAGAGCAAGGTCTCCAACACTGAAAATGACCTCTCTTTTCTTTTGATCTACTCTTAGCTTGTACTTGATGGTGTTTTCTTCAAGTTTCTTCTTTACCTGTTCATGTAAATTTTGCATGGCATTGGCAAATTCTTTTGCATCAACACTCCTTGTCTCCATGATACTTAGATTTCTCAACTCATACACACCTCTTGGATGCATTCCATACATAATTTGAAATGGACTCAACCCTGTACTTCTATTAGGAGAATCATTATAGGCAAATTCAACTTGTGCAAGTGTAAGATCCCACTATTTTGGATGCATACTTACCAAGCTTCTCAAGATGTTGCCCAAGCTCCTATTGACAATCTCTATTTGGCCATCAGTTTGGGGGTGATAGGCTGAAATAAAACTCAATTTTTTACCCAATTTATTCCATAAGGTTCTCCAAAAGTGTCCAACAAATTTGGTATCCCTGTCAGAAACAATGCTTCTAGGCAATCCATGCAATCTAACAACATCTTGAAAGAATAGATTAGCTATGTTAGTAGCATCACTTGTTTTTGAGCAGGGAATAAAATGAGCCATCTTTGAGAACCTATCTACCACTACAAATATGGAGTCATGACCTTTTTGAGTTCTTGGCAAACCAAGTACAAAATCCATGCTTATTGAATCCCAAGGCCTATTGGGAATGGGTAGTGGCTGGTACAAACCTGTGTTTTGACTACTTCCCTTGGAATATTGGCATGTTTTACACCTTTCAACAAATTTCTTGACATTAGTACCATACCTGCCCAATAGTAATGAGCACTCAATTGTGCTAATGTCTTATTCTACCCAAAATGTCTTGATAAGCTACCACTATGCTTTCACTTCAACAAATTCTCTCTCATGGAACTCTTGGGTATGCGAAGCTAACTGCCTCTGAATAGTAGACCCTCTTAGACCATGAAATCTATCCAAGGACTTCTATCAACCCCTATTGGATTCATGCAAGCTTCATATGGTTCCTTGAAGTCTGGATCTTCCTTATATAGTTCCTTCAAATCTTCAAATCCCAAAATGCTTACTTGAGATTCCTACATGATCAAATTCCTCCTTCTTAGAGCATCTGCAACCTTGTTAGATTGTCATTTCTTGTGCTTAATAGTGAATGTGAAGCTTTGTAAAAATTCAATCCATTTAACATGCTTTTGACTTAATTTATTTTGATTTCTAATGAACTATAAAGCATAATTGTCAGTGAACAAAACAAACTCTTTAGGCAAAAGATATTGCCTCCATTTCTTCAAAGCTTGTACAAGAGCATAGAATTCTTGATCATAGGCTACGTACTTCTTCTTATCATCACTTAATTTCTCACTAAAGTATGCTATAGGCTTCCCATCTTGGCTTAAAACAACACCTATTGTTAAGCACAGAATATACTAAGAGGGGGGGTGAATCAGTATATTATATATCTTATAAAACTTTCCCTTTATCAAATTCCACTTAATCAAACATTAAATATATGTAATAAAACTCAAATAATAAACATCACACAAGATAGAGAGACACACCAGATATAACATGGAAACCCAATGTGGGAAAAACCATGGAGAATCAATCTCAAATATATTCGTGAGAACAACCCCACAGGAGCACCATACCCCTTTGCCAAGTACAAACCTTAGCTACAATTCGTGAGCACCAACCCACGGGAGCTTCAAACCCCTTTTCCAAGCACCAACCCACAAGAGCACTAACCCCTTTGCTGAGCACCAACTCAGCAACAATTTGTGAGCACCAACCCCTTTGCCAAGCACCAACTCAGCAACAATTTGTGAGCACCAACCCATAGGAGCACCAACCCCTTTGTGTATACCACACACCTATCTCTCAATGTTGCTATCTCAACAAATGATATATCAATACAACATCTCCTTTCTCTCTCTCTCACATTTTCTCTTCTAAGCTAGATATAACAAATACTAATCATATTCATTTCTCACAATTGCTCTTCTAAGCTGGATATTACAATATCAAATAAACCTCTCACATCCACATTACAATTGGCTACTCAAGCCTTTATTTATAGCTTTCCAAATGACCTGTGGCCTTCCCCCTTTGTGACCCTTCAATCCTCATGGAAAATGGCACCAATCTTGGATGACCCTTCATATCCAAGCATTTGAAAAGTCATGTGGTGACCCTTCATGACCAAAAACGTCTTTCCCACTTTTGTCCTTATCTTTGGTGACTTTTCATATTCCTCAAAGTGTCCCTTCATAAGAAATTAGCCCTTTACTCTTTTGTCTTCACTTGGTGACTCTTGGTATTCCCCAAGATGACTCTTCATGGGAAAATGCATCCCATCCTTTTGTCTTTATCCTGTGACTCTTCAACTTCTCCATGGGCCCTTATTTTGTCTCATATGCAACCAAAAATATATTCATTAATATTAACTCATATTAGCCAAGGTAAACAATATTAAATGCAATGGGGCCTTTATCACCAATAATACTAAACCTTTGACATCAATGACAATATTTCCAACAATCTCCCCCTTTGTCATTGATGGCAACCTCAATCCTAAAACTGCGACATCCTATCACCTGCACATCCTATCATCTAAAAACATACAGTAACTCCTCCTTATTGTAGCAACTTGTACCTATTCTTTGTACCTATTTTCTACACCTATACCTGTACCTATTATTCTCCCCCTTTGACATCAATGGTAAAGGGCCTACCTGGAGCTAACACTTAGCTCCCCCTCACTTGATGCTAAACATCAATGGTAGGAAGTAATAAAAATTACTCCCAAATCCTCTCTCTGATCTTTGAATGTATCCTTTGATCATGCCTTTGAGAAGATATCTGACAATACATACACATTTTTCCCTGTCCTTTGAGCATATACAATCAACTCATTTGAATATTTTCTTCTAATCTCACAACTTTCGGCATGAAATCTTAATGTGTATCCTTGATCACAAATTTGACTAACACTCAACAGATTATGCTTAAGACCTTTTACATATAAAACATTTTTAGTCTTAGTTCTACCATAATCCAAACTCAAAGTACCTTTTCCAGCTATCCTGGCAGCGGTTTTATCTCCAAACCTCACTGTACCCCCATTAATCTTCTTTAGAGAAATGAACTTACTTTTATCTCCTTTCATATGCCTCAAACATCAACTATCAATTAACCATGACTGATCTTTACCTCTCACATGCAAATCTCTCTGCACCATCATAGAATATTTAGGTTGTTTCTTCTGCCATGAACATGTCTAAACCTTCTCCCTGATGAATGGAGCTTTGAAACTCTGATTCTTCTTCTTGATGAAAGGAGCTTTGAAATTCTGATCCTTCTGACTGACTCAAACACACTTCTACAATACTGAGATATGTATCCGTAGTTGTTTCACTTGTAGCATACTATGGTCACTTCATCAAAGCTTGATAGAGGAGCAAAAGAGTTGTGGCTTCTGCTTGACTCTACTTGAATTTCCTTCTTATTTCTGAAATTGTTAGCTCTTTTTATACATTCTAATTTCTTGTGACCATATCCATTACAATAAAAACAATCACCATAAAAATAAGACCTGTCTGTATATCTTTAACCTGATTGCCTTTTGTAGCTTTGTTCCTTCCAGCCTTCTCTATTTGGAATGTCCTCTGTATTCTTCACTTCTCCCCTTTCTGTTTCCTCTTGTGTCAGAGCTTCAAAATATCTCTTTTTCTTTTCAAAATTGATCCCTGTCTTATCTGAATATGCTTTTTGACTTTCCAATATCTTATTCAGCATGTTAGTGCTATCTTCAAATTTTGAATCACTGATTACTTTATCATTGACTGCTTTCTGAATATCGTCTTTTAAAGAGGCAATTTCAATAACATACCTTTCACAATCTTTTATTGCTATTTCCAACTATGCTTTGAGATCTTCTTCATTCTTCTTGGCTTCTTCAAAGTGTGCTTGTAGATCTTCAATCATTTTTTTGACTCTTGTTCATTTTTCTCAATCTGCCCCTTTAACCTTTGATTCTTCTTATGAACAACTTCTAACTCTTCTAGGGCACAATTGAGTTCTCCTTCCATATCTACTTCAGCTTCCTCCTCTTCTTCTTCTTGATCATCTTCATGTATATCCATGAATAGAATATCTTCTTCTTCTAAATCACTGACTCCACTATCTTTGTCTGAGCTAGGATCTTTAGAATACAGGCTCTTCTTCTTGAATCCTTTCTTAGATTTTCCTTTGAAATTCTTCTTGTATGTAGGATTTTCTTCTTCTTCATTTTTAACCTTATCTAGGCATCTAGCTAAAAAATGTCCAATCTTTCCACAATTAAAACATTTAAAAGGTAATTTTCCTTGATATTTACCTGTTCCTCTTTTTGGCTTGCGAATGAAAAGTGCTTTGTTGTCATCTTCATCATCACTGGAACTATCACTTGATTCTTGAATCTTAGCTTTCTCCTTCTTTGATGTCTTGAAATCCACTTCTCTCTTTGAGGGTTTATCTTGTTCTATCCGCATCTCATATGCCATGAGAATACCATGAAGCTCATCCAGCTTTAACTTGGCTAAATTCTTCATCTCCTCGATTGCTGAAACCTTTGCATCATATCTCATTGGTAGAGATCTCAAAACCTTTTGCACCACTATTGATTCTTCCAATGTTTTTCCAAGACCTTGAATCTGATTTACCATTTGATCAACTTGTAAGAGATAACTTGCTATATCTTCTTCTTCTTCCATCTTCAAACTTTCAAACTACCTTCTAAAAGTCTGCAACTTAGCTTGCTGAGCCTTTCCATCACCTTTGTAAATATTCTCAAGTTTTACCCAAGTTTCATGAGCAGATTTACATTGCCTAACTTTAACAAATTCAAATTCACATAAACCACATAAAATAGCATTGAAAGCTTTAGCATTACATTCACTTGCCTTCTTTTCTGCTGGAGTAATTGTAGATGTCTGTGGCTCTTCATATTCCTCCACCACTTATTTCCATATGTTGAATCCAAGGGCCATCAAATAAACCTTCATTCTCATGCTCCAAAAAGCATAATTCATCCCATCAAACAAAGGTGCATTATTTGTAGAAAATCCTTCCTGTGACCTAGCCATTGTACTTTCCTGATCTACCTTTAAGCTGTAAAACTTTTTTGAAGGAACTTGCTCTAATACAAATTATTAAGCATGGAATATACTAAGAGGGGGGGTGAATTAGTATATTATATATCTTATAAAACTTTCCCTTTATCAAATTCAACTTAATCAAACATTCAATATATGCAATAAAACTCAAATAATAAACATCACACAAGATAAAGAGAGACACCAGATATAACATGGAAACCCAATGTGGGAAAAACCATGAAAATCAATCTCAAATATATTCGTGAGAACAACCCCACAGGAACACCATACCCCTTTGCCAAGTACAAATCTTAGCTACAATTCATGAGCACCAACCCACAGGAGCTTCAAACCCCTTTGTCGAGCACCAACCCAACACCTATTCATGAGCACCAACCCACAAGAGCACCAACCCCTTTGCCGAGCACCAACCTAGAAACAATTCATGAGCACCAACCCACAAGAGCACCAACCCCTTTGCCAAGCACTAACTTAGTAACAATTCATGAGCACCAACCCATAGGAGCACCAACCCCTTTGTGTATACCACACACCTATCTCTCAATGTTGCTATCTCAACAAATGATAGATTAATACAACATCTCCTTCCTCTCTCTCTCTCAAATTTTCTCTTCTAAGCTAGATATAATAAATAAAAATCATATTCATCTCTCACAATTGCTCGTCTAAGCTAGATATTACAATATCAAATCAACCTCTCACATCCACATTACAAATGGTCACTCAAGCCTTTATTTATAGCTTTCCAAATGACCTTTGGCCTTCCCCCTTTTTGACCCTTCAATCCTCATGGAAAATGGCACCAATCTTGGATGACCCTTCATATCCAAGCATTTGAAAAGTCATGTGGTGACCCTTCATGACCAAAAACATCTTTCCCACTTTTGTCCTTATCTTTGGTGACTTTTTGTATTCCTCAAAGTGTCCCTTCATGAGAAATTCACCCTTTACTCTTTTGTATTCACTTGGTGACTCTTGGTATTCCCCAAGATGACTCTTCATGGGAAAATGCGTCCCATCCTTCTTTTGTTTTTATCCCGTGACTCTTCGACTTCTCCATGGGCCCTTATTTTGTCTCATATGCAACCAAAAATATATTCATTAATATTAAATAAATATTAACTCATATTAGCCAAGATAAACAATATTAAATGCAATGGGGCCTTTATCACCAATAATACTAAACCTTTGACATCAATGACAATATTTCCAACACCTATTGCAGTTCCACTAGCATCACATTCTACTTGAAAAAGCTCATTAAAATCAGGCAAGGTTAGGATTGGTTCTTTAGTTACCTTCTTTTTCAATAATATAAAACTCTTATCAGTAGCCTCATTCCAACAAAAACTTCTTTTATCACCTTTGATTGTATCTATCATTGGAGCAACAATTCCACTAAAATTTCTTATGAATTTCCTATGGAAGCTAGCCAAACCGTTAAAGCTTCTTACCTCATATGTGCTCCTGGGTGTAGGCCACTCAAGTATAGCTGTAATCTTCTCCTTATCCATCTTCAATCCATATTTTGAAATCACAAACCCCAAATATATCAACTCTGTCTTCAGGAAACTGCACTTTTTTACATTGATTAACAATTTCTCTTCATGTAGCTTACTCAATACCATCCTCAAATGTTTCAAATGATATTCCTTAGTTTGACTAAACACCAAAATATCTATTTCTCTAGATTTTCACTAATTACATTCAAATGAGAAAGAAACTAAGGTTAAGAGGTTATGGGTTTGATGTTACCCAGATTTAGTGCGCACCATATCCAAGCCTTGTGGGAGCTCCTCTTTGGCTATGCAAGAAACGCCTATAGTAAAAATGAAACTTAAACAAGAAAGATGTTAGAAGAGGCTATGGTGGAATGCCAAGCTGCGCGCTCAGTCCTGAAAGCGTGAATCCTTAAGGGATGATAGTCCACTATTTAAAGATAAAAGTATTGTAAAGGAAGGAATGATAAATGACTAAAGAAATAGAAAAGTAGATGGTGTGTACCTGTTCCTTGCAATCTGTGTATCTCAAAATGATACAGAAGGCTAGTTGAAGGTTTTGTCTAGTATAGATGGGTTGTTTAGATGGCTTTCTGGTTTGCTAGTTCAAAACACAGTCACCGATGTTGGTGGGTTTACCGAGGTCGATTGAGTAAATGGTGCCAACATTGATAGGGTTGTCGATGTCAGTCTAATTGAAGGTGTTATAGATGCCAACATCAATTAGTCTGTCGATGTCGATTGGGGTTGTCAGCCTTGGACAACTTTTAGAGTATTTATGGAATAGATAGAGGGGTTTTTGGAAGTTTAGAGGTTGGTGCAGGGTTGCAGGAAGGTGAATGAGGTCTGAGGAAGGGTATAGGTAGAGGATTGGTGTGAAAAGGGGGTGAGAACAAGGGGAAGGCCTTTCAACCCCTCCATAGAAGAAGTCAGGCCTCTCAATAGTATTTATAAATATCAATAAAAACTAATTTACAATATATTCTAAAACACTAAAATGAAAACCAGATTACTTAGCTTTATTAGGTGAAGAACCAAAGGTGTCAGAATAGTGATACTCATTGTGGCTGATGTGATTGGTGTTGTGAGCCAATGAAGTGAACATGGATTACTTCAATTTAGTAGATCGAGGTCCTCATACAATCTTTCAATCCAGTCTCTAGAATGATTTGTGTAGATCTTCGGTAGTTAGGAAAACAATAGTCGAGTTTTGGTGCTTAAAATCTTAGAGTGTACATCCTAATGTGTAAAAAGGTGGCCTTAGCTCAATGTTAGAGCTCAGCTTATGTAACTAAATTCGGTGATCCCATCGATGTCAGCGTATAACTGCCGACATTAGCCATAGGATGAGACGTCGGCGGAGAGAGAATAGGTAAAAGGGCTATTTTTAGCTCTTTACCTATTTATTCACCTACTAAGTGCCTTTTCCATTAGAAAATGGTCAAAATAAGGGCTTATAAGGCACGAGAGTTGGTTATGGAGTTAAGATGGGGTGAGAATAGGTGATGGGTAGTTAGGATTTGGAGGACCTAGTCTCACACTAACTCATAGGCTAAGAAATGGTCTTAAGGTGAGGTGTCTAGGTGAGGTGTCCAAGGTGAGGTAATAAATTTAAAATATGTAGTTTTTAAATTAATAAAGTGTGCAAATGTGGGTTAGGAGTGTTAACATTTAGAAGGGGACCAAGGGGGGTTGACACGATTTTAGTGTCTACATTTGCCCCTGTTTATCTTGTGGTTTGTTCTGATGAACTACAAGACAAAAATAGATGTAGGTTGCCCCAGGTATGGGATGAGGTATTCCACTTCAAAGTGGGAATTGAGAGAAGGCAATCTAAAATCAGGTGCTGATTTGATAGGTAGTGGATGGGTAAGGTGAGGTTGGAGTGTGAATGCTACAATATTTAAGATTACGCGTATACCACTTCACTTGATAGGCAAGTCAAATTGTAACAAGAAAGGTTGAGGAGGACTAAAATAAAAGTAACCAGTCCCTAGCTTATTAGTGGTAGCTAATTGGGTTAAAACAATCAAAGTTGTAGCTCCTATGGTTGAGGAGGACTAAAATCAAAGTAACCGGTCTCTAGCTTATTAGTGGTAGCTGATTGGGTTAAAACGATCAAAGTTGTAGCTCCAATGGTCGAGGAGGACTAAAATCAAAGTAACTAGTCCCCAGCTTATTAGTGGTAGTTGATTGGGTTGAAATGATCAAAGCTATAGCTCTAATGGTCGAGGAGGACTAAAATTGAAGTACCTAGTCCCCAGCTTATTAGTGGTAGCTGATTGGGTTAGATCGATCAAAGCTATAGCTCTAATGGGCATCATGTTCCAGGTATCCAGGCTAGGAAGTGCTCTTGGAAAACACAAAAATGTCACAAATATTGGGGATCATCTTGGCCATGATTTGACAATATGTGTGAGGGGCACGTATAATTTTCTAACTATTTGTGAGGTAGCATATGCAATCAAAACAACCAAGGCAAAGTTATCTCAAAAGTGGTCATGGTCTGAGGAGATAGTTGTAATCTCTGAGGTCATTTGTTGAGTCAGGCTGAGATATAAGTGATCTCAAGTGTTGTTTATTATGGTTAGAGAGATGTATGTGATCTCTAATGTGCCCTATGAGAAGTCTAAGGTGACTTCTATAGTGTCAGGGCTGGTTGTTTGGTCATGATTTTGGGCAGTTTTAGAGAAGACATATGTTTTTAGGTCATTGATGTTGGTTAGGCCACCGATGTTGGTGAGTAGTCAAAAGGATTTTTGTAGATGCCAATGTCGGTTGGTCTACTGATGTCAGTTGGAATTGTGCCCTATGCCACCTTTTCACACATTGGGATGCACAATCTGAGATTTCAAGAACCAGAACTTGACTATTATTCTCCTAGCTATCGAAGCTCTACACAAATCATTCTAGAGACTGGATTGAGAGATTGTATGAGGACCTTGAGCTACTAAATTAAATCAATCTATGTTTGCTTCATTGGCTCACAACACCAGTCACATCAGCCACAATGGGAATCACTATTCTGACACCTCTAGTTCTTCACCTCATAAAGCTAAGTTCTCTAGTTTTCATTTCAGTGTTTTAGAATATATTGTTAATTAATTTTCATTAATATTTCTAAATACAATCAAGAGGCCCAACTTCTTCTATGGAGGGGTTGAAAGACCTTCCCCTTGTTCTCACCTCCTTTTCACACCAATCTTCTACTTATACCCTTCCTTAAACCTCATCCACCTTCCCGCAACCCTGCACCAACCTCTAAACTTCTAAAAACCCCTCTATCTATCTTGAAAATACTCTAAAAGTCATCCAAGGTTGACAACCCCTACTAACATCGACATACCAACTAACGTCAGCATTTACAACACCTTCACTCAGACTGACATTGGAAACCCAACCAACATCGGCACCATTTACTTGACCGACCTCGGTAGATCCACTAACGTCAGCAACTGTGTTTTGAACTAGCAAACCAAAAAGCCATCCAAACAGCCCATCTAGACTAGATAGAATTTTCAGCCAGCCTTTTGTAGCATTCTGAGATACACAGACTATAGGGAATAGGTACACACCATCTACTTTTCTAATTCTTTAGTCATTTCTCATTTCTTCCTTTACAATACTTTTATCTTTAAATAGTGGATTGTCATCCCTTAAGGAGCTTCATGCTTTTGGGACTGAGTGCGTAGCTTGGCAGTCCACCATAGCTTCTTTTAACATCTTTCTTGTTTAAGTTTCATTCTTACTATAGGTGTTTCCTCCACAGCCAAAGAGGAGCTCCCACAAGGCTTGGATATGGTGCGCACTAAATACGGGTAACATGAAACCCATAACCTCTTAACCTTAGTTTCTTTCTCATTTGAATGTAATTAGTGAAAATCTAGAGAAACATTTTGGCATGCCCGGTGGGACATCGAGGGGTCCTACCAGGTGTGCTAGAATGTTTCTCTAAATTTTCACTAATTACATTCAAATGAGAAAGAAACTAAGGTTAAGAGGTTATGGATTTGATGCTACCCGAATTTAGTGCGCACCATATCCAAGCCTTGTGGGAGCTCCTCTTTGGCTGTGGAGAAAACACCTACAGTAAGAGTGAAACTTAAACAAGAAAGATGTTAGAAGAGGCTATGGTGGACTACCAAGCTATGCACTTGGTCTCAAAAGCGTGAATCTCCTTAAGGGAGGACAATCCACTGTTTAAAGATAAAAGTATTGTAAAGGAAGAAATGATAAATGACTAATGAAATAGAAAAGTAGATGGTGTGTACCTGTTCCTTATAGTTTATGTGTCTCAGAATGCTATAGAAGGCTGGCTGAAAGTTTTATCTAGTCTAGATGGACTATTTATATGACTTTCTAGTTTGTTGGTTCAAAACATAGTCACTGACATCGGTGGGTCTACTGAGGTCAGTCTGGTAAATGGTGTCAACATCAGTTGGGTTGCTGATGTTGGTCGGGGTAGTCAGCCTTAGATGGCTTTTAGAGTATTTTCGGGATAGACAGAGGGGTTGTTGGAAGTTCAGAGGTTGGTGCAAGGTTGTGGGAAGGTGAATGAGGTTTGAGGAAAGGTATAGGTAGAGGATTGGTGTGAAAAGGGGGTGAGAACAAGGGGAAGGCCTTTCAGCCCCTCCATGGAAGAAGTCGGGCCTCTCGATAATATTTAGAAATATCAATGATAACTAATTGACAATATACTCTAAAATACTAAAATGAGAACTAGAGTACTTAGCTTTATGAGGTGAAGAACCAGAAGTGTCAGAATAGTGATTCCCATTATGGTTGATGTGACCAGTGTTGTGAGCCAATGAAGCGAACATGGATTGCTTCAATTTAGTAGCTCGAGGTCCTTATACAATCTCTCAATCCAATCTCTAGAATGATTTGTGCAAAGCTTCGCTAGCCAAGAGAACAATAGTTGAGTTCTGGTGCTTGAAATCTCAAAGTGTGCATCCCAATGTGTGAAAAGGCCACCCTAGCTCAATGTTAGAGCTTGGGTTATGTAACCGTTGTCAGCGATCCTGCCAGTGTTGAGGTAGAACTGCCGACATCGGCCATGGGTTGACTGACATCAATGGAGAGAGAATAGGTAAAAGGGATATTTTTAGCTCTTTGCCTATTTCTCCACATGCCAAGTGCATTTTCCATTGGAGAACGGTCAAAATAAGGGCTTATGAGGCATGAGAGTTGGTTAAGGAGTTAAGATGGGGTGAGAATAGGTCATAGTTAGTTAGGATTTGGAGGACCTAGTCTTAGGCTAACCCATAGGCTAAGAAACGGTCTTAGGGTGAGGTGTCTAGGTCAGGTGTCGAAGGTGAGGTAATTAATTTAAAATAAGTAGTTTTTAAATTAATAAGGTGTGCAAGTGTGGGTTAGGAGTGTTAACATTTATAAGGGGACCAAGGGGGGTTGACATGATGTCCCACCGGGTGTGCTAGAATGTTTCTCTAGATTTTCACTAATTACATTCAAATGAGAAAGAAACTAAGGTTAAGAGGTTATAGGTTTGATGTTATTTAGATTTAGTGTGCACCATATCCAAGCCTTGTGGGAGCTCCTCTTTGGCTGTGGAGGAAACACCTATAGTAAGAATGAAACTTAAACAAGAAAGATGTTAGAAGAGGCTATGGTAGACTGCCAAGCTACGCTCTCAGTCCCAAAAGCGTGAAGCTCCTTAAGGGATGATATTCCACTATTTAAAGATAAAAGTATTGTAAAGGAAAGAATGATAAATGACTAAAGAAATAGAAAAGTAGATGGTGTGTACCTATTCTTTAGAGTTTGTGTATCTCAAAATGCTATAGAAGGCTGGCTGAAGGTTCTGTCTGATCTAAATGGGCTATTTGGATGGCTTTCTAGTTTGTTGGTTAAGAACATAGCCACTAATGTTAATGGGTCTACCGAGGTCAGTCGCATAAATGGTGCTAATGTCGGTTGGGTTGTCGATGTTGGTCTGACTAAAGGTGTTGTAGATGCCGATGTTGATTGGTCTGTCAATGTCGATTGGGGTTGTTGGCCTTGGATAGATTTTAAAGTATTTTGAGGATAGACAGAGGGGTTTTTGGAAGTTCAGAGGTTAGTGTAGGGTTACGAGAAGGTGAATGAGGTCTGAGGAAGGGTATAAGTAGAGGATTGGTGTGAAAAGGGGGTGAAAACAAGGGGAAGGCCTTTCAGCCCCTCCACGGAAGAAGTCGGGCCTCTCGATAATATTTAGAAATATCAATGATAACTAATTAACAATATACTCTAAAATACTAAAATGAGAACTAGAGTACTTATCTTTATGAGGTGAAGAACCAGAAGTGTCAGAATAGTGATTCCCATTATGGTTGATGTGACCAGTGTTGTGAGCCAATGAAGCGAACATGGATTGCTTCAATTTAGTAGCTCGAGGTCCTTGTACAATCTCTCAATCCAATCTCTAGAATGATTTGTGCAAAGCTTCGCTAGCCAAGAGAATAATAGTTGAGTTCTGGTGCTTGAAATCTCAAAGTGTGCATCCCAATGTGTGAAAAGGCCACCCTAGCTCAATGTTAGAGCTTGGCTTATGTAACCGTTGTCAGTGATCCTGCCAGTGTTGAGGTAGAACTGCCGACATCGGCCATGGGTTGACCGACATCAATGGAGAGAGAATAGGTAAAAGGGATATTTTTAGCTTTTTCCCATTTTCTCCACATGCCAAGTGCATTTTCCATTGGAGAATGGTCAAAATAAGGGCTTATGAGGCATGAGAGTTGGTTAAGGAGTTAAGATGGGGTGAGAATAGGTCATAGGTAGTTAGGATTTGGAGGACCTAGTCTTAGGCTAACCCATAGGCTAAGAAACGGTCTTAGGGTGAGGTGTCTAGGTCAGGTGTCGAAGGTGAGGTAATTAATTTAAAATAAGTAGTTTTTAAATTAATAAGGTGTGCAAGTGTGGGTTAGGAGTGTTAACATTTATAAGGGGACCAAGGGGGGTTGACATGATGTCCCACCGGGTGTGCCAGAATGTTTCTCTAGATTTTCACTAATTACATTCAAATGAGAAAGAAACTAAGGTTAAGAGGTTATAGGTTTTATGTTATCTAGATTTAGTGTGCACCATATCCAAGCCTTGTGGGAGCTCCTCTTTGGCTGTGGAGGAAACACCTATAGTAAGAATGAAACTTAAACAAGAAAAATGTTAGAAGAGGCTATGGTAAACTGCCAAGCTACGTGCTCAGTCCCAAAAGCGTGAAGCTCCTTAAGGGATGATAGTCCACTATTTAAAGATAAAAGTATTGTAAAGGAAAGAATGATAAATGACTAAAGAAATAGAAAAATAGATGGTGTGTACCTATTCCCTAGAGTCTGTGTATCTCAAAATGCTATAGAAGACTGGCTGAAGGTTCTGTCTGATCTAAATGGGCTATTTGGATGGCTTTCTAGTTTGTTGGTTAAGAACATAATCACTAATGTTAATGGGTCTACCAAGGTCAGTCGCATAAATAGTGCTAATGTCGGTTGGGTTGTCGATGTTGGTCTGACTAAAGGTGTTGTAGATGCCGACATTGATTGGTCTGTTGATGTCGATTGGGGTTGTCAGCCTTGGATAGATTTTAAAGTATTTTGAGGATAGACAGAGGGGTTTTTGGAAGTTTAGAGGTTAGTGCAGGGTTACGAGAAGGTGAATGAGGTCTGAGGAAGGGTATAAGTAGAGGATTGGTGTGAAAAGGGGGTGAAAACAAGGGGAAGGCCTTTCAGCCCCTCCACAGAAGAAGTCGGGCCTCTTGATAGTATTTAGAAATATCAATGAAAACTAATTGACAATATACTCTAAAACACTAAAATGAAAACCAGAGTACTTAGCTTTATGAGGTGAAGAACCAGAGGTGTCAGAATAGGGATTCCCATTGTGGCTGATGTGACCGGTGTTGTGAGCCAATGAAGCGAAGATGGATTGCTTCAATTCAGTAGCTCGAGGTCCTCGTACAATCTCTAAATCTAGTATCTAGAATGATTTATGCAGAGCTACTAAATTAAAACAATTCATGTTCACTTCATTGGTTCATAACACCAGTCACATCAGCCATAACAAGAATCACTATTCTAACACCTTTGGTTCTTCACCTCATAAAGCTAAGTACTCTGGTTTTCATTTCAGTGTTTTAGAATATATTGTCAATTAGTTTTCATTAATATTTCTAAATACTGTTGAGAGGCCTGATAGTATTTAGAAATATCAATGAAAACTAATTTATTTGAGCCATACTCGAGATGTCCCCACCAACTCACCTAAAAAAAATCGTAGCCTGCAAGGGAAGCTTCAATCTATTCGTCGCCATATGAACTAAAAAGCACTGTATCCAAGACCTATGGGAGCTCAGGCATAATATGAACTAAAAGGTGTAAACTAACACATCATAGGTTAGTTTACATATCGACCGACATCATTCACTTTGTCAGCTCATGTTGGTGGCACCACCGATGTCGGTGACTGGTTCAGCCCTAGGGCCGAACAGGGTAAGCCCTAAAATTTAGGACTTCCCCACTTCACCCCTAAAAACCCCCAAAAAAACTCCTAAAGCTACCTAAAGTACCCTACCTAACCTACCAACCCTTCTAATACACCTCTCCCCCCTCGATCTGTCGCTAAAAACTCAATAAATTACAAAAATAACATCTAATTTAAATAACACACCCTACCTCATCTCGTCATTGCCGCCGAGGTGGTATAATGGGTGCCGATGGTGGTGGTCCTCCTATAGGGCCTCATTCAATGTCTACCATCTCCGTCTACCTCATCTCCTCAATCCAATCACCGATGGCCAATAATGCTCCCAAAAACTCACAAACACTCCAACACTCACAAACACTCCTCACCATTCACACCCTGACACCTAGCACTACTGACACAGATACATAGGAGGTCTCTATCACTCAAAAACTTAGAGATCTCTTTTTCAACACTTTAAAAGTCACAAATGACTTTTGGTGGGCCGCTAATCCACTTTTGTCAGGTTTGTTAGGCTGCCAACATCAGTAAAATTATGCCCTAGGCCATCGACATCAGCCGATGTTCTATCGATGTCATAAAAATAATGCCTTTCTACTCACTAACATCAGTGGCCTAACTGACATCAGTGACCTAAAAACATAGGTCTTTTCTAAAATTGCCTAAAATCATGACCAAACAACTAGCCCTAACATTGTAGAAGTCACCTTAGACTTCTCATGGGGCACATTGGAGATCACATACATCTCCCTAACCACAACAAACAACACTCGAGATCACTTATATCTTAGCCTGACTCGACAAATGACCTCAAAAATTGTGATTATCTCCTCAGACCATGACCACTTTTGAGACAACTTTGCCTTGGTTGTTTTGATTGTATATGCTACCTCACGAATAGTTAGAAAATTGTACGTGCCCCTCACACCTATTGTCAGATCGTGACCAAGTTGATCCCTAATATCTATGACATTTTCATGTTTTCTAGGATCACTTCCTAGCCTAGATACTTGGAACACGATGCCCATTTGAGCTATAGCTTTGATCGATCTAACCCAATCAGCTACCACTAATAAGCTAGGGACTGGTTACTTTGATTTTAGTCCTCCTCAACCATTGGAGCTATAGCTTTGATCATTTTAACCCAATCAACTACCACTAATAATCTGGGAACTAGTTACTTCCATTTCAGTCATCCTCAACCATTAGAGCTATAGCTTTGATCATTTTAACCCAATCAGATACCACTAATAAGCTGGGGACCTGTTACTTTGATTTTAGTCCTCCTCGACCATAAGAGCTACAACTTTGATCATTTTAACCCAATCAGCTAACACTAATAAGTTGGGGACCAATTACTTTGATTTTAGTCCTCCTCAACCTTTCCTGTGACAATTTGACCTACCTATCAAGTGAAGTGGTATACACATAATCTCAACTATTACAATGTTCACACTCCAACCTCACCCTACCCATCCACTGCCTATCAAATCAGCACCTGATTTTGGATTACCTTCTCTTGATTCCCACTTTGAGGGGGTATACCTCATCCCATACCTGGGGCAACCTACATCTATTTTTGTCTTGAAATTTGTCAGAACAAACCACAAGACAAAAAGGGGCAAATGTAGACACCAATATCGTGTCAACAACCCTTGGTCCCCTTCTAAATGTTAACATTCCTAACCCACACTTGCACATCTTATTAATTTAAAAACTACTTATTTTAAATTAATTACCTCACCTTGGACACCTCACCCTAAGACCATTTCTTAGCCTATGAGTTAGCCTGAGACTATGTCCTCCAAATCCTAACTACCTATGACCTATTCTCACCCCATCTTAACTCCCTAACCAACTCTCATGCCTCATAAGCCCTTGTTTTGACCATTCTCCAACAGAAAAAACACTTGACAGGTGGAGAAATGGGCAAAGAGCTAAAAATAGCCCTTTTACCTATTCTCTCTCCATCGACATCGATCAACCCACGGCTGACATTGGTATTTCTACACTAACGCCGATGGGATCACCAACGTCAGTTACATAAGCCAAGCTCTAACATTGAGCTAAGGTTGCCTTTTCACACATTGGGATGCACACTGAGATTTTAAGCACCAAAACTTGACTATTATTTTCCTAGCTACCGAAGCTCTACACAAATCATTCCAGAGACTAGATTGAAAGATTGTATGAGGACCTCGAGCTATGGGCAAGTGGAGAAATGGGCCCATAAGCCCTTGTTTTGACTGTTCTCCAATGGAAAAGGCACTTGGCAAGTGGAGAAATGGGTAAAGAGCTAAAAATAGCCCTTTTATCTATTCTCTCTCCAGCGATGTCAATCAACCCATGGCCGACATTGATAGTTCTACGTCGATGCCAACGGGATTGCTGACATTAGTTACATAATCCAAGATCTAACATTAAGCTAGGGCTGCCTTTTCAAGATTTGCACGCACACTCTGAGATTTCAAGCACTAGAACTTGACTATCATTCTCCTGGTTATCAAAGCTCTACACAAATCATTCCAGAGACTGGATTGAAATATTGTATGAGGGCCTCAAGCTACTAAATTGAAGCAATCCGTGTTTGCTTCATTGGCTCACAACATTGGTCACATCAGCCACAATGGGAATCACTATTCTGACACCTCTGGTTCTTCACCTCATAAAGCTAAGTACTCTGGTTTTCATTTTAGTGTTTTAGAATATATTGTCAATTAGTTTTCATTGATATTTCTAAATACTATCGAGAGGCCTGATGTCTTCCGTGGAGGGACTGAAAGGCCTTCCCCTTGTTCTCACCCCCTTTTCACACCAATCCTCTACCTATACCTTTCCTCAGACCTCATTCACCTTCCTGTAACCTTGCACCAGCCTTTAAACTTCCAAAAACCCCTTTGTCTATCCCAAAAATACTCTAAAAGCCATCCAAGGCTGACTACCTCGACTGACATCGGCAACCCAACCGACGTCAAAACCATTTACCCAACCGACCTCGACAGACCCACCAATGTCGGTGACTGTATTCTAAACTAGCAAACCAAAAAGTCATCCAAACAGCCCATCTAGACCAGACAACTTTTAGCCAACCTTCTATAGCATTTTGAGATACATAGACTGTAGGGAACAGGTACACACCATCTACTTTCTATTTCTTTAGTCATTTATCATTTCTTCCTTTACAATACTTTTATCTTTAAAAAGTGGACTGTCATCCCTTAAAGAGGTTCACACTTTTAAGACTGAGCGCGTAGCTTGGTAGTCCACCATAGCCTCTTCTAACATCTTTCTTGTTTAAGTTTCATTCTTACTGTAGGTGTTTCGTCCACAGCCAAAGAGGAGTTCCCACTTCAGCTGAGGAAGATCCGATGATGGTTCTCTCTCATCTTTGGCCTGAGATCACTGCATCCAGCACATTTCCACTCTCGTAATCACCCAAACCCTCTGAAGGACTGACTATAAGGCCTCACACGATGTCATCTAAACCCTTCTCTCAATTGGCAGAAAACTTAGGATTCCTCCATTCTAGGAACCTAGAGTATGAGGTGTTATGGGAGTGACTTACGGCTTGTTATCCTACACATCCCGCTTCACCTTGTACTGCCAACCCTTCTGCAATGATTTACCCCAAAGTCTCTAACGAGGATCAAGTTTTCACTTCTAAATCATCAAAAGCTCAACCTTCCACGTCTGAATCCAAAACCTCACAGGTGTCTACCATGCTGAAACAGATTAGATCTCTTAGTGTTCACCTTGTATCAAACCTAACTCACCCACAAGTGAAGTTAGATTTGAACCTCACCCCGCATAGTAGTGGTCCTCGCACCATACTAAAGGAGGATGCTAAACCATGTCAATCTACTCCTCCCCCACCTTCACCATTGCCCTCTATTTTGGGTCCACATCCTTCCACTTTAACAGGAATGCTCCCTATTCCAACACCTCATAAAGACAAACTGCCTCCATTACTCCCTCTACCCATCAAAAACATATTTCCTCCAATAAATTCAACACCTCTCATGAATAAAGTTCCATCTACGCGTGTGGCCACACCACCAACCAAAAAGGTGGTACAAAAAACTCCCCCTACAAATCCTAAATAAAAGTTATCAACCCCTACTACAACAACAAGCGTAGACCCATTAATGGGTTCCTATGCTTCACTATTATACTGATTGTTACAGTCTTCTAGCATCATTCTCCCACCCATTAAGCCATATCATCCTCTCCAATCAAAACCATCTTAGTTCGACGACACTCAAATCTACTTGTATCATCACAAACCTAGGCATGATACTGAGAGTTTCTACACTCTTAAGATTGTCATTCACCAACACCTGGAAAATGACACCCTTCTCATTGAGGATTCTCTTGACCACCTTTTTGATAAATTACCAACACCATCCCATGCCTCCCAAACCTCCTCACTTGAATTGGGATCCCAACACAAGATTATGGTCCCTTTACCACCTTCTCCCCTTTTATTTGAAATCAACACTATTAATGTGGCCACCAGGTTTCAAACCCTAAAGGATAAAGGAAAAAAGTAGGTTTCTACCCCTTATAAATATCCATTCACCAAGCCCTCTCGACCACCAAAGCCCAAAATTTCTATCTTGGGCACAACTCAACCAACATCTTATGGGGTAATTCGTGACTCCATGGTGAAACAACTTTACCAAAACAATATGAAGATGTCTTTGTATGACCTAATACAAAGCTCTCCACAACATCACCAAGCCTTGATCAAAGCTTTATAGAAAGTGGAGGTCTAACTTGAAGACCCCCAACCACTGGTTGCTTTAGTAAAATCGTTACCCACCATTATCTCGTCACCTTCAGTGATTATGAGATTCCTGCCTACAACCTAGAAGATCAAGATTTTGCCCTCTTTGTCATGGCTTGCATTGATCAAACTTATGTTAAGTAGGTTATGATTGATGGAGGTGCTAGCATCAATATCATTTCTACCCATGCATATGATAAACTAGCCCTTTCGAAGAACTGCATGTCAAAAAATTGATGCAATTCTTTGTTCTTTCAACGATGCCACCACCACTACCGTTGGCACTGTGGTCTTGCATGTTCGTGTTGGCCCACGTACAATTCTAAAACTCTTCTATATCATTGAGAGGGAGTTCCAATATAACATGCTATTGGGATGACCTTGGATACGTTCCATGACCTATGTCCCTTCCACATTGCATCATTGTGTCAAGTTTGAACATGAGGGGTAGGTTCATGTCATTCTTGCTGACCCTTCCCCCTTTAAAACATGCAACACGACCTATCAACCTAATGATGTTCTCATCCCTTTGAAAACATCCACCCAAACACCACCTCTACCTATGGAAGCCTCCACAAGCTCGTAGACACTGGTCACACCTATGCCTACTATTCAAGTGACCATGAAAGATCCTATGGAAGATACCTTCTAGCACCTTTCACTTGGGGAGTATCATTTGCTTACCCTTGACATGTTCCAAACTCTATAGGAATATGGAAAACTTCATAACCACCCTAACTATGACCATCACATCGGAATGGTCATCCCATATGGTCCTCCCGATCTCCAAACTAATCTCACATATGGAGGGCTAGCTCAGGCTCCTACTATTGGAAATCCTCTCTCATCACCCTAACTATTCACTTGTGATTTCTCCTTCCTCGGCAACCCTAGATTTGCTCACACCTATCTTCATAGGTGTGCATGGAAGGGTTTTGGCTTTGGGTGTTATGAATAAGGGCCCCACAAGCCCATTGAGCCTCCAAATGATGAGGCAATAAAAAATGCCAAGAAATGACATGGCATGGGTTTTGAAGAACCTACAAAACCCTCTAAGATCCCTCACAACAAAACTTTCATAGAGCATTCTCCTCCAACCTCACCTATTCCCCCACCCTCACCTATAGAATCAGTGGTCTCCATCCCTCTTAGTTTTTTTATAAATGCCATTCACTTGGAACCCCTGACCTATCAACTAGGTGAGGCATCAAGGTCTCTTCCTCTCATTTATCCAGACATGATGGACGATGAATCTTCTAGCATCAACACTGTCCAATGCCTAGACAATGATGCCATACTCACATACATGGGTGTTGATGACTCCTTCATATAATGATCACTTCCTTTAGAAACATAGGTTATGTTAAATGAATCAACTGTTGACATTAAACTCCCATCTTTCGATGTTCCTCACATTTTAAAGATTGGTCAATCTTTATATGCCCAGGAACAAATCGACTATACCACTTTCCTTACAGATCATAACAAAGCCTTTGCTTGGTCCTATAGTGATATGCCCAGTATTGACCCACTCCTTGTCAAAGAGGAGCTTCAACATCTTCTCTCCGTCTCATTTATCCAACCCATTCACTATCTGCAATGGGTGTCAAACATTGTCCCTGTCACAAAAGCAACAGGGGGAATTTGAATTTGTACTGACTATCATGACCTTAACCTAGCTTGCCCAAAGGATGACTTTCCTTTGCCAAGCATCAACCAACTTGTTGATCTTATGGCTGGTCATGAGATGCTATCCCTCATGGATGGGTTTTCAGGATATAACCAAATCTTGATTACCCCAGAAGATCAACATAAAATCACCTTCATCACCCCATGGGGGACATTCTACTATATGGTCATGCCTTTTGGCCTCAAAAACATAGGTGCTACATACCAACGCACCCTAACTTATATCTTTCATGATCTCCTCCAAAAAATCATGGAGGACTATGTGGATGACTTGCTGGGAAAATTCAAACTTTGCCATGACCACCTAACCATTCTCAAAACAATATTCACTCACCTACTACAATATAACATTTGACTCAACCCCAAGAAATGCATCTTTGGGGTTCTCTCAGGGAAGCTTTTGGGTTTCATCATTTCTCTAAATGGCATTAAGGTAGATCTAGCTAAGATTTGAGCCATACTCGAGATGCCCCCACCAACTAACCTAAAACAACTTTGCAGCCTGCAAGGGAAGCTTCAATCTATTCGTCACTTCATTTCGTAGCTATCTAACCAATGCCAACCCTTCCATCACCTCCTCAAGAAAGATGTCTCCTTTAATTGTAATAAGGATTGCCAAGAGGATTTTGAGGCTCTTAAATGCTATCTTGTCTCTCCACTAGTCCTTATTCCACCTAAAGATGACCAACCCTTCTATCTTTACATTTTGGCAACAGATCATTCCTTAGGTGCCATGATCACGCAGGCGGTTTATTATATAAGCCAAACACTCATTGACTATGAAACTTGGTATACTCATGCTGAAAAACTTTGCTTGGCATAAGTCTTTGCTACCTCCAAACTCTGACACTATCTCCTCAACCACAAGACTTACGTCATCACCCACACTGACCCTCTCAAATACATGCATTCCAAGCCATACCAAAACCAACGTATGGCTCATTGGCTCATGTTTCTAACTAAGTTTGATTTGGAATTCATTCAACAAAAGTCTATAAAGGGGAAAATGATTGCTGACCAACTAGTAGATGCCCCTTTACCTGATAACCAGCCCTCTAACTATGAATTTCTTGATGAGTCTATCACCATGATTTCCACCAATGACATCCCCTATCAAATGATAATGTTCTTTGATGGATCTAAATGTCAACTCGATGGGGGTGCGGGGGTCATTCTCATCCCTCATGAGGGTGAGCCCATGCCTCTATCCTTCAAACTTGACTTCGAATGCACCAATAACATGGCTGAGTATGAAGCCTTAATTTTGGGGCTTCAAACTACCTTTTTCATGGGCATTAAGACAATCAATATCTTTGGCGACTCGTAACTAGTCGTTAATCAGATTAAAAGTTCATATCTTTGTAAAAACAAAGTTTTGCAATGATATAAACACCGTGTTGACACATTGTTAGGGTCTTTCAACCGTTATCTCTTGCAAACTATTCCTCACTCTATGAATAAGTTTGCTGACACAATGGCCTCTCTTACCTCACACATCCCATCTTCATCTGCTTCCTTGAGAATCTATGTCATGGTACACCATTTTGCATTGCCCTCATATATCTCAACTGACATCAACTTTGTTGGCAATATCAAATCTAGTCCACATGATGTTTGGTATAAACAACTTGTTGACTACTTGACTTATTATATCATTCTTGTTGACCTCTCTAACAATGGACGATGGGATTTTATCAAGATTACTGCTTGATACACATGTTAGGGGGTTCTATCTACAAATGAGGTTTTGACAGCCTCCTTCTTTGATGCCTAACCACCACTGAGACATCTCATGACATCAAACAAGTCCATGATGAGATTTGTGGAGGACATTTTAGTGGTAACTCAGTTGCAAAGCACATCCTCCACCTGGGCTATTATTGGCCCACTCTTAACCAAGACTGCAGTGACTATGTTCGGCATTGTATCAAATTCCAGCAACATGCTAACCTAATTCATGTCCCTAGCCACGCTTTACAAGTTGCTAAGGATTTTTAGCCCTTTTCACAATGGGGCTTAGATCTAATTGGTGAGATTAACCCTCATTTGTCTCTCTAACATCAGTATATTATCATAGTGACTGAATATTTCACTAAATGGGTGGAAGTTGTTCCCCTCATCTCCACTAAAGTTGACAAAATCATCGACTTCATTAACCACCACATCATCTATCATTTTTGTGTACCTCACAAGATAATCACTGATAATGACAAATCTTTCAAAAACAAAACTGTCCAAAAGTTTTGCGATGCTTTTGGCATCAAACTCGCTTTCTCCTCACCTTACTATCCATAAGTAAATGGATAGGCAGAAGCTTCTAACAAAATCCTAACTAAAATCCTAATGAAGGTGGTCAATGACACTAGAAGGGATTAGCACACTCACATTACCTTCGCTTTGTGGGCCTACCGCACTAGCATCTGAACCCCTACAGGTGCTACACCTTTCTCCTTAGTGTATGGAATTAAGGTCATCTTGCCTCTTGAAGTACAAATACCTTCTCTTCGCATCTCCTTGCATGACATGGTCTTTAACGATGACTTTTGCCAAGATTGATTAACACAACTCGAGTTACTCGATGAACATCATCTTTCCACTCTTAATCATCTTCATATCTACCAAGATCGCATCAAGCGTGCCTAAAACAAAAATCTGAAAGAGTGAGATTTCAAAATTGGAGATCTCATCCTTAAATAAAACCAACACATGACCAATATGGAAAGAAGCAAATGAAGCAAGTTTGCTCCTAATTGGCTCAGATCTTATATAATAATGCACAAGTATAGATCAGGCCTTGCATCTATGACCATTTTACTATTAACCAAGTAATCATTCACTTGATGTTTAACTTGAGCTCATCCCTTGAGCAACCCCCGTCATCCTCATTCCTATTCCTTTCAACCCTTTTTATCTAAAAAAAAAAGTTAACCATTTTTTAAGCATTAATACTTTGTCCTAATAAAAGGGAAACCCCTAAACCTCTATAGTCTAGTCCATGACTAAAAGTTCAATTAACAAAAAAAATAAAAATGAGATGCCTAACAAAATATTAAAAGGTCATAAACTATAAATGTAGACTGCTCCCTCGAAGGACAGCTACATTATTGTTGTAATTAATAGACTACTCCATTGAAGGACAACTATTCAAAAAAACCAAAACATACAAAGCAAAATATAGACCACTCTCTCAAAGGATGGCTATGTCCAAATTTTTCTACATACACAACACTCTCTCAGAAGCTTCTCGCATTGATCAGCTTCACATGACCACAAAACAAAACAACATCCCCAAGTATACTTCCTGCATTGATCAGTTTACCAAATAAAAAAAAATTGACTAACAAACTATTAAGTCATGGACTTGCCTATAGTCGTTCTTAGGGTCACCTATAAAAGGGGCAAAGTTATCCATGCTAAAAAGGGTTATGCTATCCTCACATTGTTAGGGTGTGGAGCTAAAAGCTTCACCAAAGGAGTGCATTACCAAAGTTGCAGGTTTACACAGTCACCGACGTCAGTTAGGAGCAGTTCAGGAGACGTCGGCATCGGCAGGGGATCGGCCGACGTCGGTCACAGATAAATAGGTAGAAACCGATGTCGATTACCTGTGCATCCAGAAAGCTATTTTTGAGAACAAAATCGAGTGTTTGCATGATGAGTTTAAGTCATAGTCTTAAGTTTGCATCTCTATTATTAGCAAAACTATTTTTAGAGTCCTTGTTCAAGAGGCATAACTATTGGTTGTAAGTGCATGCTCAAGTTTCCTAATTCTATATTAGGATAGATCTTCTTAGCTTATTGTAATGTAAGACATTGTAATGTAATGTTGAAGAACAGTACAGAGTTGAATCATTTCGGGTTGTTGGAGTTGATTGTACTTGAGAGAGAGAGCTCTTGAGGGATAGAGATCTAGATAGAGATTTATACATCTGAGAGAGGTGTGGAAGAAAGAAGTTTCTTCAATTGTATTCCTTCTGTAAAGAGTTTAATACAAGTTTTCAGGGTGGTTTCTTGTATCTCTTGTTCTTTCTATTTATCATTCTAGTTACTTATCTATCTGATTTAATTCTGCGTTAATTGTACTCATAAATGTAATCAAATTATTGGTTGATCCCCAACAAGTGGTATCAGAGCTCAGGTTCACTAACAAGTGGTTCAGATTTGTGTAGTGTGTATTGATTACAGGTTACTCACAGGGGTTTCTACAGGGATTTCTATTTGAGTGGGAGAAGCAATGGCAGAAGAAAGTAAACTGAGAATGGAGAAGTTCAATGGCAAAAATTATCAACATTGGAGAATGTAGATAGAGGATTATCTGTATTAGAAAGATCGATACTTACCGTTAGGTGGGATTGTAAAGAAGCCCATAGACATGGATGATGAAAAATGGGAAGTTCTTGATAGAAAGGCTCTGGGGTCTATAAGACTGAGTCTAGCATCTACTGTGATATCCAACTTATCACAGGCAAAGTCTACGGTAGAGTTAATGACTACTTTAGCAAATTTGTATGAAAAACCCTCAGCTTCTAATAAGGTATATCTTATGAAGCAGTTATTTAATTTGCATATGAATGAAGGTGGATCTGTGTCTACTCATCTGAATGATTTCCATGGAATTGTAAATCAATTAAGTTCAGTCAATATAGTATTTGATGATGAAATAAAAGCTCTTTTAATATTATGTTCTTTGCCTAAAAGCTGGCATGGCTTAGTAATGGCAGTTAGTAATACTGCATCTGCATCAAATATTTTAAAAGTAGAGGATGTTATTAGTGTTATCTTGAATGAGGACATTCGCAGGAAAAGCACAGAGGAAACATCTGGGAATGCTTTAAGTTTTGAGAGCAAGGGGAGGCAAAAAGAAAAGAGCAAGAGGAGATCAAGGTCTAAGTCAAAGGTGAGAGGTAGATCCAAATCTAGAAATGGCAGGAAGCAACAATGCTGGAATTGTGGAAAGATTGGGCACATAAGCAGAGATTGCTGGTCAAAGCCTAAGGAGGACAACCAGCATGAAGGAAAGGAAGAAGCAAAGGTTGCAGGTATTGCACAAGATGCTTTAATATTCTCTTTGCATAATAATATAGAATCTTGGGTGTTAGATTTTGGTGCATCTTTTCATGCTACCCCTAATAGAAAATATTTTAGTGACTATATCCATCAAGATTTTGGAATAGTGTATCTAGGGGATGATGAGCCTTGTAAAATTATTGGCAAAGGTAAAGTGCAATTGAAAATGCAGAATGGCAACACATGGGTGTTGAGAGATGTTATGCATGTTCCTAGCTTGAAGAGGAATTTGATTTCTGCAGGAAAGTTAGGGGATGAGGGTTGTATAGTAACTCTCACAGCTGAATCTTGGAAGGTGACCAAGGGAGCACTTGTTATGGACAGAGGTAAAAGAGTAGGTACTCTCTATTTATGTAATTGTGTTACTAACAATTCTCCTTCAGTATTATCTACTTCAGATGTGGATGCTAAATTGTGGCACTCAAGGCTTGGCCACATGAGTGAGAAGGGAATGTCCATTCTTAAGTCCAAAGGTATGCTTTCAGATTTAAAAAGCATAGATCTAGATTTTTGTGAGCACTGTGTTTTTGGAAAATAGAAGAGAGTGAGTTTTCTCAAGAATGGGTCAACAAAGAAGAGGCATAAGTTGCAACTTGTTCACACAGACGTGTGGGGACCGGCTCAAGTTGCTTCTATTGGAGGATCACAATACTATGTTACATTCATAGATGATGCTACAAGAAAGGTATGGATCTATTGTATTAAGAAGAAATCTGATGTATTTGAGACTTTTAAGATTTGGAAAGCTATGGTTGAGAATGAAATAGGCAAAAGATTGAAGTGCCTGAGATCTGACAATGGTGGTGAGTTTTGCAGCTATAATTTTAGAGATTATTGTTATATGCATGGAATCCACAGGCAAAGGACGGTTCTAAGGACACCTCAGCAGAATGGAATTGCTGAAAGGATGAACAAAACAATAATGGAGCATGCAAGGTGTATGAGATTGTATGCTGGTTTACCCTTAGAGTTTTGGGCAGAAGCTGTTGACACTGTAGTGTACCTGATTAACAGAGGACCCTCTACAGCTCTGGATGGTGGAATTCTAGAAGAGGCATGGACAGGTAAAAATGTAGATCTCTCATATCTCAAAGTTTTTGGTTGTGAAGCCTTTGTGCATGATGATAAGGAAAATAGAAAGAAGCTGGATGCTAAGTCTATGAGGTGCACATTTATTGGCTATGGCTCAGATGATTTCAGTTTTAGATTTTGGAATCTAGGAACTAACAAGATAATTAGGAGTCGTGATGTTGTTTTCAATGGAAAAGTGATGTATAGTGAGCAACTGAAGAAGCTGAATCAATCTAGGCAGAGCAATGGAGAATTGGACGAGGTGACGGTCCAAAATGAGCTCGTAGGAAAAAGAAATAATCACTTGTAGGAAAACACATAGACCAATGTCGACAGGGAAGGAACCGATGTCAGTAGGACAAAAACTGATGTCGGTCATACAGAGACTGATGTCGGTAGGATAGGCACCGATGTCGGTCAGGCAGAATCAACGTCGGCCAGTTATAGGCCTAGAAGTGATCAAGGTCGGTCACTGTCAGAGAATTTGGGTGGACAGCGTGTTGTGAATGAGTCTCAGACGCCCATTAGGAGGTCAAAAAGGGTAAGTAAACCTCCAATTTGATATTCTCCTTCATTATTTTATTTATTGCTAACTGATGGTGGAGAACCAGAGAGTTTTGAAGAAGCATTACAGGTGGAGCCCAAGAGTCAGTGGGAGCATGGCATGGTTGAGGAAATGGAGTCCTTGAAAGAGAACCAAACATGGGATTTGGTTGAGTTTCTAGCTGGTAAGAGGACACTAAAGAACAGATGGACCTATAGATTGAAGGAAGGTGAGAATGGATAGATGAGATATAAGGCCAGGTTGGTAGTGAAAAGATTTGCACAAAAGCTAGGTATTGATTTTGGTGAGGTTTTTTCTCCTGTTGTTAAAATGACTTCTATACGGGTTGTATTGTCTTTAGTTGCTATTGAGGATTTGCATCTTGAGCAGCTAGATGTTAAGACAGCGTTTCTTCATGGATATTTGGATGAGGAAATATATATGGAACAGCCAGAAGGATTCGAGGTCAAAGGTAAGGAGAAGTTAGTGTGTAGATTGAAGAAAAGCTTGTATGGCCTCAAGCAAGCTCCTAGATAGTGGTATTTGAGATTTGACAAGTTTATGACTGAGCATGGCTATAGTAGATGTCAATATGACCATTGTGTGTATTTTAAGAGATTGGATAATGGTAGATATACTATTCTATTGTTGTATGTAGATGATATGCTGGTTGCAGGATCACATGCAGGATATCTTTGAGCTTAAGGTGAAATTAGCTCAAATGTTTGCCATGAAGGATTTGGGAGCAACAAATAAAATCCTTGGCATGAGCATTAAGAGAGACAGGAAAAATCATAGGTTGATTTTGTCTCAAGAGGATTATGTGAACAAGGTGTTGGAGAGGTTTAATATGCAGGATGCAAAACTGGTAAGTACACCTGTGGCTGGACATTTTAAGTTGAGTAAAGAACAATGTCCTAATTCACATGATGAGGTAGAGTACATGAGTAGAGTTCCATATTCTTCTGCAGTAGGGAGTTTAATGTATGCAATGGTTTGTACTAGACCTGATATTGCCCAAGCAGTGGGAGTTGTAAGTAAGTATATGGCCAGTCCAAGAAAGGAACATTGGAAAGCAGTTCAATGGATCCTTAGATATCTAAGAGGAACCAGCAGTAAGCATTTGTGCTATGGAGGTTCAGATACTTCTCTACATGGTTATGTAGATTCAGATATGGCAGGTGATTTGGATGGCAGGAGGAGCACCACAGGATATGTTTTCACTGTTGGTGGAACAATGGTTAGCTAGATATCAAAGTTACAGAAGGTTGTTGCCTTGTCAACTACAGAAGTAGAGTATATTGCAATCATAGAGGCTAGCAAAGAGATGATATGGATGACACGGTTCATGGAAGAGCTTGAAAAGGAGCAAGAGAGTTGTAGATTATACAGTGATAGTCAGAGTGCAATTCATTTGGCTAAGAATTCATCCTTTCACTAAAAAACTAAGCACATACAGCTTAGGTACCATTTCATACGACAAGTATTGGAGGATGGTGAGTTGAAGCTAGAGAAGATCCATACAAATAAGAATCCTGCAGATATGTTAACCAATCTGATTACAAAGGAGAAGTTGAATCTTCATTCAACTTCTATTGGTCTTCATGATTGAGTTGAAGATGGAGGAGCTAGAAGATGTTGTTGTACAGGTACTGGTGCAGCTGTTTATCTCCAAGTGGGAGATTATTAGGGTGTGGAGATAAAAGCTTCACCAAAGGAGAGCATTACCAAAGTTGCAGGTTTACACAGCCACCAGCGTTGATCAGGAGCGACCGACGTCGGTCAGGAGCAGTTCAGGAGACATCGGTGTCAGTAGGGGATCGGCCGACGTCGGTCATAGGCAAACAGGTAGGAACCGATGTCAGTTACTTGTGCATTCAGAAAGCTATTTCCGAGGACAGAACTGAGTGTTTGCATGATGAGTTTAAGTCATAGTCTTAAGTTCGCGTCTCTATTATTAGCAAAACTATTTTTAGAGCCCTTGTTCAAGAGGCATAACTATTGGTTGTAAGTGCATGCTCAAGTTTCCTAATTCTATATTAGGATAGATCTTCTTAGCCTATTGTAATGTAAGACATTGTAATGTAATGTTGAAGAATAGTACAAAGTTGAATCATTCCAGGTTGTTGGAGTTGATTGTACTTGAGAGAGAGAGCTCTTAAGGGATAGAGATCTATACATCTGAGAGAGGTGTGGAAGAAATAATTTTCTTCAATTGTATTCCTTCTATAAAGAGTTTAATACAAGTTTTCAGGGTGGTTTCTTGTATCTCTTGTTCTTTCTATTTATCATTCTAGTTACTTATCTATCTGATTTAATTCCATGTTTATTGCTTTCATAAGTGTAATCAAATTGTTGGTTGATCCCCAACACACATATCACATAATCACACCTATTACCCCAAAATACCCAAGGGATTTTGAGCTCACTTAACGTCAAGTGATTAGGGTACTTCTCTAACGAAAACCAATGGTCAATGACATAATGCATGAATGGGGATTTTATTTGAAAAAAATTTATCTATGTTATCATTATGGTCTTTATCAATGAAAGAGCAACGTGCCTTTCACTTCTTACACACTTTTGTCACATGCCAGTTTATCTTTTAGGACACAGTGTCTTAAAATTATATGCTCGCATATTGTCATCTCATAATTTTCACTATAAAGTTATGAACCTAACATTCAACTCAATTTTATCATAAATAACATCACATGTTTCTGATAAAATAAAACCAAAACATTTTCTAACCACTAACATAACATCATGATTTATTTAATGCAAATACCAATTTGTGTTATATAAATTATCATAGCCCATTCACATTAATTTCTATGGAAAACAATACGCATGGAAACTATCAACCAAACACAATTTATGTCAATCATATACCATCACCAATATGGAAACCTATTGAAGCATAAATAAACTCATTTTATTTTTAGCATACACCATCACCAATATGGAAAATTGCTAAGGATGAAAAACCACATAACTTATGTTATAGCATACACCATCACACAATATGGAAAAGGCTATAACATCATCATACACTCATCATTTCAAGCATGTACAATCAAACATATGGGAAATGCTAAAAACACTAACATAACCAAAACAACTAACACAAAGTCACATCCATAACATGTCAATCTCTCAAACATCCCATATATATATATAACTATCAAATGAAGGTATACATCAAAAATATCTAAAACGTACAATATATATGTGCCTCTCTCAAAATGTATGTACATCTCATGTCAATAGCATGCAAGTCGGTATATATATACACCTCAACAACTACAAAAACCTCAAGGCTGTGGTGGTGGTGGTGGTCACAAAGATGTCAAATCATCTCCACCCTCTGACCATCACCATATTTGAGAACTGGAGGCAGTGGCATGTGACACAAATCTTTGCTAAGCTAACATCTCATAATATCATTAGATCTATAGAAATTCCCTGATGACACCCTCATAATATGAGATCTCATCCAATGTATCATTGTACCTAGATATAGGTATAGTCTACGGTGGACCCATCGATCTTGATGCCATGCCCTGTAGAGAACTCTATGGCTGTGGCTGAGGTGGCTGCTGAACCAGTGGCTGCTATGGTGGTGCCTGAGCTAGCCGCTGCACTGGCTGCTATGGTGGTGGCTAAATAGGGCCTTGCCCTCTAAAACCCTACCCTACCAATACTTGTCCCTGGGCTACAACCAACTGCCCCTGTAATGTAGACACCAATATCGTGTCAACCCCACTTGGTCCCCTTCTAAATGTTAACACTCCTAACCCACACATGCACACCTTATTAATTTAAAAACTACTTATTTTAAATTCATTACCTCACTTTGGACACCTCACCTAGACACCTCACCCTAAGACCCTTTCTTAGCCTATGAGTCAGCCTGAGACTAGGTCCTCAAAATCCTAACTACCTATGACCTGTTCTCACCCCATCTTAACTCCCTAACCAAATCCTATGCCTCATAAGACCTTGTTTTGACCGTTCTCTGATAGAAAAGGCACTTGACGAGTGGAGAAATGGGCAAAGAGCTAAAAATAGACCTTTTACCTATTCTCTCTCCACTGACGTTGATCAACCCATGGCTGATGTCGGCAATTCTACATCGATGCCGGTGGGATCACTGACATTGGTTACATAAGCCAAGCTCTAACATTGAGCTAGGGCCACATTTTTGAGATTTACGTGCACACTCTAAAATTTCAAGCACTAGAACTTGACTATCATTCTCCTAGCTACCGAATCTCTACATAAATCATTCCAGAGACTGGATTGAAAGATTGTATGAGGACCTCAAGCTACTGAATTAAAGCAATCCATGTTCGCTTCATTGGCTCACAACACTAGTCACATCAGCCAATATGGCAATCACTATTCTGACACCTCTGGTTCTTCACCTAATAAAGCTAAGTACTCTTGTTTTCATTTCAGTGTTTTAGAATATATTGTCAATTAGTTTTCATTGATATTTTTAAATACTGTCGAGAGGCCTGACTTCTTCTTTAGAGGGGCTGAAAGGCCTTCCCCTTATTCTTACCCCTTTTTCACACCAATCCTCTACCTATACTCATTCTCAGACCTCATTCACCTTCCCACAACCCTGCACCAACCTCTGAACTTCCAGAAACCCCTCTGTCTATCCTAGAAATACTCTAAAAGCTGTGTAAGGCTGATAACCCCAACTGACATTAGCAGACCAACTGACGTTGGCATCTACAACACCTTTAGTCACACCAACATCAGAAATGCAACTAATGTTGGCACCATTTACTCGACTGACCTTAGCAGACCCACTGACATTGGTGGCTATGTTTTGAACTAGCAAACCAAAAATCCATGTAAACAGCCCATTTAGAACAGATAGAACCTTCAACCAACCTTCTGTAGCATTTTGAGATACATAGACTGCAGGGAATAGGTACACACCATCTAATTTTCTATTTCTTTAGTCATTTATCATTCCTTCCTTTATAATAATTTTATTTTTAAATAGTGGAATGTCATCCCTTAAGGAGATTCATGCTTTTGAGACCGAGCGTGTAGCTTGGCAGTCCACCATAGCCTCTTTTAACATATTTCTTGTTTAAGTTTCATTATTACTGCAGGTGTTTTCTCCACAGCTAAAGAGGAGCTCCCAAAGCTTGGATACAGTGCACACTAAATTTGGGTAACATAAAACCCATAACCTCTTAATCTTAGTTTCTTTCTCATTTGAATGTAATTAGTGAAAATCTAGAGAAACATTCTGGCATGCCTAATAGATTCATATGAACTAAAAGGCATAATATGAACTAAAAGGCGTAATATGTTCATAGTTGTGCTCATTGATGTAATTAATGTAGACACCAATATCATGTCAACCCCCCTTGGTCCCCTTCTAAATGTTAACACTCCTAACCCACCCTTGCACACCTTATTAATTTAAAAACTACTTATTTTAAATTAATTACATCACCTTGGACACCTCACCCTAATACCATTTCTTAGCCTATGAATCATCTTGAGACTAGGTTCTCCAGATCCTAACTACCTATGACCTATTCTCACCCATCTTAACTCCCTAACCAACTCACATGCCTCATAAGCCCTTATTTTGACCGTTCTCCAATGAAAAAGGCACTTGGCAGGTGGAGAAATGGGAAAAGAGCTAAAAATAGCCCTTTTACCTATTCTCTCTCCACCAACATCAGTCAACCCAAGACCGACGTTGTTAGTTCTATGCCAATGCCGATTACATAAGCCAAGCCCTAACATTGAGCTAGGGCCGCCTTTTCAAGATTCACATGCACACTTTGAGATTTCAAGCACTAAAACTCGACTATCATTCTCCTAACTATCGAAGCTCTGCATAAATCATTCCAGAGACTGGATTGAATTGAAGAAATCCATGTTTGCTTCATTGGCTCACAACACCGGTCACATTAGCCACAATGAGAATCACTATTATGACACCTCTGGTTCTTCACCTCATAAAGCTAAGTACTCTAGTTTTCATTTCAATGTTTTAGAATATATTATCAATTAGTTTTCATTGATATTTCTAAATACTATCGAGAGGCCTGACTTCTTTTATGGAGGGATTGAAAGGCCTTTCCCTTGTTCTCTCTCCCTTTTCACACCAATCCTCTACCTATACCTTTCCTCAGAACTCATTCACCTTTTTACAACCTTGCACCAACCTTTGAACTTCTAAAAACCCCTCTTTCTATCCCAAAAATACTCTAAAAGCCATCCAAGGCTGACTACCTCGATCGACATTGGAAACCCAATTGACGTCGGCACCATTTACCCAACTGACCTCAGCAAACCCACTCATGTTGGTGACTATGTTCTGAACCAGCAAACTAGAAAGTCATCCAAACAGCCCATCTAGACCAGGCAAAAATTTCAGCTAGCCTTCTGTAGCATTTTGAGATACACAGACTGCAGGGAATAGGTACACACCATCTACTTTTCTATTTCTTTAGTCATTTATCATTTCTTTCTTTACAATACTTTTATCTTTAAACAATGGACTATCATCCCTTAAGGAGCTTCACACTTTCGGGACCGAGCGCATAGCTTGGCAGTCCACCATAGCCTCTTCTAACATCTTTCTTGTTTAAGTTTCATTCTTACTGCAGGTGTTTCCTCCATAGCTAAAGAGGAGCTCCCACAAGGCTTGGATACGGTGCGCACTAAATCCAGGTAACATCAAACCGATAACCTCTTAACCTTAGTTTCTTTCTCATTTAAATGTAATTAGTGAAAATCTAGAGAAACATTCTTCAAACTCATAATTAGTGAAAATGTAGACACCAATATCATGTCAACCCCCCTTGGTCCCTTTCTAAATGTTAACACTCCTAACCCACACTTGCACACCTTATTAATTTAAAAACTACTTATTTTAAATTAATTACCTCACCTTGGACACCTCATCTAGACACCTCACCCTAAGACCGTTTCTTAGCCTATGAGTCAGCCTGAGAATAGGTCATCCAAATCCTAACTACCTATGACCTATTCTCACCCCATCTTAACTCCAATAGTTATGAGGGGTGCGTACAATTTGCTAACTATTCATGAGGTAGCATATGCAATCAAAACAACCAAGACAAAGTTGTCTCGAAAGTGTTTATGGTCTGAGGAGATAGTTGTGATCTCTGAGGTCATTTTTCGAGTCGGGATGAGATATAAGTGATCTCAAGTGTTGTTTGTTGTGGTTAGGGAGATGTATGTGATCTCCAATGTGCCCCATGAGAAGTCTAAAGTGACTTCTACAGTGTCAGGGCTAGTTGTTTGGTCATGATTTTGGGCAGTTTTAGAGAAAACCTATGTTTTTAGGTCATCGATGTCAGTTAGGCCACCGATGTCAGTGAGTAGAAAGGCATTATTTTGCTGACATCAGTAGAACATCGGCCGATGTCAATGGCCTCGGGCACAATTTTACCGACGTCGATGGCCTAACAAACCTAACAAAAGCATATTGGTGGCCCATCAAAAGTCATTTGTGACTTTTGAAGTGTTTAAAAAGAAAGCTCTAAGTTTTTGAGTGATAAAGACCTCCTATTTGTCTGTGTAAGTAGTGTTATGTGTTAGGGTGTGAGTGGTGACGAGTGTTGGTGAGTGTTGGAGTGTTTGTGAGTTTTTGGGAGCGTAGTGGGCCACCAGTGATTGGATTAAGGAGATGATGTAGACAAAGACGGCAAACATCAGAGGAGGCCCTGTAAGAGGAACACCACCACTGACACCCATTATACCACCTCGATGGCGATGACGAGATGAGGTAGGGTGTGTTATTTGAATTTGTGATTGGTTTTGAATTTGATGTTATTTTTGGATTTTTTTGAGTTTTTAGTGATAGATCAGGGGGAAGGTGTATTATAAGGGTTGGTAGGTTAGATAGGGTACTTTAGGTAGCTTTAGGAGTGTTTTGAGGGGTTTTTAGGGGTGAAGTGGGGAAGCCCTAAATTTTAGGGCTCACCCCATTCAGCCTTAGGGCCAAACCAATCACAGACATCGATAGTGCTGCCGACGTCGACTAACAAAGTGACTGATTTCAATCAAGTTAGATGTCGATGTCAGTTAGGATAGAGCCATCATCGGCACCCTAACCGATGTCAGTTGCCTATTGAAGGTTGTTTAGGCCTTAGAAAGGTTGAAAATGATAATTCAGAGGGCCTAAGTCATGCCAATGTACTTCTGGGTGTGGTGATGGGCATATAAGTTTGTTTGATGGGAAAGTGTAAGTCAGTTGCGGCAGTTACGTAGTGATTTAGCTGAGCTAAGCCTGAAGACACCATGTCAATTGAGTGCTACCTACATAGCCCATGCGAGGGGCCTTAGGCCAATATAGTTCTCCCAAAAAGGGAAAGTGGAAGGTAGGTTATGGACTAGGTTTGACTATGTTAGGTCATGGTTAAAGGTTAGATGGTTAAAAAGACTAACAATGAGGTAGTTTAGGATAGGCGGTGAGCCTAGGGTTTAGATAGTTGGTCCATTAGGTAGACATACGAATGAATGGCTAAGCTAACCTCAAAAGACCTCATGTCAACTGAGTGCTGCCTACATAGCCCCTATTTTAAGGGGCTTAGGCCAATGTAGTTCTCCCAAAAGGGAAGAAGAGTCAAAGAGGTAGTTAGTTATTTACGTAATGTTTGCTAACATTATTGTGTGTGTGTTGGTTGGATGTAGGCTAGACAAACATTGATGCTGCGAGATCATCTCCCTACATTGTTGATGTGGATGCATGGAGACATCACAAGGGATAAGTGGGCACATATGGCCGTTGTAGGGCTCAGTGGGTTACAGCGATATTACAGAGTTGCCAGGGATGTCATTTTAATGGTGGCATTGATCGAGTGGTGGGATCATACCACCAACACCTTTCACCTGTCGATTGGAGAGTTGACTATTATAGTGGAGGATGTGTACCAAATTTTGTAGTTGCTGATACATGGGGTAGAGTTATATGCATGCTCGAGAGAGGAGCATGACATTCATATGATTACATTGTTTGGGGAGCACGCTGTTGAGGTGACCTACAATTTAGTGGGTTTCACTATGAGCCTATTTATGCTACTGATGAGGATGAACATCAACTAGCCATCTGAATGATGATCGGCATCACTGTATATGCCCTTCCTAATGCAGATGGAGGGAGATTCCTGATCTTGATGATTGGGGTTTTGGCAGACATGTTAGGGGAGCAGACAATTTTTGTGTGGGCTCTAATATTTTTAGCTCAATCATATAGGGAGCTATGGGGGATCAGCCAGTAGCAGTGGTACAGCTTATGTGTGGGCCACCTCCCACAGTATTGGGCTTATGAGCATATCATGGTTACATGACCTCTTGGCCTCGCAATAGCAATCTAAGTTGGCTTCAGAGTTGTTTTCAAGCAGTGGTGAGAGGTCATGGCACATACACATGTAGATGCCATCATCTGAGATATTGAGTATTATATGGGGTATTAGATGCCCTGATCTCAGTGGATATAATTTAGAGGTTGTACTTGTTATATCTAGCATTCAGAGGTCAAGCAGAGTAGCTAGTGGGGGTTCAGAGCCTGCGATGGGTGAGGGGTAGGTGAGCTGGCAAGCTCAAGAGAGTTCTTTCTAAGAGAGTGTGGTGCCAGTATGGACTATTATAGGATGTGCCACCTACTCTCCCATAATATAGATGCAATGATATTGAGGCACCCCTCCCACTACCAGAAGAGACAGAGCTACTAGATTTTGAGGAGATACCCATAAATCTTGGTGTGGTAGATCTGGGGTGTATAATGACCTACTTGGCTTGGTGGGCAGGTCACTATGCTATGATTTAGAGGGGACCACCTGTTGATCTACAGGTGGTTAGTAGAGAGAGGGATGCCACCATTCAGGCGAGAGATGCAGCATAAGCATAGGTGGTAGTGCTTCAGGGACATGTGACAATTTTGACAGCACAAGTGGTTGCCTTGACAGGGTAGGTTACTACATTACAGGGGCAGTTGGTCACAACCCAAGCATAGGTATTGGTAGGGTAGGTTTTTGGAGGGTAGGGCCCTATTCAACCACCACCACAATAGCCAGTGTAGTAGCTAGCTCATCCACCACCACAATAGCCACTACAGCCACCGATTCAGTAGCCACCTCAGTAGGCAGTGGAACAACCACCTCATCCACAACCACAGAGTTCTCTACAGGGCATGGCATCAAGATCGATGGGTCCACCACAGACTATACCTATATCTAGGTACAATGCTGTGTTAGATGAGATCTCATATTATGAGGGCATCATCAGGGAATTTTTATAGATCTAGTGATATTCTGAGATGCTAGCTTAGTAGATATCTATGTCGCGTGCCACTGCCTCTAGTTCTTAGAGACGGTGATGGTCAGAGGGTGGAGATGATTTGGCATCTTTGCGACCACCACCACCACTACAGCCTTGAGGTGTTTGTATTTGTTGAGGTGAATATATATACCAGCTTGCATGCCATTGATGTGAGCTATACATATATTTTGATAGAGGCACATATATATGTTGTACTATTTTAGATATTTTTGATGTATACCTTCATTTGACAGTTATATATATATGAATTGTTTGAGATATTGACATTTTATGGATGTGACTTTGTGTTAGTTTTTTTAGCATTTCCCATATGTTTGATGGTACATGCTTGAAATGATGAGTGTATGATGATGTTATAGCCTTTTCCATATTGTGTGATGGTGTATGCTGTAACATAGGTTATGTGGTTTTTCATCCTTATAAATATTCCATATTGGTGATGGTGTATGCTAAAAATGAAATGAGTTTATTTATGCTTCAGCAGGTTTTCATATTGGTGATGGTATATGCTTGACATAAATTGTGTTTGGTTGATAGTTTCCATGTGTATTGTTTTCCATATAAACTAATGTGAATGGGCTATGATAATTTATATAACACAAATTGGTATTTGAATTAAACAAATCATGATGTTATGTTAGTGGTCAGAAAATGTTTTGGTTGTATTTTATCAAAAACATGTGATGTTATTTATCATAAAATTGAGTTGAATGTTAGGTTCATAACTTTATAGTGAAATTTATGAGATGACAATATGCAAACATATAATTTTAAGACATTGCATCCTAAAAGATAAACTGGCATGTGACGAAGGTGTGTAAGAAGTGAAAGGCATGTTGCTCTTTCATTGACAAGGACCATAATGATAGCATAGATAGGGTTTTTGCAAATAAAATCCCCATTCATACATTACATCATTGACCATTGGTTTTTGTTAGAGAAGTACCCTAATCACTTGATGTTAAGTGAGTTCAAAATCCCTTGGGTATTTTGGGGTAATAGGTGTGATTATGTGATATGTGAGGATAGCGTAGCCCTTTTTAGTAGGGATAACTTTGTCCCTTTTATAGGTGACCCTGAGACTGACTATAGGCAAGTCCATGACTTAAAAGTTTGTTAGTCAGTTTTTTTTTGAGACTAATCAATGCGGGAAGTCTACTTGGGGATGTTGTTTTTGTTTTGTGGTCATGTGAAGCTGATCAATGTGGGGAGATTCTGAGAGAGTACTATTTTTGTATCAAAATTTGAGCATATCCATCCTTTGAAGGAGTGGTTTATATATTACTTTGTATGTTTTGATTTCTTTGAATAGTTGTCCTTCAAGGGAGCAGTCTATTAATTATAGCACTAATGCAATTGTCCTTCGAGGGAGCAGTCAACATTTATAGTTTATGACCTTTTAATATTTTTTTAGGCATCCCAGTTTTATGTTTTTTTTTTGTTAACTAAACTTTTAGTCATGGACTAGACTATAGAGGTTTAGGGGTTTCCCTTTTATTAGGAAAAAGCATGAATGCTTAAAAAAGGGTTAACTAATTTTTTTAGGGAAAAAGGGTTGAAAGGAATATGAATGAGGATGATGGGGGTTATTCAAGGGACGAGCTCAAGTTAAAAATCAAGTGAATGATTACTTGGTTAACAGTAAAATGGTCACAGATGCAAGGCATTAAGGGGCTCAGGTTCTGGCTGAACTTCGAGAGAAGACAAACAATAAGTGCCTGATCCATACTTGTGTGTTATTATATAAGGTCTAAGCCAATTAGGAGCAAACTTGCCTCATTTGCTTCTTTCCACATTGGTCACGTGTTGGTTTTCTTTAAGGATGAGATTTTCAATTTTGAAATCTCGCTCTTTCAAATTTTTGTTGTAGGCACGCTTGATGCGATCTTGGTAGATATGAAGATGATTAAGAGCAGCAAGATGATGTTCGTCGCGTAACTCAAGTTGTGTTAATCAATCTTGATGAAAGCCATCGTTATAGAGCATATCATGTAAGGAGATGTGAAGAGAAGGTATTTTTACTTCAAGAGGCAAGACGACCTCAGTTCCATACACTAAGGAGAAAGGTGTATCACCCATAGAGGTTTGGATGCTAGTGCGGTAGGCCCACAAAGCGAAGGGAATGTGAGTGTGTCAATCCCTTCCAGTGTTGTTGACCACCTTCATCAAGATTTTAGTTAGGATTTTGTTAGAAGCTTCTACCTGTCTATTTGCTTGTGGATAATAAGGTGAGGAGAAGCTGAGTTTGATGCCAAAAGCATCGCAAAGCTTTTGAATGGTTTTGTTTTTGAAAGATTTGTTGTTATCAGTTATTATCTTGTGAGGTACACCAAAATGATAGATGATGTGGTGGTTAATGAAGTCGACAATTTTGTCAACTTTAGTGGAGATGAGGGGAACGACTTCCACGCATTTAGTGAAATATTCAGTCACTGTGATAATAGATTGATGTTAGAGAGATGAATGAGGGTTAATCTCACCAATTAGATCTAAGCCCCATTATGAAAAAGGCAAGAAATCCTTAGCAACTTATAAAGCGTGGTTAGGGACGTGAAGTAGGTTAGCATGTTGCTATTATTTGATACAATGCCAAACATAGTCACTGTAGTCTTGGTTAAGAGTCGGCCAATAATAGCCCAGGTGGAGGATGCGCTTTGCAATAGAGTTACCACTAAAATGTCCTCCACAAATCCCATCATGAACTTGTTTGATGGCATGAGATGTCTCAGTGGTGGTTAGGCATCGAAGGAGGCCGTCGAAACCTCGTTTATAGAGAAAACACCCTAGCATGGTGTATCGAGTAGTACTCTTGATAAAATCCTGCCATCCATTGCTAGAGAGGTTAGGAGGAATGATAGAATAAGTCAAGTAATCAACAAGTTGTTTATACCAAACATCATGTGAACTAGAGTTGATATTACCAATAAAGTTGATATCAGTTGAGATATATGAGGGCAACTCCAAACGGTGTACCATGACATAAATTCTAGAGGAAGTAGATGAAGATGGGATGTGTGAGGTGAGAGAGGCCATTGTGTCGGCAAACTTATTCATAGATCAAGGAATAGTTTACAAGAGATAATGGTTGAAAGACCCTAACAATGTGTCAATACGGTGTTTATGTTGTTATGAAACTTTGTTTTTACAAAGATATGAACCGTTAATCTGATTAACAACTAGTTATGAGCTACCAAAGATATTGATTGTCTTAATTCCCAAGAAAAGGGTAGTTTGAAGCCCCAAAATTAAGGATTCATACTCAGCCATGTTATTGGTGCATTTGAAATCAAGTTTGAAGGATAGAGGCATGGGCGCTTGATTAAACAAGAAAGATGTTTATCTAGAACCCATGTGGTAAATTTTAAATTAAAACACCCTACTTCATCTCATCATCACTGTCGAGGTGGTATAACAGGTGCCAGTGGTGGTGGTCCTCCTGTAGGGCCTCCTCTGGCATCTGCCATCTCTATCTACCTCATCTCCTCAATCCAATCACTGGTGGCCCACAATGCTCCCAAAAACTCAAAACACTCCAACACTCACCAACACTCCTCACCACTCACACCCTAACACTTAGCACTACTAACACAGACAAATAGGAGGTCTCTATCACTCAAAAACTCAGAACTCTCTTTTTCAACACTTCAAAAGTCATGTGCCTTTTTGCACATTGGGATGCACACTCTGAGATTTCAAGCACCAAAACTCGACTATTGTTCTCCTAGCTATCAAAGCTCTACACAAATCATTCTAGAGACTAGATTGAGAGATTGTACGAGGACCTCAAGCCACTAAATTGAAGCAATCTATGTTCGCTTCATTGGCTCACAACACTGGTCACATTAGCCACAATGGGAATCACTATTTTGACACCTCTGGTTCTTCACCTCATAAAGCTAAGTACTCTAGTTTTCATTTTAGTGTTTTAGAATATATTATCAATTAGTTTTCATTGATATTTATAAATACTATCGAGAGGCCTAACTTATTTCATGGAGGGGCTGAAAGGACTTCCCCTTGTTCTCACCCCCTTTTTCACACCAATCCTCTACCTATACCCTTCCTCAAACCTCATTCACCTTCCCACAACCCTGCACCAACCTCCAAACTTCTACAAACCCCTCTGTCTATCCTGAAAATACTCTAAAAGCCATCCAAGGCTAATGACCCCAACTGACATCGGCAGACCAATTGACGTCGGCACCTTGACCGACATCAGCAACCCAATCGACATCGGCACCATTTACCTGACTGACCTTGGTAGACCCACCGACATCAGTGACTGTGTTCTAAACCAACAAACTAGAAAGCCATCCAAATAGCCCATCTAGACTAGACAAAACCTTTAGCAAGCCTTTTGTAGCATTCTAAGATACACAGACTATAAGGAATAGGTACACACCATCTACTTTTCTATTTCTTTAGTCATTTATCATTATTTCTTTTACAATACTTTTATCTTTAAACAATGGACTGTCATCCCTTAAAGAGCTTCACACTTCCAGGACTGAGCGCGTAGCTTGGTAGTCCACCATAGCCTCTTCTAACATCTTTCTTGTTTAAGTTTCATTCAAATTGAAGAAATCCATGTTTGCTTCATTGGCTCACAACACCGATCACATTAGCAATAATGGGAATCACTATTCTGACACCTCTGGTTCTTCACCTCATAAAGCTAAGTACTCTGGTTTTCATTTTAGTGTTTTAGAATATATTGTCAATTAGTTTTCATTGATATTTCTAAATACTGTCAAGAGGCCTGACTTCTTCCGTGGAGGGGCTGAAAGGCCTTCCCCTTGTTTCTCTAGATTTTCACTAGAATGTTTCTCTAGATTTTTACTAATTACATTCAAATGAGAAAGACACTAAGGTTAAGAGGTTATGGGTTTGATGTTAGCCGGATTTAGTGCACACCGTATCCAAGCCTTGTGGGAGCTCCTCTTTGGCTGTGGAGGAAACACCTGTAGTAACAATGAAACTTAAACAAGAAAGATGTTAGAAGAGGCTATGGTGGACTACCAAGCTATGCGCTCAGTCTCAAAAGCGTGAAGCTCCTTAAGGAATGATAGTCCACTATATAAAGATAAAAGTATTGTAAAGGAAGAAATGATAAATGACTAAAGAAATTGAAAAGTAGATGGTGTGTACCTGTTCCTTGCAGTCTGTGTATCTCAAAATGTTACAGAAGGTTGGCTGAAAGTTTTGTCTGGTCTAAATGGGCTGTTTAGATGACTTTCTGGTTTGTTGGTTCAGAACACAGTCACCAACATTGATGGGTCTACCGAGGTTGGTCAGGTAAATGGTGTTGACATCAGTTGGGTTGCTGATGTCGGTTAGGGTAGTCAACCTTGGATGGCTTTTAGAGTATTTTTGGGATAGACAAAGGGGTTTCTAGAAGTTCAGAGGTTGGTGTAGGGTTGCGAGAAGGTGAATGAGGTTTGAGGAAAGGTATAGGTAGAGGATTGGTGTGAAAAGGTGATGAGAACAAGAGGAAGGACTTTCAGCCCCTCCACAGAAGAAGTCGGGCCTCTCAACAGTATTTAGAAATATCAATGAAAACTAATTGACAATATATTCTAAAACACTGAAATGAAAATTGGAGTACTTAGCTTTATGAGGTGAAGAACCAGAGGTGTCAAAATAGTGATTCCCATTATGGCTGATGTGACTGGTGTTGTGAGCCAATGAAGTGAACATGGATTGCTTCAATTTAATAGCTCGAGGTCCTCATACAATCTTTCAATCTAGTCTCTGGAATGATTTGTGTAGAGCTTCGGTAGCTAGGAAAATAATAGTCAAGTTTTGGTGCTTAAAATCTCAGAGTGTGCATCCCAATGTGTAAAAAGGTAGCCTTAGCTCAATGTTAGAGCTTGGCTTATGTAACTGACGTCGGTGATTCCATCGGCGTTAGTGTAGAACTACCAATGTCAGCCATGGGTTGATCGATGTCGATGGAGAGAGAATAGGTAAAAGGGCTATTTTCAGCTCTTTGCCCATTTCTCCACCTGCCAAGTGTTTTTTTTGTTGGAGAATGGTCAAAACAAGGGCTTATGAGGCATGAGAGTTGGTTAGGGAGTTAAGATGGGGTGAGAATAGGTCATAGGTAGTTAGGATTTGGAGGACCTAGTCTCAGGCTGACTCATAGGCTAAGAAATGGTCTTAGGGTGAGGAGTCTAGGTGAGGTGTCCAAGGTGAGGTAATTAATTTAAAATAAGTAGTTTTTAAATTAATAAGGTGTGTAAGTGTGGGTTAGGAGTGTTAACATTTAGAAGGGGACCAAGGGGGGTTGACACGATATTGGTGTCTACATTTTCCCCTTTTTGTCTTGTGGTTTGTTTTGATGAACTGCAAGACAAAAATAGATGTAAGTTACCCCAGGTATGGGATGAGGTATTCCCCCTCAAAGCGGGAATCAAGAGAAGGTAATCTGAAATCGAGTGCTGATTTGATAGGCAGTGGATGGGTAGGGTGAGGTTGAAGTGTGAACACTGTAATAGTTGAGATTGTGCATATACCACTTCACTTGATAAGCAAGTTAAATTATCATAGGAAAGGTCGAGGAGGACTAAAATTGAAGTAACTAATCCCCAGCTTATTAGTGGTAGCTGATTGGGTTAAAATGATCAAAGCTATAGCTCTAATGGTCAAGGAAGGCTAAAATCAAAGTAACTAGTCCCCAGCTTATTAGTGGTAGCTAATTGAGTTAAAATGATTAAAGCTATAGCTCTAATGGTCGAGGAGGACTAAAATTGAAGTAACAGGTCTCTAGCTTATTAGTGGTAGCTGATTAGGTTAAAATGATCAAAGCTATAGATCCAATGGGCATCATGTTCCAAGTATCTGGGCAAGGAAATACTCTTAGAAAACACAAAAATGTCACAAATATTAGGGATAAACTTGGTCGTGTTCTGAAAATAGGTGTGAGGGGTGCATACAATGTGCTAACTATTTGTGAGGTAGCATATGCAATCAAAACAACCAAGGCAAAGTTGTCTCAAAAGTGGTCGTGTTCTGAGGAGATAGTCGCGATCTCTGAGGTCATTTGTCGAGTCAAGCTGAGATATAAGTGATCTCGAGTGTTGTTTTTTCTGGTTAGGGAGATGTATGTGATCTCCAATGTGCCCCATGAGAAGTCTAAGGTGACTTTTATAGTGTTAGGGCTGGTTGTTTGGTCATGATTTTAGGCAATTTAGAGAAGACCTATGTTTTTAGGTCACCAACATTGGTTAGACCACTAATGTCGGTAAGTAGTTGTAAGTATTTGTGGTCATATCACTGACACCAGTTAGACAACTGATGTCAATAATATAGAAAGGCATTATTTTGTTGACATTGGTAGAACATCGATCGATGTCAGCGGCTTAGGGCACAATTTTGCTGATGTCAGAGACCTAACAAACCCAACAAAAATGGATTGGCAGCCCACCAAAAGTCATTTTTGACTTTTGAAATGTTGAAAAAGAGAGATTTGAGTTTTTGAGTGATAGAGACCTCTTATTTGTCTATGTTAGTAGTGCTAGGTGTCAGGGTGTGATTGGTGAGGAGTGTTGGTGAGTGTTGGAGTGTTTGTGAGTTTTTAGAAGTGTTGTGGGCCATTGGTGATTGGATTAAAGAGACAAGGTAGACGGAGATGGCAAATGCTAGAGGAGGCCCTGTAGGAGGACCACCACCACTGACACCCATTATACCACCTCGACGGTGATGATGAGATGAGTTACGGTGTGGTATTTGAATTTTTGATTAGTTTTAAATTGGATGTTATTTTTGTAATTTTTTGAGTTTTTAGTGATAGATTGGGGGGAGAGGTGTATTAGAAGGGTTGGTAGGTTAGGTAAGGTACTTTAGGTAGTTTTAGGAGTGTTTTGAGGGATTTTTAGGGGTGAAGTGGGGAAGCCCTAAATTTTAGGGCTTGCCCCATTTGGCCTTAGGGCTAAACTAGTCACTGATGTCAGTAGTGCCACCGACATCAGCCAACAAAGTGACTGATGTTGGTCAATATGATCGACATCAGTCACTTTTAGCCATCGATGTCGTTAAGTTAGATGCTGATGTCGATTAGGATAGAGCCATCATTGGTACCCTAACTTATGTTAGTTGCCTATTGAAGGTTGTTTAGGCCTTGGAAAGATTGAAAATGATAATTCAGAGGGCCTAAGTCATGATGATGCACTCTTGGGTGTGGTGATGGGCATATAGGTTTGTTTGATGGGAAAGTGTAAGTCAGTTGCGGTAGTTACGTATTGATTTAGCTGAGCTAACCCTAGAAGACCCCATGTCAACTGAGTGCTGCCTACATAGCCCATGCAAGGGGCCTTAGGCCAATGTAGTTCTCCCAAAAAGGGAAAGCAGAGGGTAGGTTATGGATTGGGTTTGACTAGGTTAAGTCATAGTTAAAGGTTAGATGGTTAAAAAGACTAAAAATGAGGTAGTTTAGAATAGGTAGTGAGCCTAGGGTTTAGGGTAGGCAGTGAGCCTAAGGTTTAGATAGTTGGTCCATTAGGTAGATGAAAAAATGAATGGTTGAGCTAACCTCAAAAGACCCCATGTCAACTGAGTGATGCCTACATAGTCCCTATTTTAAGGGCCTTAGGCCAATGTAGTTCTCCCAAAAGGGAAGAAGAGTCAAAGAGGTAGTTATTTATATAACATTTGCTAGCATTATTGCGTGTGTGTTGGTTGGATGTAGGCTAGACAAACATTGACGCTGCAAGATCATCTCCCTACATTGTTGATGTGGATGCATTGAGACATCACAGGGGATAAGTGGGCACATATGGCCGTTTTAGGGCTCAACAGGTTGTGGCAATATTGCTGAGTTGCCAAGGATGTCAGTTTGATGGTGGCATTGATCGAGTAGTGGGATCATACCACCAACACCTTTCACCTACCAACTAGAGAGTTGACTATTATAGTGGAGGATATGTACCAAATTTTGCAGTTGCTGACACACAGGGTAGAGTTATATGCATGCTTGAGAGAGGAGCATGACATTCATATGGTTACATTGTTTGGGGAGCATGTTGTTGAGGCAACCTACCATTTGGTGAGTTTTGCCTATGAGCCTATTTATGTTACTAATGAGGATGAACATCGACTAGCCATCTTGATGATGATTGGCATCACTGTATACGCCCTTCTTGATGTAGATGGAAGGAGATTCCTGATCTTGATGACTGGGGTTTTGGCAGACATGTTAGGGGAGTAGATAGTTTTTGTGTGGGCTCTAATATGTTTAGCTCAGTTATATAGGGAGCTATGGGGGAGCAATCGGTGGTGGTGGTATAGCTTGTGTGTTGGCCACCTCTTACATTGTTGGACTTACGAGCATATCATGCTTACACAACCTCTTGGCCTCCCAATAGTGATCCAGGCTAGCTTCAGAGTTAGTTTCAGGTGGTGGCAAGAGGCCATGGCACAGACACGTGTGGATGCCATCGTCTGAGATATTGAGTATTACAAGGGGTATTAGATGCCCTAATCCTAGTGGATATCATTTGGAGGCCATACTTGTTATATTCAACATTCAGAGGTCAGGCAGAGTAGCTAGTGGGGGTTCAGAGCCTGTGATGGGTGAGGGGTAGGTGAACTAGTGAGCTTGAGAGAATTCCTATTGAGAGAGTGCAGCACCAATATGGGCTGTTATAGGATGTGCCACCTGCTCTCCCACAATATAGACATGATGATATTAAGGCACCCCTCCCACTGCTAGAGGAGACAGAGTAGCCAAATTTTGAGGAGATACCTGCAGATCTAGGTGTGGTAGATCTGGGGTGTACGATGACCTACTTGGCTTGGTGGGTAGGTCACTATGTTGTGATTCAAATGGGACCACCTCCTGATCTATAAGCGATTAGAAGAGAGAGGGATGTCACCATTCAGGTGAGAGATGCAGCACAAGCATAGGTGGCAGTGCTTTAGGGACAAGTGATAGTTTTGACTATGCAGGTGGTTGCCCTGACAAGGCAAGTTACTACATTGCAGGGGTAGGTGGTTGTAGCCTAGGCATAGGGATTGATAGGGTAGGGTTTTGGAGGGTAAGGCCCTATTCAGCTGCCACCATAGCAGCTAGTGTAGCATCCAGCTCAGCCACAGCCACAAAGTTCTCTACAGGGCATGGCATTGAGATTGATGGGTCCACTATAGACTGTACCTATATCTAGGTACAATGCTACATTGGATGAGATCTCATATTATGAGGGTTTCATCAAGGAATTTCTATAGATCCAACAATATTCTGAGATGTTAGCTCAGCAGAGATATGTGTCGCATGCCACTGCCTCCAGTTCTTAGAGATGGTGATGGTCAGAGGGTGGAGACGATTCAGTGTCTTTGTGACCACCACCACCACCACCACAGCCTTGAGGTGTTTATAGTCTTTTAGGTGTATATATATATACCGGCTTGCATGCCGTTGATGTGAGATGTACATAAATTTTGAGAGAAGTATATATATATATATATTGTACTATTTTAGATATTTTTGATGTATACCTTCATTTGATAGTTATATATATATGAGATGTTTGAGATATTAACATGTTATGGATGTGACTTTGTGTTAGTTGTTTTGGTTATGTTAGTGTTTTTAGCATTTCCCATATGTTTGCTTGAAATGATGAGTGTATGATGATGTTATAGCCTTTTCCATATTATGTGATGGTGTATGCTGTAACATAGGTTATGTGGTTTTCCATCCTTAGAAATTTTCCATATTGGTGATGGTGTATGCTAAAAGTGAAATGACTTTATTTATGCTTCAGCAGGTTTCCATATTGGTGATGGTATATGCTTGACATATATTGTGTTTGGTTGATAGTTTCCATGTGTATTGTTTTCCATAGAAACTAATGTGAATGGGCTATGATAATTTATATAACACAAATTGGTATTTGCACTAAACAAATCATGATGTTATGTTAGTGGTTAGAAAATTTTTTGGTTATATTTTATTAGAAACATGTGATGTTATTTATGATAAAATTGAGTTAAATGTTAGGTTCATAACTTTATAGTGAAAATTATGAGATGACAATATGCGAGCATATAATTTTAAGACACTGCATCCTAAAAGATAAAATGGCATGTGATGAAGGTGTGTAAGAAGTGAAAGGCGCATTGCTCTTTCATTGACAAGGACCATAATGATAGCATAGATAGGGTTTTTGCAAATAAAAGCCCTATTCATGCATTACATCGTTGACCATAGGTTTTTGTTAGAGAAGTACCCTAATCACTTGACATTAAGTGAGCTCAAAATCCCTTGGGTATTTTAGGGTAATAGGTGTGATTATGTGATATGTGAGGATAGCGTAACCCTTTTTAGCAGGGATAACTTTTCCCCTTTTATAGGTGACCTTGAGAATGACTATAGGCAAGTCCATGACTTAATAGTTTGTTAGTCATTTTTTTTGGGGAGACTAATCAATGCGGGAAGTCTACTTGGGGATGTTGTTTTTGTTTTGTGGTCATGTGAAGCTGATCGATGCGGAGAGCTTCTGAGAGGGTGCTATTTTTGTATCAAAATTTGGTCATAGCCATCCTTCGAGGGAGTGGTCTATATTTTGCTTTGTATGTTTTAATTTCTTTAAATAGCTATCCTTCAAGGAAGCAGTCTATTAATTACAGCAATAATGCAGCTGTCCTTTGAGCGAGTAGTCTACATTTATAGTTTATGACTTTTTAATATTTTGTTAGGCATCCCAGTTTTATGTTTTTTTTGTTAACTAAAGTTTTAGTCATGGACTAGACTATAGAGGTTTAGGGGTCACCCTTTTATTAGGACAAAGCATTAATGCTTAAAAAAGGGTTAACTAATTTTTAAAGGGAAAAATGGTTGAGAGGAATAGGAATGAGGATGACAGGGGTTGTTCAAGGGATGAGCTCAAGTTAAACATCAAGTGAATGATTACTTGGTTAATAGTAAGATGGTCATAGATGCAAGGCATTAAGGGGCTCAAGTTTTTGCCGGCCTTCAAGAGAAGACAAACGATAAGTGCCTGATCCATACTTGTGTGTTATTATAGCGTTATTATATAAGGTCTGAGCCAATTAGGAGCAAACTTGCCTCGTTTTCTTCTTTCCATATTGGTCACATATTGGTTTTCTTTAAATATGAGATCTCTGATTTTGAAATCTCACTCTTTAAATTTTTTTTGTAGGCACGCTTGATGCGATCTTGGTAGATATGAAGATGATTAAGAGCGGCAAGATGATGTTCATCGAGTAACTCAAGTTGTGTTAATTGAACTTGATGAAAGTCATAGTTAGAGAGCATGTCATGTAAGGAGATGTGAAGAGAAGGTATTTGTACTTCAAGAGGCAAGATAGCCTCAGTTCCATACACTAAGGAGAAAGGTGTAGCACCCATAGGGGTTCAGATGCTAGTGTGGTAGGCCCACAAAGCAAAGGGAATGTGAGTGTGCCAATCCCTTCCAGTGTCGTTGACCACCTTCATTAGGATTTTAGTTAGGATTTTGTTAGAATATTTTGCCTATCCATTTTCTTATGGATAGTAAGGTGAGGAGAAGCTGAGTTTGATGCCAAAAATGTCACAAAGCTTTTGGATGGTTTTGTTTTTTAAAGATTTGTTGTTATTGGTTATTATCTTGTGAGGTACACTAAAATGATAGATGATGTGGTGGTTAATGAAGTCGATTTTTTTTTAGCTTTAGTGGAGATGAGAGGAACAACTTCCACCCATTTAGTGAAATATTCAGTCACTATGATAATAGACTGATGTTAGAGAGACGAATGAGGGTTAATCTCACCAATTAGATCTAAGACCCATTATGAAAAGGGCCAAAAATCCTTAGCAACTTGTAAAGCATGGCTAGGGATGTGAAGTAGGTTAGCATGTTGTTGGCATTTGATACAATGCTGAACATAGTCACTGCAGTCTTGGTTAAGAGTGGGCCAATAATAGCCCAGGTGGAGGATGCGCTTTGCAACTGAGTTACCACTGAAATGTCCTCCATAAATCCCATCATGGAATTGTTTGATGGCATGAGATGTCTCAGTGGTGGTTAGGAATCATAGAAGGAGGCCATCAAAACCTCATTTATAGAGAAGACCCCCTAACATGGTGTATCAAGCAGTACTCTTGATGAAAGCCCACCATCCATTGCTAGAGAGGTCAGGAGGAATGATAGAATAAGTCAAGTAGTCAACAAGTTGTTTATACCAAACATCATGTGGACTAGAGTCGATATTGCCAACAAAGTTGATATTAGTTGAGATATATGAGGGAAACACCAAATGGTGTACTATGACATAGATTCTCGAGGAAGCAGATGAAGATGGGATGTGTGAGGTGAAAGAGACCATTGTGTCGGCAAACTTATTCATAGAGTGAGGAATAATTCACAAGAGATAACAGTTGAAAGACCCTAACAATGTGTCAATACAGTGTTTATATCATTGCAAAACTTTGTTGTTATAAATATATGTACCATTAATCTGATTAATGACTAGTTGTGAGTTGTCAAAGATATTGATTGTCTTAATGCCCAAGAAAGGGTAATTTGAAGACCCAAAATTAAGGCTTCATACTCAACCATGTTATTGGTGCATTCAAAGTTGAGTTTGAAGGATAGAGGCATGGGCTCACCCTCGTGAGGGATGAGAATGACCCTCGCACCCCCACCAAGTTGACATTTAGATCTATCGAAGAACATTATCATTTGATAGGGGATGTCATTGGTGGATAGCATGGCGATAGACTCATCAAGAAATTCACAGTTAGAGGGTTGGTTATTAGGTAAAGGGGCATCTACTAGTTGGTTAGTGATCATTTGCCCCTTTCTAGACTTTTGTTGAATGAATTCCAAATCAAACTCAGCAAGAAGCATGAGCCAACAAGCCATACATTGGTTTTGGTATGGCTTGGAATGCATGTATTTAAGAGGGTCAGTGTGGGTGATGACGTAAGTCTTGTGGTTGAAGAGATAGTGGCAGAGTTTGGAGGCAGCAAAGACTAATGCCAAGCAAATTTTTTCGGTGAGTATACCGAGTTTCATAGTCAATGAGTGTTTGGATTATATAATAAACTGCCTACTCATGATGTTCATCTCGATGTGCAATCATGGCACCTAAGGAATGATTTGTTACCAAAATGTAAAGATAGAAGGGTTGGTCATCTTTAGGTGGAATAAGGACTGGTGAAGAGACAAAATAACATTTAAGAGCTTCAAAAACCTCTTGGAAATCCTTATTCCAATTAAAGGAGATGTCCTTCTTGAGGAGGTGATGTAAGGGTTAGCATCGGTTAGATAGCTATGAGATGAAGCGATGAATAGATTAAAGCTTCCCTTGTGGGCTGCAAAGTTGTTTTAGGTTAGTTGGTGGGGGAGTCTCGAGTATGGCTCAAATCTTAGTAGGATCTACCTCAATGCTATGGAGAGAAATGATGAAACCCAAAAGCTTCCTTGAGAGAACCCCAAAGATGCATTTCTTGGGGTTGAGTCGAACATTATATTGTAGTAGGTGAGTGAATATTGTTTTGAGAATGGTTAGGTGGTCATGGCAAAGTTTGGATTTCCCCAGTAGGTCATCCACATAGTCCTCCATGATTTTATGGAGGAGATCGTGAAAGATATAAGTCATGGCGTGTTGGTATGTAGCACTTACATTTTTGAGGCCAAAAGGCATGACCCTATAGCAGAATGTCCCCCATGGGGTGATGAAGGTGGTTTTATGTTGATCTTCTGGAATCAAGATTTGGTTATATCCTAAAAACCCATCCATGAGGGATAGCATCTCATGACCAGCTGTAAGATCAATAAGTTGGTCAATGTTTGGCAAAGGAAGGTCATCCTTTGGAAAAGCTAGGTTGAGGTCACGATAGTTAGTACAAATTCAAATTCCCCCTATTGCTTTTGTGATAGGGACAATGTTTGACACCCATTGTGGATTATCAATGGGTTGGATAAATGAGATAGAGAGAAGACATTGAAGCTCCTCTTTGACAAGGAGTGCGATGCGAGGATGCATCCTGCAAAGCTTTTGCCTGACAGGCTTAGCTTTGCAGTTCATGATGATGTTATGGATGACAATGTCGGGGTCAATACTAGGCATATCACTATAAGACTAAGTAAAGGCTTTGCTAGATCTATAAGGAATGTGGTATAGTTGATTTATTGTTGGGCATCTAAAGATTGACAAATCTTTAAAATGTGAGGAACATTGGAAGATGGGAGATTAATGTCAATAGTTGATTTTATTAACATAACCTATGTTTTTGAAGGAAGTGATTGTTGTATGAAGGAGTCATCTGCACCCATGTAGGTGAGTATGGCATCATCATCCAGGCATTGGATAGTGTTGATGATAGAAGATTCATCATCTATCATGTCTGGATAAATGAGAGGAAGAGACCTTGATGCCTCACCTAGTTGATAGGTTAGGGGTTCCAAGTGAATGGTGTTTAAAAAAAAACTAGGAGAGATGGAGACTATTGACTCCATAGGTGAGGGTGGGGGAATAGGTGAGGTTGGAGGAGAATGCTCTATGATAGTTTCATGGCGAGCGATCTTAGAGGGTTTTGTAGGTTCTTCAAAACCCACGCCATGTCATTTGTTGGCATTTTTTATTGCCTCATCATTTGGAGGCTCAATGGGCTTGTGGGGACCTTGTTCATAATTCCCAAAGCTAAAACCCTTCCATGCACACCTATGAAGATAAGTGTGAGCAAATCTAGGGTTGCCAAGGAAGGAGAAATTGCAAGTGAATAGTCAGGGTGATGAGAGAGGATTTCCAACAGTAGGAGCCTGATCTAGCCCTACATAGGTGAGATTAGTTTGGAGATCAGGAGAACCATATGGGATGACCATTCTGATGTGATGGTCGTAGTTAGGGTGGTGATGAAGTTTTCCATATTCTTGTGGAGTTTAGAACATGTCAAGGGTAAGAAAATGATACTCCCCAAGTGAAAGGTGCTAGAAGGTATCTTCCATATGATCTTTTGTGGTCACTTGAGGAGTAGGCGTAGGTGTGACCGGTGTCTGTGAGCTTGTCAAGGCTTTTATAGGTGGAGGTGGTGTTTGGATGGATGTTTTCAAAGGGATGAGAACATCATTAGGTTGGTAGGTCATGTTGCATGTTTTAAATGGGGAAGGGTCAACAAGAATGACATGAACCTGCCCCTCATGTTCAAACTTGACACAACGATGCAACGTGGAAGGGACACAGGTCATGGAATGTATCCAAGGTCATCCCAATAGCATGTTATTTTGGAACTCCCCCTTGATATAGAAGATTTTTATAATTATACTTGGGCCAACACGAACATACAAGACCACAGTGCTAATGGTAGTGGCGGTGGCATCGTTAAAAGAATGAAGAATTGCGTCAGTTTTTGACATACATTTCTTTAGAAGGGCTAGTTGATCATATGCATGGGTAGAAATGATGTTGATGCTAGCACCTCTATCAATCATAACCTGCTTAATGTGATTTTGATCAGCATAAGCCATGATAAAGAGGGTGGGATCCTGATCTTCCAGGTTGTAGGCAAGAATCTCAGAATCACTGAAGGTGACGGAGGCAATGGTGGGTAACGATTTGACTAAAGCAGCCAATGGTTGGGGGTCTTCAAGTTGGACCTCCACTACCTATAAAGCTTTGATCAAGGCTTGGAAATGTTGTGGAGAGCTTTGTATTAGGTCATACAAAGACATCTTCACAAGGGTTTGGTGAAGCTGTTTCACCATGGAGTCGTGAATTGCCCTCGAAGATGTTGGTTGAGATGTGCCCAAGATAGAAATCTTGGGCTTTGGTCGTGGGGAGGGCTTGGTGAATGGATATGCCCAAGGGGTAGAAACCTACTCTTTTCCTTTATCCTTTAGGGTTTGGGACCTGGTGTCCACATTAATAGTGTTGATTTCAAATAAAGGGGGAGAAGGTGGTAGAGGGACCATAATCTCACGTTGGGATCCTGATTCAAGTGAGGAGGTTTGGGAGGCATGGGATAGTGTCGGTATTTTGTCAAAAAGGTGATCAAGAGAATCTTCAATGAGAAGGGCATCATTTTCTAGGTGTTGGTGAATGACACCCTTAAGAGTGTAGTAACTCTCAGTATCATGCCCAAGTGTGAGATGATACAAGCAGGTTTGAGTGTCATCAAACCAAGATGGTTTTGATTCGAGAGGTCAGTATGGCTTAATGGGCAGGAGAATGATGCTAGAAGACTGTAATAATCAGTGTAATAGTGAAGCATAGGAACCCACTAATGGGTCTGCACTCATTGTTGCAGTAGGGTTTGACAACTTCTATTTAGGAGTTGTAGAGGGAGTTTTTCATACCACCTTTTTGGTTAGTGGTGTGGCCACACACGTAGATGGCACTTTCTTGATGAGAGGTGTCAAATTTCTTGGAGGAAATATGTTTTTTATGGGTAGAGGGAGTAATGGAGGTAGTTTGTCTTTGTGAGATATTGGAATAGGAAGCACTCTTGTTAAAGTGGAAGGATGTGAACCCAAGATAGAGGGCAATGGTGAAGGTGGGGGAGGAGTAGACTGACATGGTTTAGCATCCTCCTTTAGTATGGTATAAGGACCACTACTATGTGGGACAAAGTTAAAATCTAACTTCACTTGTGGGTGAGTTAGGTTTGATACAAGGCGAACACCGAGAGATCTAATCTATTTCAGCATGGTGGATGCCTACGAGGGTTTGGATTCAAATGTGGAAGGCTGAGCTTCTAATGACTTAGAAGTGGAAACCTGATCCTTGTCAGATACTTTGGGGTAAATCATCATAGAAGGGTTGGCAATATAAGGTGAAGCAGGATGTGTAGGATAAGGAGCCCTAAGTCGCTCCCATAATGCCTCATACTCTAGGTTCCTAGAATGGAGGAATCATAAGTTTTTTGCCAATTGAGAGAAGGGTTTAAATGATGTCGTGTGAGGCCTTATAGTCAGTCTTTCAGAGGATTTGGGTGATTGTGAGAGTGGAAATGTGTTGGATGTAGTGATCATGGGCCAAAGGTGAGAGAGAACCATCACTAGATCTTCCTCAGCTAAAGTGGGTGAGGTGGCAAGTTCTTCTCTCAGTGGAGAAGGGATTGGAGAATTTGGCTCTTCAGGCAGATAGAGTGCAAGGATGATCATGCCTTCCACATGTGGTCTAAGAGCTTGGAAAATATGATCCTCCATTGGTAATAATAAGGATAAGGGTGAGGCCACCGGCGTTGGTACCATCAAAGCATCCTCCAATATGGGAGAGGTCAAAGTAGACTCTCCTACGTGTGAAAGTGGGGTGGATGGAGGACTATCCTCCATCGGTGGAGGAAAAATAGGAGAGGAAGGATCCTTTAAAGGGTAAAGTAGAGGGATGATGGCCCCTTATACATGAGGGCATGGGGTATGAATGATAAATTCCTCCAATGGTAGAAGAAGAGGGAAGGTGGGGGCAAGAGGAATAGGTAATACAAGATCCTCATGAGGTAGAAGAATGGGTAGAGGAGGTGCTTGATGTTGTGGGGGTGATACAAGTGAAACGAGTTCATCCACATGAGGAAGAGGGTGAGGCAAAGGGATCTCTTCATTGCGTGGGGGTGGTATGGGTAAAATAGGTTCTTTTACTCATGGTGGAGAAATGGGTTGACCAACCTCTTCAGATTATGGGAGAGGTTAGATAGGAATGAAAGGAAAGACTATGTTGAACATGTGTATGTTGCATTCTTGAGGGTCATTGACCATGGTCTGAACATTGTTCTGACTTGGGGGATGGTTAGGAAATGGTTGCCTAAAGACATCCATGTTTTGGTTGGCCAATGCATTAGGGTTATCCAAAACAAGGTCCCCTTTGTCTAACATGTCTTGAACAATGTTTTTTAGGGTTTTGCAATTATCCATGTCATGACCCTTGACACGATGATAGTTACAAAAGTCATTTTCCCTATACCATGCAAGGATGGCTCATGAGGGGTCAAATTGGATAGGTGGTCAGATTTGAGGGAGGTTGAGGACTCCTTACTTCACTAATTTATCCAATATGGAAGCATATGATTCTCCTATTGGAGTGTATCATCACTATTCATACCATTATTGGAATTGTCTAGTGATGTTTTGCGAAGTGGAGGGCTCAGATTGGTTGGTTGTGGTAGAAGATGGTGACCTAAGGACCACAGTGTTCACCGATCCCTTAGACTTGGGGTGGGAAGAAGAAGGTTTGGAAGAAGAAGGGTCATTGGGTTTTGTGTTGGTATTTTTGTTACGTAATTTGACCCTGTCTTCTTCGATTGCATGGAGTTCAAGCTTTCGGGCCATAGTGAAAGCTTCATCAAATGTGCAAAAAGTTTGAACCCGTAGAGTGGATGAGATGTGCTTGACACATGCTCTTGAAAAGAGCTCAATGAGCTCAGGTTGAGGTAGTGAGAAGGAGAGTTGGTTGATCAAACCTCTCCAACGGGTGACAAAGTCTACTATTGACTCATCCTCAACTTGTCTAATGGAATAAAGGTCTGTGATGGAGACCTTCTTGGTAATATTAATTGAGAAATGATCAAGGAATAGCTGAGCGAGTTGAACGAAGGTGAAGAGAGAATGACTGGTAATGGAGCTATACCAGTCAAGGGCATCACCAAAAAGTGACATAGGGAATGTGCAAAGCAATAATGCATCATCGTGCCCTATGAGGTCGCAAGCATGTTTAAATGCTTGTAGATGTTGTTGTGGGTCCTCTTTACTCTGAAAGTGAGTAAATTTTTGGAGTTCCCACTGGCTAGGGTATGGTTGAATATGAACTGAAGGGTGGATAGGTTCGTTACAAATTTATTCGTATGAAAGAACACTCCTCAAACCTAAAATAGATGTCTCAAGGTTGGACATATTATCCATCAACATCTTAATTAGATCGGCAGATGGATTGGCATGAGGGGCACCCCTTAAGTTATGGGGTACCTGGAAGGTGTTAGAAGGGGCGTATGATGTACTTGGTTGCATTTGTGTAGGTCTAACATACTGATAGTTCATCATAGGGGCTGATGTCGAGGCCAAAGGGGCTTGTGCTGCAAGGTTGGAGGGCATAACTTGACTAGATGTCGCCAAGGGTGGTTGAATGGTGGCGACACTAGTTAAAGGGTAAGTGGTCACTCTTGTGTTTATAGGTGCAAGAGTGGATGGGATAGAGACAATCAAGTTCTGAAAAGGTGTCAAACTTGGTTGAATTGTTTGTGTTTGAGGGGGTATAGAAACCCTGATGGAGGTAGGGCAAGAAAGGATAGAAGGGGAGGCCAAATCTTGAACATTGGCCATGGTTGGGTTACTGGTCGAGGTAGTGGCCTGAGTGACCATAGGTTAGGTAGTGGATACTATTGATATCATTGTCATTTCAACTAAAGAAGTTGGCATCCCATAAATAGGGTTACTCTAAAGATCTCACATTTGGCTTCTAGCGAGATAATGTTGGAGAGCCTTGATGTTGTGGTTAAGGAATCTCTCAAAATCTTGATTCCCTTTGAGAACAATAGGAGGTTGATTAGGGGTAGGTTGGATAGGAGTATGCTCGGTGTCTGAAGTATACTCCATTAGATGACTTGGCACGAAGGGAAAAGGTGGGAGTGGCTATTGACTCATGTGGTCAACAAGGAATTTGGCTTGACTCCATGTCAGGACCATCCAAGGTGAAAGGGGTTCAGGTTTCAAAAACTATGTGTTTTAGTTTTAGAAAACCAGAATTTGTGTTAAACAACAAGAAATTTGGGTTTTAAGCTTGTTGTTTGGAAAGATTTTTTTTATTTATTGATAGTGACCGATGTCAATTGTTTAACCGATATCAGTTAGAAAATGTTGTCGATGTCAGTCAGTTAACCGATCTCGGTGAAGGTTTAGTTGCCGACATCAGTGGAGAAACTGATGCCAGTTTCTGTGTAATTCTAGAAACATAGAAGATTGATAGTTTTTAGAAGAAAAAGATATTTTGAGTTATTTTGGACTTCAAAATGATACGACCTTACCAGCTCAAACACTCAGATAAAACTAGCAGAATAGATGATTAAGTAAACAAGCTCTAAAATGTTAGATTCCAAGGAATGAGTTTTAAAGTCGTGGTGGCTTATGCCTTAAGAGAATGTGTTGGGAGTTGGGCTTGTAGAATAGTTCCTAAAGAGGAAGTCTATGGCTGGTTTTAGGTTGTGTTATGGTGCTCAAAGATATCTGTGTTAGGGTCAGTACGTGGCCTGGTGCTGGGGTTTGCTCCCTTCACTTCACAAACCTAGAGCTGAGCTGGGCCACTTAGCCAGAATATACCTTCCCTATAGTTTATACTCTGCTAGATAACAGAGTGGGTCCTCATCTTGGTGGTGAAATCCAAGTAGGATCGTCGGGTGTGGTAAGGTATCCGCTAGGTGATGAAATCTTAGACGGGCCTTGTCTAAAGTAAGTTTATGTGTTTGATTTGAAGTGATTGTGGTTTGGTTGTGTCACATTCGTGTACTACGATTCATTCATAATGCTTTAATTACTAAGTGGGCTAAGTGTGCATCCAAGCAAGAATGAAATGCAGTAGTTTTTAACCCAAATTGAAATATGTTATTCAAATGCAAAAAAATGGAGAAGAGGTAAAGAGTATGAGTTTTTCACTACTCTATGATGCATGTAAGAAGTAACAAGAAGAGAAAGAGATGTTCTTTTAACCTCTACTAATGATTTCATTTTGAAATAAAAAGATAAAAGACGTAAAAAAGGAGAAAGAATTAATTAACTTTATGTAAAAAAATTGAAAGTAAGGGAAGCTAAGTTTTTTATTTCTCAAGAAATAAAGGCAAAGAAGAGGGGATGCAAGAAGTGAATATTTTTCTAATGCATCTACATGAAAATTTGATTTTTAAAAGAAGAAGAATGAACCTAAGGAAAACTCCAAGGGTCCCACTGGGCGTGCCAGAATGTTTCTCTAGATTTTCACTAATTACATTCAAATGAGAAAGAAACTAAGGTTAAGAAGTTATGGGTTTGATGTTACCCGGATTTAGTGCACACCATATCCAAGCCTTGTGGGAGCTCCTCTTTGGCTATGGAGGAAACACCTGCAGTAAAAATGAAACTTAAACAAGAAAGATGTTAGAAGAGGCTATGGTGGACTGTCAAGCTATGCACTCGGTCCCAGAAGCATGAAGCTCCTTAAGGGATGATAGTCCACTATTTAAAGATAAAATTATTATAAAGGAAGGAATTATAAATGATTAAATAAATAGAAAAGTAGATGGTGTGTACCTATTCTCTGTAGTCTGTGTATCTCAAAATTCTACAAAAGGCTGGTTGAAGGTTCTATCTAGTCTAGATGGGCTGTTTGGATGGCTTTCTAGTTTGCTGGTTTAGAACATAGTCACCAATGTCAGTGGGTTTGCCAAGGTCAGTCAAGTAAATGGTGCCGATGTTAGTTGGGTTGCCGATGTCAATCTGATTGAAGGTGTTATAGATGCCGACATCAGTTGGTCTACTGATGTCGGTTGGGGTTGTCAGCCTTGGATGGCTTTTAGAGTATTTCTAGGATAGATAGAGGGGTTTTTGGAAGTTTAGAGGTTAGTGCAGGGTTGCGGGAAGGTGAATGAAGTTTGAGGAAGGGTATAGGTAGAGGATTGGTGCAAAAAGGGGGTGAGAACAAGGGGAAGGCCTTTCAGCCCCTCCACGAAAGAAGTTAGGCCTCTCGACAGTATTTAGAAATATCAATGAAAACTAATTGACAATATATTCTAAAACACTGAAATGAAAACCATAGTACTTAGCTTTATTAGGTGAACTAGAGGTGTCAGAATAGTGATTCTTATTGTGGCTGATGTGACTGGTGTTATGAGCCAATGAAGTGAACATGGATTGCTTCAATTCAGTAGCTCAAGATCCTTATATAATATTTCAATCCAGTCTTTGGAATGATTTGTGCAGAGCTTTGGTAGCCAAGAGAAAAATAGTTGAGTTTTGGTGCTTAAAATCTCAGAGTGTGCATCCCAATGTGTGAAAAGGTGGCCTTAGCTCAATGTTAGATCTTGGCTTATGTAATCGACATCGGTGATCCCATCGGCCTCAGCATAAAATTGCCGATGTCGGCCATGGTTTGATCGACGTTGATGGAGAGAAAATAGGTAAAAGGGCTATTTTTAGCTCTTTGCCCATTTCTCCACCCGCCAAGTGCCTTTTCCATTGGAAAATGGTCAAAACAAGGGCTTATAAGGCATGAGAGTTGATTATGGAGTTAAGATGGGGTGAGAATAGCTCATGGGTAGTTAGGATTTGGAGGACCTAGTCTCATGCTGACTCATAGGCTAAGAAATGATCTTAGGGTGAGGTGTTTAGGTGAGGTGTCCAAGGTGAGGTAATTAATTTAAAATAAGTAGTTTTTAAATTAATAAAGTGTGCAAATGTGGGTTAGGAGTGTTAACATTTAGAAGGGGACCAAGGGGGGTTGACACAATATTAGTGTCTACAATATCATCCAAATACACTATCACAAACTTACTAGTGAACTCCTTAAGCACTTCATTCATCAACCTCATGAAGGTGCTTGGTGCATTGGTTAGTCCAAATGGCATGACTAACCACTCATAGAGTCCATCATTGGTCTTGAAGGTTGTTTTCCATTCATCCCCTTCTCTTATCCTAATCTGATGGTAACCACTTTTCAAGTCTATCTTAGAGAAATATGTAGCTCCACTCAAACAATCAAGTAAGTCATCAATTCTAGGTAATGGGAATCTATACCTGATAGTAATCTTGTTGATTGATCTAGAATTTGTACACATTCTCCAACTCCCATCCTTCTTAGGACTCAACACTATGGGGAGAACATAAGGACTTAAACTCTCTTGTACTAATCCTTTGTCTAAAAATTCTTGAACTTGGTGCTTGATCTCTTAATTTTCCTTTGGTGTCAACCTATAGGCAGCCTTGTTTGGAAGATTTGCTCCTGAAATCAAGTCTATGTGATGGCTAATGCTTCTCAATGGTGGTAACTCATTAGGTAAATCATCTACCACAATATCAATGTACTCATTCAACATATCTTGAATCTCTAGAGGCAAATCAATCAACTTAGTACTAGTGACTACACTCCTTGGCTTACCAATCACAACAAAGTTTACCTTTTCTTTCTTCATTTGATGTAGAAACTCTTTACCACTCATTATCAATACTTTAGAATTCTATCCTACAACAACAACAACCTCTTGTATCAATGGTGTGAGTGTATGCTTGATCCCATCCTTTTCAAACATGTATGTATTCTGCCTTCCATCATGCATGGCCTTCCCGTCAAAATGCCAAGGCTTTCCAAGCAAGATATGCCATACATCCATGGGCATGCCATCACATAAAATCTGATCCTTATATGTTCCTATCTGAATATCTACTTTACATTGTTCACTTACCAAGAGTTTGTGTCCTTTTTGTAGCCAAGAGACTTGATAAGGTGCATGATGTACCTCCTTCTTCAAGCCTAGTTTCTCCACCATCTCAGTTGACACAAGATTGTCAGTACTCCCATTATCTATGATGACCTTGCAACATTTCCCCTTACTTTTACATGTGGTTCTAAATAGATTTTTCCTTTGAGGTGGTTCTAAAACTTCTTTGTTTGGCTTCAACAAGATTCTTTTCATCAAAAAAGACTCACCTTTTTCTGGGGTATCTTCATAAGCTGCTACAACTTCTTCACCTTGGATCACATGTACACCCATTTCATGGCTGGTAGAAGGGTTCTCTGGAAACTCATATGCCTTGTGTCCTGCATACTTGTTGCACCTAAAGAATTTGCCCATGAATCTTCCTCTTCCTCTTTGATATCCTTGGTATGGCTTTCTTCCTCTTGGTGTATAACTGCCTCTTGAGCTTTGTGAGCTACTAGCCTCTTCTTGAGATGTTTGCATCTATCTTCTACCTCCTTGAAATATTCTACCTCTGATGGATCTACCCCTTCCTCTTGAGAAGGATGTTTGTTTTCTTGCAATCTTCTCCTCAGCTTTCAAGGCAAATTGATATGCCTCTTCAATTTTCTTAGGAATGAGAAGACTAATCTCATCTTGAATGGAAAACTTCAAACCATTAGTGTATCTAGCTACCTTCTCTATGTCATCCTCAATATGACCTGATCTTATAGTCAACTTGTAAAACTCTTCAGTGTATTCTTTTACAGACATCTCTTTTTACTTCAAATTTTGTAATTTCTTGAAAAGATTGGCTTGATAATCTTTAGGCATAAACTTACCTTTCATTTTTGCTACCATTCTGTCCCATCTTCTGATCTTTGGCTTCCCTTTCCTCCTCCTTTCTTCTTGCACTCCATCCCACCACAGGGATACATGGCTCTTTGGCCTTATCATGGCATACTTGAATTTCTTGTCATCTTCTTTAATTCCTTCATACTCAAAGTATTTGTCTAATGAACTAATGCAATCAATTAATTCTTCCACATTCAAATTACCTTCATACATTGGAACCTCCATTTTTGGCTTTGTGTTCACCTTCATAATGGCTCTAATCAACCTATCTTCAGTTGTTTCTTCTTCCACCACCAATTCATCCTCTAGTGGCTCCTCTTCTCTATCACTGACTTCACCCATGTTAGTGCCTCTTCTCTGAGCCATCTCTAGGTCTTGTAGCCTAGCTGTCAGGTTCCTAATCTCTTCTGCTATTGCAGCCTATCTTCTGGGTCTCCTTCCTCCAGGTCCACCTCTATTCCTAACTCTCATGGACATCTTGCCTCTTCTTCACAAATCATGTTCTTCTTCTCTTTGACTTGGATCTTTAGATTATACAAAATCCCTTGGGCTCTAATACCAAATGGTGAAGGGACTTAATTCATCAATATGAAACTAACAAACCAATATGACAGTCCTATCTAAGCATTACTTGTTTGATGGTAACAAAAACATATATTACAAAAACAATCCATATAAGATAAAACTAAAACACTTTAGACACCTTTTCTTATCCATTTACACTTAATTTGAAGCTTTGAAGTGATCAAAAAGGTTGGATTAAGCTATAAGACTCTACTTGCTGTGTTGATGGGTTCATAGGCTTGTAGCCCTGTTGGGCCTGATTTTTGGCTATATCTTTCACAAAATACCTACTATCCAAAACATATAAATTGTTCCAAATACCCATTTTGAAGTTACATAACATATGTCAAGACTAGGTATAGTTGTTTTGTACGGAATGGTACTTTTGACCCCTATAACAAACCTAATTAGGCTTCTTAGCAACCCTGTTTTGGTGTTTGGGAGAGTTTGGGGTTGATTTAAATCATGAAAATTTCAGGATCTGTGCCATATGACATCATAAAACTACTCCAATCACAAAACACCTTTTATTTAACACAAAACCATCTTAAAATCTTGATGTTATACTTAGAATTGTAGGAAAACAGGGTTAAAACACAAGTATACAAGAAACCTCTCTTACCCATATAGTACAGCCATGAAAATTTGTACAGAAGCTAAAAATGATAAACCCACAAAAAATACGAATTTTGGGAATTTTATACTATACAGTTTATGAGATTAGCAAGGCTCTAGTTAGGGTCTAGTTAACACCAAATTTGAGCTACAAGGAGCATCCTAGGGAATTAATAGCCCAAATAAATTTTATTGGTCTTGTATTAGCCTCCTCTATAATCTTGAGTAGTCAAATAAAAGATAATTCCCTCTTAAGTACTGACTGCAAACTTCTTCCTTGTTGCCCTGTCTGGTCTACATACATAGTCTTGAGGAAAGATTGAACAAAAAAAATGACTCCAAACAAAAACTCCCAATTCATTAATTCACCAATAATATATACATATACACCTATTCCAAATGAAAATCCCCCATACCAATCATATTTTCTCAACTTATATACTCAAATCCTATACTAGGCTTCACACAACAACCTCCCAAAATGGGTTAAAATAGCTTTTATAACATAAGAAGACTCAAATCACTTAATATCTCACCCAACAGACTTGAAATCATCTAAGGATAAGATATTGGGTTTCATTTGACCAATATTTACATATATTTGGCCTTTTTCTCACATATAGGTCTTATTTCATGCTTAAAGGATACTTAGACAAATTTGAAAATTTGAAAACCTAAGAAATGGAGGGAAACTAACTTAGCACACCTAGACACACTAAAACTCAACCAAGAACATGACAAACACATTCCTAGCATGAAGATTCTCCTGCATCATTAAATTCACCCCACCCATTTACTTTTATCACATAAGTTAATTGAATTGAATTTAAATAATAATTAACCCCTATTTACCCATGGTAGTTCATTCTATTAATTACTATTTACCGTCCTTAACTATAAAAGCCATAAAAATCAAATAAAAACAAATTGTTTAACCTCCCAACAACCCTCCTAAAAACCTACCCTCATTTAAAATCTATGTAAACAAATTATGGTTATATTCATTAAGTTTGGCATGTGGTTCAAAGTAGCCTTAGCCAACTTTTTACCAAATCAAGTGGATCGACATTGATCATCCACTATCGACGTCGATTAGTTAGGATCAACGTTGATCCATAAATATACAAAAAACTTTCATTACTCGAGAGGAACTAATGTGAAAGGAAGGAAGCCATTTTGACTGTAAAATTCTATCTAAATCAGTTTGGAATCTATGTATATACATTACCAACACCTTGACACTTTTAAGAACACTTAATTGGTGACATTATCAGGAGATTTTTGAAGGAAATATACCTTGTTTTTGGCATCTTTTTATCTACACATATTTAACCATCGAAGCTCAATATTATTTTATATTGAATTTTTATTTCTCTTCTACATCTCTTTGTTTTATTTACATTTAGTTTTGATTATTTTATCAATTTTATAGGCCATCATTATAGTCTATTTTATAGTTCAACACTTTTACATAGAATTGACATCAATTCGCGTGAATTGATGTTGATCTTATAAAATCAACATTGATCCTATAGGATCATCATTGATCCCTACCAAACTATAAAAATAGCCTTAAACAGTCTATTTTTGCATCTTCAATATATGTTAAATCTACATTCTGGTTTGCTAAAATTTATCTTTACATGTAGATGACCCTGCTTAGATTAGTACATGATTATGTTAACATATTTGATCTTCCCATAGTCCCTGAACCTCTGTTTGATGATCAAAGTGACATTGCATTTGAGCTAGAACTTTTCATTGTGGATTTTATACATAATTTTGAATACAATAATGAACAATTGGCTATAATCCAAGTGGATGTTAATGTAGCTATAAAATTTTGGGATGCTTACTTTAATTGCATAAATCATATTATTGATTAATTATCCTTGGATTTGTTTATCTATATCTTATATATCTTTGTAATTTCATGTTTACTTATAAACTTGAATGTTAAACATGGATTGACATCCATCTAAAGAAGTGTATCACTTCTTGGGACTAGTTTTTAACCAGGTAGCCCATTTTTTTCTATTAATCCATTTTTTGTGAGTTAATGTGATTTACTGGTCATTCCTTCCCAGCCAAAGAGGAGTTCTCACAAGCTTGATCAATGGTGCACAACCATCCATATCTTTAGGTAATCTTAAAAAACCTATTTATACATTGTTTTTAGTAGATAATTAATCCACATTGAAAAAGAGAAAAAATACTGAAACATTCTGACATGCCCGATGGGACCATAGGTCTCATTTTTATTTGTTACATTCAAATTATAAATTTTAGTTTTTACCTTTATTTTTTTGTTGTATTCATCCAAAGATAGCATTAGGGCTTAATTTTATTTCCTTTTCTTAAAAAAAAAATTAAAATAAATTGCATTCATCTTTCCTATTTAGATTATTTTACATAGAATAATTTAGGCAAAAATATATCATAGTTATCACTTTATCCACACACAAGCCAAATCATTGTCATAATAAACACATCTTAACACTTGACATAAGGAAACTAATGGGGATTTCATCACCTTAAAATAACCTTTTTCTTGATGATCCTACTTCAATTTCACCACAAAGGGGAGGACCAACTCAATTCTCTGGTTGAGTATAATCTCTGGATTATTGGTATATTTTGACTAAGGACCCATACTAGCTGTGGGATTGTGATGTAAGGGGAGAAAGCCCAAAGTATCAAGCCATGTACTGATACCAATACATATCTCCTTTGAGCACCAAAATAAAACACCTAAAACCATCCTTAGATTACCATTTCTTAGGACCCTCGTTATCCTTTTTCATTTTTTTCTCACATCTTAAAGTTAAAAGAGATAAAAAAATTTTGGAATGACTTTAGTGTGTGTGTCTTTCATTCATAATTAAAATGAGATAATTCAAAAATAAATTTTTGTTTTATTTTTTACTTTTATTTTTGATCTTATGGTTTTGACTAGGCAAAAATCAAAGAAAGAATCTGAAGCAGGTGTCAGATCCTCTCCTATGGAACATACACCTAGCTCCTACCCTACTCTTGAGTCCTTTGAGAATCTTGAGTTACCACACTTTTATCCTTAAGGAGATCCTTCCTTTGCAAAAATATTGGATAATAATCCCATTGCTCTTAATTACTATCTTAATAGTCAAGCAATACATATTTCTCCTTCCCCTCATGCCCCAGATTCTCAGTATAAATATGAGATGCCTTTTATGGGAATTGAGAAAACCAAAGAATTTATGATGGCTATGGTAAATTTTTCCATTGAATATCCTCCACCTGGTTCTAATGCCTAGGTGACATAACTTTTAGAAAATAAACCACCCATAGTATCTACCAACTCTCCAACCCTCATTACTCAGGTTCAAAATACTAATTAGCCTATATCCACTATACCTCCCCAAACATTAGTAGTATCAATCCCTATAAGTATCCCACCCATTACAAAGACTTTAGCATATAGTTCTCAAGATTTGCCTCACACATAGCAAATCCCTCATACACATTAAATCCCTTTAACACAACTTCCCTAATAGTATGTTTCCTTAATCACCCAGTATGTGGTTTTATCACAACTAGAGATAAACACTTACTTACAGTCCTTCCCATAGTAAAATATTCCACTAAAAATTACATAGTATGTGGTAGCATCTCAACCCATTATGTCTACTACAATAGGATACCTTCCCTCATAGCCTATATCTACCCCTTTATCAGGTTATCAACCCATTTAGCAAAATGTCTTAGGATGTGTGCCTCAAAATAATACTCAGACAAACCTCATAAACATCCTTTTGAATAGGATGGCTATTTTGGAAGCCTCCACTTTTGGAAATAATACAATGCTCACATATGAGCAAATTTTTAATGATCCAATCCATCCCTCTGTCCCTATCTGACCATATCCCTCATAATGGGAGCTTCGTAAGTTTACTAAATTCCAAAACAAAGAAGATCCCCAATAACATCTTAGAGCCTTTCAACATGCATGTTATCTTATAACACATGATGATTGCCTCTTACTTAGAAAATTTCCCATATCATTAGTTGGATTTGCATTGGATTGGTACAATTCCATTCCCCAACATTCTCTCTTTTCCTTTGGGTAATTAGCCCAAATTTTCTTGAAAAAATTCTCGATCAATATTAGTCAAAAAGTGAATATCACTGATCTTTATGCTATTAGATAGTTTGATGATGAATCCATATCAAACTTTGTGGCTTGATGGTGTAACTTAATCAATGAACTAACCTTTTCCTTACCACAAACATAATGAACTGAATTGTTTTCACATTCTTGGGCAAAACATATATCATCCATGTTACAAATTCAAACTTTTAAGACTTTTGATGAAGCCTTTATCTTGGCCTGTAAGCTTGAACTCCGTGGCATTGAAGAGGGAATAGTTAAGTTGAATAATAAGAACTTCAAATTTGACCCCTTCAAAAGTAGTAACAATAATCCTAAACCAAAAGGGGTAGCAAATGCAGTTACTGTAAAAACCTCTTCCCCTCCAAAATCTAACCAATCAGGTTCTTTTGCTTCTCAAATGCAACAACTTAGGGGCCTTACTCATTGTACCGCTAAGAAATATACCCCTACATGAGATACTTATACTTAGGTATTGGATAAACTCATACAAGCAAATGTTATTGAACTCCCTCCGATTAGACCATTCGATGATACACGTCCTAAACCTACTTGGTATAAAGAAGATGAATTTTTACTTATCATAGGGTGATAAGACATGACATAGAGTGATGCCAATCCTTTAAATGATTAGTGAAAAACCTCATTGATAAGGGGGACCTTCAGTTGGATAATCTAAACATTCTTCCTAATCAATCTTTAGATATTTTTAGATAACCATTTCCAAACTATCCATCCCCATCAAACATAGTCTAAACTAATCCTAGAGAAACACAAAATTAGGATACACATATGATTGATACAATTTATGATCAGTTATTGCCTAAAGAAGTTATAGAGAAAACTTAAGTCTTGGATCTCCTTATGGGAGATGATTTTGATATGAGTTAATTTGAGATAGTTAAAACTAGTCCCAAAATCCCAATAAAGCTCCCATATCAAAATTGGGATTAGGGAGATTTGTACCAATCTTCTAATCAAGCCTCAACTAACACAACTATCCCTACCTTAAATTAACTACTCCAAAATCCATTGACTCCCTAATGCATTAACTTTCGATGGGGGAATATCAGTTATTAACCCTTATCACCTTACCCACTCCTAGCTAATATGGCCATCCTGATAAACAACTCATATATTCACCCAACTTAGGTGAGCTCATTCCTTTTAGATTTCATTTCTTATGTACTTAATATATGGTGGGATCAATCAAGCTACCTCATAACTTGATGATAGTACTTGTGCTAAACCATTTACATCTAATTTCTCCTTTCTTAACAATCCCCAATTTATTCAGACCTACCTTTATCATTGTGCCTGGAAAGGCTTTGGCATGGGTAGATATGAACAAGGTCCTCACGATGTCACATTAGGATATTTCATAAAACCACATGAAAAACATGGATTAGGATTTGAGAAAGATTATGAATCTTCTCCCAAACCCATTCTTCTACCATCCTTGGAAGAAGAAGAACCATATTCTTCATCCAACACCACTTCATCAACTAGTGATACCATATCCATCCCTCCTAACTTTTTTTTAAGTCAATATGATCTCCTTAGAACCCCTTATCTTCCTCCATGATGGTGAAATACTAACCATCCCTTTGGTATATTCTAACTTAATAAGACATGATACACCAACCATTTATGTTTTTCAATGTCAAGATGATGAGTCAATCTTGACCCATCTAGGTCCTAAAAACTATTATTTATATAATTATCTTCCATTTGAGACTTATAGTTTATTAAATAAAGCCACTACCAATATTAATATTGGGTTTCGAGAAATCCTAAGGATTATTAAAATTATCAAAGCCTTATATCCCCAAGAAAACTAAGATTTTACCACTTTTCTATCAAATCATAGTAAGGCCTTTGCCTAGTCTTATAATGATATGCCTAGTATTGACCTCACAATTGTTATTCATAATATCATTACCTTTCCTGATGCTAAGCTGGTGAAACAAAATATCTATAAAATGTATCCTCGCATCACACTCCTAGTAAAAGAGGAACTACTAAACCTTTTATCTACTAACTTTATTTAGCCCATTGATTATCCTTAGTGGATGTCCAAAACCATTCTAATTACTAAGCCTTCAAGGAGACTTCATATTTGTACAGACTTTCATGATTTAAATATTGCCTATTAGAAAGATGATTTACGTCTCCCTAACATCAGTCAATTAGTGGATTTAATAATTGGTCATGAAATGTTATCCCTTATGGATGGTTTCTCTGGTTATAATCAAATACTTATTACACCATAAGATCAACATAAAATGGCATTTATTACTCCTTGGGGGACCTTCTACTACTTTATTATGCCTTTTGGCCTAAATAATGTAGGAGTCACTTATCAATGGGCCATGACTTATATATTTCATGACATAATCCATAAAATTGTCAAAGACTATGAGATGACCTCTTTGGGAAGTTGAAGCTCTATAAGGATCACCTAGTTATACTTAAAATTATTTTTGATCATCTACTCCAGTATCATGTGCATCTAAATCTAAAAAAGTGCATTTTTGGTGTTTTGATGGGTAAACTCCTAGGTTTCGTTATTTCTATTCATGGAATAGAAGTTGATCCCACTAAGATCAAGGCTATTTTAGAGATGCCTCCTCCATCCAACCTTAAGTAAATTTGCATTTTACAAGGCAAGATCTAGTCTATTCATCATTTTATTTCCTAGATTTTTTATCATTGTCAACCTTTCCACTATCTATTAAAGAAGGATAGTCATTTTATATGGGATTCTCATTTTCAAGAAGCCTTTAATGTGCTCAAAGATTATCTTTTATCACCTCCTATCCTCACTCCACCTAAGGAAGGACAACCTTTCTTCTTTTATATCTTAGATATGGATCATGATCTAGGTGCTATGCTTACCCATCAAGATGAGCATCACAAAGAGCAAGTTGTTTATTATATAAGTCATACCTTTATAGAATATGAAACACGTTATCTACACACCAAAAAACTATGCATAGCATTGGTCATTGTAACCTCTAAATTTTTTCATTACCTACTTAACCATAAGACATACGTAATTATGAGTACTGATCCCCTTAAGTTTATGCATTCTAAGCCTTACCAGAATAAGTGGATATCCAGATGGATTATGCATCTATATGAGTTTGATCTAGAATTTATCCAATAAAAATCTATCAAAGAGAATATTATTGTTGATCATGTAGACACCTAAAAAGTGTCTAACCCTTGGTCATCCTCTCTCCCCTTGGTCCCTTGTCACTTCGACTATCCCTAACCCACCTAAGTCTTATTAATTGGAAATAATCATCTATTTTTAATTAAATAAGTCCCTTACCCCCTCCTTGGACACCTCATCCTTGACACCTCGCCTAGGACACCTCACCTTAGACCATTTCCCAACCTATGACTCACCTAAGACCTATTCTTCCTCCTCTCCAACCACCTAACCAACCCTCGTGCGTCTTTATCCTTCCCTTCGACCAATTCTCCAACCAACTTTACACCCGACGGATGCAGAACGGGCTTGGTGCCCTTTTATGCATTCTGAACTCGTCAACGTCAGTCAACTGTCGGTCGACGCCAGTGGGATCGCCGACGTCGGTTTACTTAAATTGATGTCTAACCTCTCTCTTACCCCGGAATCAAAAAATCAGAATCTCTCTCTGAGCCCCCGAATCACAAAAAATCACAATCAGATGGCTAATCAGACTTCTCATCACAACTCTGAATCACGGAGCTAATCTGGAATCTGGGGTCTTCAACCATCCATCAATCTGCCCACCTCTCTGCCAATCAATCTCACTCTCTCCCTCAGGTACAACAATAGGGATTCTCCATCAGCAACAAGGTTCACATCTGGCAAGACCAATGATAGGCACACCAGTCTGCAACACTTCTTCAGCAGGGCACAGGTAAGTACTCTATTTGTGTTTTCATTGTGCTTTATAATCATTTGCTTCTAAGCTAGATTTAGCACTTTTATCCCCCCAGACCAGACCAGCCTGAATCACATCTCCCTATTCAGAGCATCTACTCTGCCTATTCAACCAGACTATCAGACCAAGACCCCAGACCATTTAACCAAGGCCAAACTCTATCTCAGACCCGTCCATAGACCACTCTACACACCTAGACCCTATCCACAGACCTAGACCTGACCAGACCCTGTCCACAGACTCGACCAGAACATGTCCAAACCTATTGCCCCGACCGACGCCGGTCACTACCCCAACCGACGTTGGTAGACTAACCGACGTCGGCCCCCCTTGACCAACCGACGCTGGTAGGACCACCGACGCCGGTGACTGTGACCAGTTTGATAGCATCACTCAAGTAAGCCTTTGCTTCCTTTTCTCTTTCAGTCTAGTTATCATTTTAGTCTTTTCAACATTCAGTCTTTTTATCAGACTTTATTTTTATCAAACAGTGGGTTGACCTCCCTTAAGGAAGTTTTCATACTTCTGGGAGCAAGCTTTTGCTTGGCAACCCACCATCTATCCATCTAACGCCTTTTTGTCCAAGTCTCTCTTTCTTTGCTGGTGTCATTCCTCCACAGCCAAAGAGGAGTACTCACAGCGTCTAGATTATGGTGCGCAGACTATATTCAGGTACTTCACAAGCCTTGACCATATCTCTTAGTTTCTCATTTTCTCTCCTTTGAATCTGAAAGCAAAATTTGAATAGAAACATTCTGGCACGCCCGGTGGGACCCTTAGAGCCTTCCTTGGGTTTCCTTCTTCTTTTTCATTTAAGGTGCATTAGGATTCTTCTTTTTCACCTCTTCCTTCTTTTCTTAATGACACTATAAGCAGGACTTAAAAAGAACCTTTCTTTTATTTCTTGCACTTCTAGACTAGTCCAACATCATACTCTCAACCCTTTTCTCAAACTTGTCTTCATTCAAAACTTCACATTTCGACTTGGACATTAAAACACTTTGCATTCATTTCTACTTGTTTGCACTTCTTACACCTCATATAGTAATTAACGACCACATATTGAATAAATCTAGTCCACTCTATGTTACACGACCAAACCACATGCACTAAAACAAACATAAAACTTACTTGAGACAAGGCCCGACTGGGATTTCATCCCCCAGCGGATACCTTACCCCTACCTGGCAATCTCACTTGGATTTCATCACCAAGGAGAAAGCCCACTCCGTTCTCTGGCAGAGGATAATCTCTAGGCAAGGTATATCTTGGCTAAGCGGGACCAGCTTACCATTAGTCTCGTGAAGTGAGGGGAGCTTGCTCCTTAGCACCAGGCCACGTACCAAACCTAACACAGACTTTTGAGTGCCTTAACATACCTAAAACCATCTTTAGCTTACTTATTCTAGGACCCTTCTTATAGCCAACCTCCCAAAACATTCATCTAAGGCATAAGCCACACAATCTTAATAAAATGGATTCTTAAGATTTAATGCTTAGATCTGTCTGTCATCATCCTATTTTTCTATTTTTTATCTATCTTTTTTGAGTTGGTAAGGACGTCTTCTTCATTTCCAAAAACTTTTTTTCTGAGTTTTTGGAAAACACAGTAATCGACATTGGTTCTGTAACCGACGTCGGCAACTTTTATGTACCGACATCAGTCATCTGACCGACGTCGGCCACCTTTTTTTCACCGACATCAGTTTTTCAATTGACATCGGTCTCTGTCACAGACCTTTTTCTTCAAAATAGCAACCTAAAACCCGACCCTTTTTCTGCCAAAAACTACATTCTAAGTTTTTGAAATTGCAAAAACACAGTTTCTGGAACCTGACCCTTCTTGACCACTCTAGCCATCAACCATCCTCGTCTATCCTGTCCCTAACCAGTCCTATCATGGAGTTCAACTCAGAGACTGAAAGAACTCCTACAGGACCGACCCCGACCTCGACCCTGACTCAAATTCCCATCATCTCTGAAGGGGACCAAGATTTTGAGAGATTCTTAGACCTCAATACCGCAGCCCTCCAAAAATATCTCACGAGAAACCCAACGTGAAACCTCTTGGGTGACGTGGTGATGACATCGACACCATTCGCCACCCAGCCTTTTATGACTCAGCCTTTTACCTAAACCATTAACCCGACCATGGCCAATACGCAAAGTTTGGCCTCCCCATCTATTTTTAGACCGACCTCCATCGGGGTTCCATTACTCCCTCAACCACCTACAATTCAACCAAGTTCTACATCATACCAGAACTTGATTGTCTCGACCCCTCACACTTTTGTGCCTAAAAATGTAGGAGTGCCAACCTATCCTTCTACCAGTGCCACCATTCAACCATCTTTGACAGTGCCTAGTCAACTTATACCTTCGACCTTCATAACCCAACCACCTTTGGCCTCCACTTATGTCCCTGCGACTAGTCATCCATATATTGCGCCCCTACAAGCGCAACCAACTATGTCGCATACCTCTTCTAGCCTCTTTTAAGTGCCTTACAACCTAGGGGGCACTCAACCTACTAATCTGTCAGTAGACATCATTAAGATGCTGATGAATAAAATGTCCAGTCTCGAAACTTCTATCTCTGGCTCACGTAAAGCTCTCTCGTATGAGCAAATTTGTAACGAGCCCATCCATCCTTCCGTCCCTATTCGACCATATCCCAACCAATGGGAGCTTCCTAAATTCACTCGCTTTCAGAGTAAGGAAGACCCACAACAACATCTACGGGCATTCAGACATGCTTGCTACCTTATTGCGCATGACGATGCGTTACTTTTACACACGTTTCTTATGTCACTTTTTGGCCTTGCCCTTGACTGGTATAGCTTTCTTGCCAGACATTCTATCTTTTCATTCATTCAACTCGTCCAACTATTTCTTGACCATTTCTCTATCAACATCACTAAACAAGTCTCAATCATAGACCTTTACTCCATAAGGCAATTTGATGACAAATCGATAGTTGATTTTGTCGCCCATTGGAGAGGCTTGATTAACCAGCTCTCTTTCTCCTTGCCTCAACCTGAGCTCATTGAGCTCTTTTCTCGAGCATGTGCCAGCCACATCTCTTCTACCTTGCGGATTCAGACATTCTACACTTTCGATGAATCTTTCATTATGGCTCGAAAGCTTGAACTCTGTGCCCTTGAAGAAGATAAGGTCAAATTGCGTTATACTAACGCAAAAACCAATGACCATTCTTCTTCCAGACCTTCTTCTTCTACCAACTCCCAGTCCAAATGAGTGGCCAATACTGTGGTCATTAGATCACCATCCTCAGCAACAACTAATTACTCTCAACCTTCGACATCTTCAAGCATCACCAAACAATTCCAACAATGGTATATCCAGTGTTCCTACACTCCACTTGGAGAATCATACACTTCCATTTTGGAAAAACTTGTCAAGCAGGGGGTCCTCAATCTCCCTCCAATCCGACCACCTCAATTCGACCCTTCAAAAGCCCTCCCTACATGGTATAAGGAGGTCGACTTTTGTCACTTTCACCACGTCCAAGGCCATGACATCGATAACTGCCGAACCTTCAAAAACATCATCCAAAACATAATCGATAAGGGGGATCTTATTTTAGATAACCTGAATGCCCCACCCAACCAACACATTGACATTTTCAAACAACCATTCCCAAATCATCCACCTACTCAAAACAACGTCTAGACCACGACCAATGACTCTCATGACAATAACATTCATACAATCAACACTATCTTACCTCTTGTCCCTAACCAACCTCCATCACAGGATGAAGAACCCTCTTCTCCTATTAATCTTCCATCTATCTCTCTTATACTGGAGGATACCTTGACTACACCTATGCCATTAAGCCCACCTTCATCCAAAAACCCGACCCTGCCTACTCCTCAAGCACAAGCAAAAGGAACGATCATCTCTGCGTCTTGCCCTCTTGAGGAGCCGCCCTCTTCTATTTCTTCTCCACCAAGAGAAGAACCAGTCTCTTCACGCATTTCAACTGAGGAAGACCAAGTCACAGTTTCCTCTTGCCTTTTACCTGAGATTGTCACATCTCACTCACCTCCATCTGCACCTAAACTCAAACCCACATCTAACCTCGCCTCGCACAATTGTGGCCCTCGATCTAAACCAACGAAAGCCACTAGACCACACCAGAGGACTCCTCCCCCCTTTCATCATTACCTTCAATATTGGGCCCGCATCCGTCCACTTTAATAGGAGTGCTGCCTACTCCCATCCTTCACAGAGGCACGTCGCCTCCATTACTCCCTCAACCCATTAGACATATATCTCCTTTAATCCATTGACCAATGCCTCTCAAACCAAGGTCACCAACCCTCACTGCAACAAAACATCCTGACCCGTTAGCAGGGTCTTATACCTTGCTCTTATGGCAATTATTGCAGTCCTCTCGCCTTAACCTCCCGCCTCTCAAACCATATCAATCTCTCAGACCTAAACCACCCTGGTTTAATGACACTCGCATTTGTGCGTATCATCGCACGCTTGGACACGACACAGAGCATTGTTGTGCCCTCAAGGTCGCCATTCGCCAATGTCTGGGGAATGACACCTTTCTTCTTGACCACACTGTTAATAAACCTTCAACACCATCCCGCTCATCAACTCTCGGAGCAAGGCCATCTTGGTTCGATAACTCTAAATTCTATCATTATCATCACACTCCAGGACATGACACTGAGCGTTGTTGCACTCTTAAAGCTGTCATTCGTCAACAACGGAGAAAGGATTCCTTTCTCATCAAGGATCCTCTTGACCACCTCTTCGACAAAACATCAACCCCGACCCATGCCTCTCCAACCTCATCACCTAAATTGGGATCTCCACGCCAGATTATGGTCCCTTTGCCGCCTTTGACCCCATTATTCAACATCAACACTGTCCATTTGACCACCAAGCCTTAACCAACCTTGACCAATCTATCCAACATTCTCCCTAAGCAACTGGGGGAATCCAACCTTATCCTAACTTTGACTAAACAGTCAACTAAAACATCGACCATGACATCGACCATAACCTCGACCAAACCTCAACCACACATAATCCAACCATCAAGCCTACCCTCGACCAGTCTCGACCAATCAACAATCAAATATCATTCAACCAACCTTTTTTATCCAAAACATTCAACCAGTCTCAACCAATTAACGACCATGTTAACCAACTTCACACTCATCCATCAACACCTGACCAATTTGGAAAGAGGCAAATGGAGCAAGTTTGTTCTTAATTGACTCAGACCTTACTGCACTAGCGTGGCCCAGGGATTTATCAGAACTTGAGCCCCCTTTATGCCTTGCATCCACGACCATTCTTCTGTTAGTCAGATATTCATCACTTGACATTTTACTTGAGCTCATCCCTTGAGCAACCCCTGTCATTGTCATTCCTATTCCTTTCAACCCTGCTTCCCAACACTAGTCACCCCTTTTTGTTAAGCAGTAATGCTTTGTCCTAATAAAAGGGAACCCTTAAACTTCTACAGGCTCGTCCATGGCTAAACTTCAGTCAACAATTATATCAAAAATAACATATCATATCAAGGTCATAAAACTCTCTAAATGTAGACTGCTCCCTCGAAGGATAGCTACACAATTACTGTATCACTAGACTGGTCCCTTGAAGGACAGCTAGGCCAACATATCAAACATTTAAAGCAAAATATAGACCACTCCCTCAAAGGATGGCTATGACTAACTATTGCTATAGACAGCACCTCTTTTTCAGAAGCTTCTCGCATTGATCAGCTTCACAACATGACCACTACTCAAGACAACATCCCTATGTGGACTTCCCGCATCGATCAGTTCACCGTAAAAAAAAAAAAAAAAAAAAAAAAAATTGACTGACAAGCTATCAAGTCATGGACACGCCTATAGTCGTTCTTGGGTCACCTATAAAAGGGGAAAGGTTCTTCCTGCCACAAAAAGGGTTAACCCATCCTCTCATATCACATAACTCATCCTATCACCCCAATATACTCAAGGGACTTCGAGCTCACTTAACGTCAAGTGATTCGATTACTTCTCTAGCACAACACTAGTCCACAATGCAACGCATGAACGGGGCTTTTGTTCCAACAACCCCTATCCATGCCATCTTTTTTGGTCCTTGTCAATGAAAGAGCAATTCACTTTTCACTTATTTTTCCACTTTGGTCACATTAAACCAAACATTTTCAGACCAACCACAGAACATCATGCCATCAGGTATCGCCTTAGTCCATTTCACATAGTTTCTATGGACACCAATACACATAGGAACTATTGACCCGACCCAATTTGTGTTAAGCATAAACCAATACTTGCTGAAACATAAATAGACCTCAATTCATTTTTAGCATACATCCATCACGAATATGGAAAATTGCTAGAGATGACAGACTCTCGACCAATGTTACAGAATACACCATTTGGAAAAGACTGTGACATCATCTTCTCCTCATTATTTGGACACATGACCACATCCAATCATTGACCATTTTGACCCCCTAATTTCAAACTATATTGGTCTGAGGCCCTAAGACCGGGGCTATGCAGGCAGCACTCAGATGATACGATGTCCTCTGAGGTTAGCTCGACCACCCTCGTTTGTTCGTCTCCTTGATGGACAAACCTTCTTTCCTCCTTTTGACCATGACCTTGACCTCGACCAAGACCAATCCATGACCTTGACCATGACCAAGACCAATTCAATCTCTTTGACTATTCCTCCCTTTTAGGGAGAACAACATTGGCCTGAGGCCCTTTTACACAAGGGCTATGTAGGCAACACTCATTTTTCTGAGGTTAGCTCGGCCACATCCTTTCGTCCATTCATCCACTTTGACCAATGACCATTGGAGATCATGCCTATCTCTGCAGACTCTGACCACTTCTGAGACAACTCTGTCTTGGTTTTGTTTGCACACATGCTACCTCACGAATAGATAGCAAAATTATTCGTAGACCATATTTTTGGACCCTCACAAGTATAGGATCGCAAGCTGGTTGATCCACACTACTTGTGACACTTTCGTGTTTCTGGGAGCACTTCCTGAGCCTGGGATACCTAGAACATGACAACCATTTAGAGCTTCAGCTTAGATTGAGTGACCCGATCAGTAGACAACTAAATGTTGGGGCCCAGTTACTTTAATTTTGGCACTCCTTGACCCTTGACCTGCGACCATTTGACCTACCTGTCCTGTGATGTGGTATATGCGCAATCACGACTTTTGCAGCATTTTTCACTCACTCTTCATCTTTCTCATCTACCTTTTGTCAAATTAGCACCTGACATCAGGTTACCTTCCCTCGACTCCCGCTTTGAGGGGGAATACCTCATCCATACCTCGGGGCAATCCACATCATCCCTCACTTGGGGCAACCACCTCCTGTTTTTGTCTTGCAGTTCGTCTAGAACAACCAACAAGACAAAAAGGGGCAAATGTAGACACCTAAAAAGTGTCTAACCCTTGGTCATCCTCTCTCCCCTTGGTCCCTTGTCACTTTGACTATCCCTAACCCACCTAAGTCTTATTAATTGGAAATAATCATCTATTTTTAATTAAATAAGTCCCTTACGCCCCTCCTTGGACACCTCATCCTTGACACCTCACCTAGGACACCTCACCTTGGACCATTTCCCAACCTATGACTCACCTAAGACCTATTCTTCCTCCTTTCCAACTACCTAACCAACCCTCGTGCATCTTTATCCTTCCCTTCGACCAATTCTCCAACCAACTTTACACCCGGCGGATGCAGAACGGGCTTGGTGCCCTTTTATGCGTTCTGAACTTGTCGACATCAGTCAACTATCGGTCGACGCCGGTGGGATCGCCGATGTTAGTTTACTTAAACTGACATCTAACCTCTCTCTTACGCCGGAATCAAAAAATCAAAATCTCTCTCTGAGCCCCCGAATCACAAAAAATCACAATCAGATGGCTAATCAGACTTCTCATCACAACTCTGAATCACGGAGCTAATCTGGAATCTGGGGTCTTCAACCATCCATCAATCTGCCCACCTCTCTGCCAATCAATCTCACTCTCTCCCTCAGGTACAGCAACAGGGATTCTCCATCAGTAACAGGGTTCACATCTGGTAAGACCAACGACAGGCACACCAGTCTGCAACACTTCTTCAGTAGGGCACAGGTAAGTACTCTATTTGTGTTTTCATTGTGCTTTATAATCATTTGCTTCTAAGCTAGATTCAACACTTTTATCCCCCCAGACCAGACTACTAACCTGACCAAACTAGCCCAAATCACATCTCCCTATTCGGAGCATCTACTCTGCCTATTCAACCAGACTATCAGACCCAGACCCCAGACCATTTAACCAAGGCCAAACTCTATCTCAGACCCATCCATAGACCACTCTGCACACCTAGACCCTGTCCACAGACCTAGACCTGACCAAACCCTGTCCACAGACTCGACCAGAACACGTCCAAACCTATTGCCCCGATCGACGCCGGTCACTACCCCAATTGACGTCGGCAGACTAATCGACGTCGGCCCCCCTTGACCAACCGATGCTGGTAGGACCACCGACGCCAGCGACTGTGACCAGTTCGACATCATCACTCAAGTAAGCCTTTACTTCCTTTTCTCTTTCAGTCTTGTTATCATTTCAGTCTTTTCAACATTCAGTCATTTTATCAGACTTTATTTTTATCAAACAGTGGGTTGACCTCCCTTAAGGAAGTTTTCATACTTCTGGGAGCAAGCTTTTGCTTGGCAACCCACCATCTATCCATCTAACGCCTTTTTGTCTAAGTCTCTCTTTCTTTGCAGGTGTCATTCCTCCACAGCCAAAGAGGAGTACTCACAGCGTCTAGATTACGGTGCACAGACTATATCCAAGTACTTCACAAGCCTTGACCATATCTCTTAGTTTCTTATTTCTCCTTTGAATATAGAAAGCAAAATTTGAATAGAAACAGATCAATTGGCTGAAGCACCTCTTAGCGACAATCGACCATTAAATTATGAAATTCTTGATAAATCTATCACTTCTAATTATTAGTTAGTCCCAAAATATCAAATGACTCTATTATTTGATGGATATAAATGTGAGCAAAGAGACATGGTAGGAATTATGTTAATCCCTCAACGTATTCCCATGCCTTTTTTTTTTAAAGTTAGACTTCAATTGCATTAATAACATGGCTAAATATGAAGCATTGATCATAGGCCTCCAAACAACCCTTGCATTAGGAGTCAGATCCAATAATATATATGGTGATTCTTAGCTCATGGTTAATCAAATCAATGGTATCAATCAGTGTAAGAATTATATTCTCCAATGATATAAGACATTAGATGATCAAATTTTATCCACTTTTAAACATTATGCCATCTAGGCTACCCCTAGATCAACAAATAAGTTCACTGATACTATTATGACATCTCTTGCTTATTTTATCCCATCCTCATCTACAATTACAGGAAGTCTAATCAATTACAAATCTGATCAATAAAGGAAGCTTTCTTGGGATATCACTTTTGATTATATATATATATATATATATATATATATATATATATATATATATAATCAAAAATGATATCCCAAGAAAGCTTCCTTTATTGATCAGATTTGTAATTGTAGACTTCCTGTATTGATTAGTCTACCCATTGGCATAAAAATGATCCTTGAAGGATAAATCCTAATTTTGAAATATGAGGTGAAAATAATTTATCTTTAAGGCAATCCATTACCCATCCCATCAAAATCATATAATCCTAATAAATGACCAAGGTTGAAGCTTTAGCTAACCTAGGTAGAGTCATAATCTATTATCTTCTAGCAAAGGATGCATAGGCCATGCATATGAGAGGTTCTCTTTTGGTTATGGTCCAAGTCAATGCCAAGTAAATCCATAATATGTAATTGTTAAAATCCATAAATCCACAACCATTAAAACATTAAAATCCATCTATAATCTATAATCATAATCCATTTAGTAAAATATATCTTATGGTATAACATAATCCATAATGATAATGCATTTATTAAAAACATAACTCATGATATAACATCCATAATCCATGACATGCAAAATCCATAATTAATAAACCATAAACATCCACAACATATATAAGCACTGATAAAAAAAAAAAAAAAACCTCTAAAATCTATAATCCATAACATCCATAATATAAGAATCCATCCACAACATTTATAACAAGCATTGATCAAAATTAAATACATAAAGTCTATAATCTATAATCCATAACATCCATAATATATAATCCATCCATAATATACATGATAACAATAATTAAAATCAGAATGCATAACATTTAAATCCATAAACCATCACATACATAAATCCATAAAAAGCATAACATATCTCTAACTATCAATAAAATCCATTTCAATAAAAGTACACATGATCCATCACTAAACATAAATGTCTACACACACACACACACACACACACACACACACACACACACACACACACACACACACACACACACACACACACACACACACACACACACACACACACACACACACAAAGTCTATAAAACATTCATAATATGAATACAATGGGGCTCTCAGTGCATGCAATGAGCTCTACTTAGTGAACTTGATCCTACTGAGGTGAATACTATCACCTCCCTTGTTGTCCCCTCCTTGGCCTACTATACTCCCTAAACTAATAGTACCCCTAGGAGTCCTCTGTGATATAATGTAGTTGGCCACATATGAGGAAAAACATGGTAAATTTGGTAATCTCCTCTATATTATCCTCTTATAATAAGACATCTCAATAATAAGATCCCTATACCTCTAAAGTGGTACTGTGTTTGGAGGTACAATGCTAGATCCTACAATATCTAGAGTGGGTCTCTCAGCTAAGGTCAACCTCATATAATCAATATATTCCCTATATCTATCATGCTCTTATATATCTTGGTCCCTTTGACCCCTCAATCTCTCTATATCACTCTATAATGTGGACATCTACCCCTATATGTGGTATAGGTTATTTGTGCCTCCTGTAGTTAAGCCCTTAGAGTATCCCTCTCAGCCATAACTATATTTATATCTATAAGATCATGGGATAGGGATTCTTGTACTGGTACCTCTTTCATATATACATTTAGAGCCTCTTGCTATGACTCTCCCCTAGTCTCATCCTGCACCACCTCCTATTGAGGCCTCACTACTCTATCCTTCATCCTCACTATCTCCCCTACGAACCATGTTACATAGTAATTTGTGTACCTGAAATCATCTATATCCATTTCCATGGGATCCTCCTTAGCCCCATCAAAACCATTAAAGTATCGAGTGCTAGCTAGTCCAACTCCATATCCTCCCACCTATACAATCATGGGGCTAGTAGAATATCTTATAATAGTTTGAACTATCACTAGACTCTATCAATGTAGAATATCTCAAGGTGATATATCCATCATCTATGGACCCATATCACTTAAGGACCATCACCTATCTATATCACTTTACCAATCCATGCTAAAAAATCTACACAAGGTCTCCAAATAACATCCCCTATCTATATGTCACTAAAGACTTGTCTATAGTATGCTAGATCTCAGACTACTCTATCTACATGTGGTACAATGAGGTTTTACTTCCACCAAAGGAATCCTACACTATATACCATTTCCTCAAATCTAGTCCATGGGGTCCCTCTAGGGTGAATCACATGGATGTGTTCATATGGCCAGTAATGTAATATAAATGTAATATCTAGCTCCTTATATATCTACCCTAATAATGGGGTAACCTAAGTAAACACCATCTATAAATACATCATGTCTACTATCACACCTAAGAGTCTCCATGGTAGTTATCCTCCTCCTAAATTAGGTAGAACATAGCATGTCAGTGTCAGCATCATCATGGTCAACACTAGTCTCTTAGTAGGATCCTAGTCATAAAGTGGCTGGAAAGAGAACCCCACAACAAAGAATTTGATTACTCCTACATCCTCATCATACAAGTGTACCAATGCCACCGCTCATCTAACCTCATCCATTGTATATACAAGAGCACATATAATTGGTACTCAAAGAATGTGGTGGATGTCCTCTATAGTAATGGTCATCTCACCGATTAAAAGCTAGAATATATTGATGGTATAATCCCACCGCTCTAATAATGCAACCATCATTATGATATCTTAATGGAAATGTTGATAGTGATGAACCCCTCCAAATATGACTGCCATAAGATGTGCCCAGTCCTCATTGCTCATGAACTCGTGTAGTTGTGCTAGTAGTGGAGGGACTCTATCCCTCATCATTAGGAGTTCTCATGCTTGTCAAAATCATCTTCTTAGTTAATAAAAAACCTAAGTTTTTTGTTTTCTATTAATCCTATAAGGATTGATGTTGATTTGATATAGATCAACACCGATCCTATGGATCATGCTCGATTCTTTTCTGATCATGGTTGATACATTATGGATCAACCTTGATTTGGTCTACCTTAAAAGTTCCCCCCATAAGCTGTACTATCCTAAAATATAAAAAATAATTAAATAAAATAAAATTTTCTCTCCCCTTCACCTTGAATTTCCTAATACACCTAAGTTATTATGCCAAATAAAAATAATATACAAAAAACAAACAAAACAGACCAAAAATAAATAAATTACTAATTTTTTGCTAAAATTTCTTCAAACTTACCTCATACTATAGTCAGCATTGTCATCATCTACTCTCACTCATCTCCATAGCCTCTTGTGTTCATTCACAAGGTTAACACATGCGAAATTTGGCTCTTAGATTCTTGTTTTTGTTGATCGATAAATGAGCCTTCTTCCACGTTAGATGCCTATATATAAATTTTCTCATGATTGACATTGATCAACATAATCGATGTCGATCTCCTAAATCAATGATGATCCTTTATATATCAATTTAAATCTTGTGTATTGACATCAATCCCTCATAGATCGACATCAATCATCCTGGCTTGTTAAATTTTTGCACTTATGGATCATTTCATATGCTCCCAATTTTGTTTCCAAGCCCTATCTTGTTGCCTTTGCTTCAGCTATCCCATTTTTGTCTCTTATTACCTTTTACATTTGAGGATTTTGACCTCTTTTTAGTTCCCCAATCTCCTTAGAGGCATACCCTTGATTTTTGGTATCTTTCCCCTTGTAAGATCTCGAGCATGTATTTTTTTCTTGTGAACATTTGTCTATAGGTAACACATGCATCATAGGCACACCAGATGCTTTGGTCCACTATTTATATCTTTTGTTTTCTTAATAACCTTTACTTGTGCCCACCTATTTTAGCTATGGCATTTATTTTACTTGATTTGGTCTTTAGGGCATTATTGTTGAATTGCTTTTTATTCCATTTAGTGCAAACTTAGAATTCCATTATAGTTGTTAGCATTTTTTGTGTGTCTTTAGTTATCCATTCCATTCCATTTGACCTCACCCACATTTATTATCCATTCCATCTTATTCAAACCCATCATCCATTCCATTTCACTTCTCGATGCTTGATTTGAGGGGGAATACATTCTCACAATAAACTTGGGGCATTAGACACCTTATAGTTTTTGTCTCATGGCCTGCTATTACATACCACTCCACAAAAAGAGGCAAATGTAGATGCTATTTTTACACACCCTTGTGTATTAAATTGTGCATCATCACATTATTATGTTATTTCTAACATAATGGCCCCCCGTTTATAATTATTTTAAATAATTACATTTAGCCCACCCATTTAATTTTACCACATAAGTTAATTGAATTGAATTTAAATAATAATTAACCCCTATTTACCCATGGTAATTAATTCTATTAATTATTATTTACCATCCTTAACCATAAAATTCATAAAAATCAAATAAAAACAAATTGTTTAACCTCCCAATAATCCTCATAACAACCTACCCTCATTTAAAATCCATGCAAACAAATTATGGTTATATTCATTAAGTTTGGCACATGGTTCAAATCAGCCTTAGCGAACTTTTTACCAAATTAGGTGGATCGATGTTAATCCTCCATGGTCGATGCTAATAGGTTAAGATCAATGTCAATCTATAAATATACGAAAAAAAATCATTGCTTGAGAGGAATGAATGTGAAAGGAAGGATTCCATTTTGATTTCAAAATTCTATCCAAACCAGTCTGGAATCTATGTATAACATTACTAACACCTTGACACTTTGAAGAACACTTGATTGGTGATGTTATCAAGCGATTTTTTAAGGAAATTTACCTTTTTTGGGCATATGTTTATCTTCACATCTTTAACCATCCAAGGTTATTATTCTTTTATATTGAAGTTTTATTTATCTTCTGCATCTCTATGTTTTTATTTACATTTAGTTTTGATTATTTTATCAATTTTCTAGGCCGCCATTATAGTCTATTTTATAGTTCAATACTTTTACATAGAATCAACATCGATTCATTTAAATTGACATCAATCCTGTAGAATCAACATCGATCCTGTAGGATCATCATCGATCCCTATCAACTATAAAAATTGTTGGGATATAAACAACCCCCCCGGAAGCAGACAATTGATTACCAAGCAACTTAATATGCGGAAATAACCAGAATCAACAAGTAACTAGAATTCGGAATAACACAAAATATGAGAGACAATACACAACTTGTATTAATAACTCTTACAGAAAAGAATACAATAAGGAAGATGCCACTTCTTTCTCACCACCTCTTTAGAGGTTTCCCACACCTCAAGTGAAAAGTAATTCTCTCCTCAAAGCTCTCTCTCCTAGGTCCCAACACCCAACTCAAACACAGAGTTGGTGTTCACCTTACACCTATGCTCCACGCACACCACAAGTGCTCCACGCACTCCACAAGTACTCAAACGTACTTCAAGTAGATCTCTCCTAAACTTGCAATAACCTGCACCTCAATAGACCTTACTTATGGAAGGAGTAGCCTTGCCTTCCTCTTATCTCTTCATGTACTCCACCTACATACCAATGAGTACACACTGTACTCCAATTAGATCCTGCCTGATCCTGCTCCCTGTTGTGTTGCTATCCTATGATCTCCAACCTACAGATCAATCTGGTTCTGCACACTTGTGAACCTTGACCTTGCACACACACACACCTGCAGATCAACGATCTTACTTACCATGTAGATCTCCTATCGTAGCCATGCTCACCTGATGACCAAGATCATACATACCTGAAGAATCCAGCTGACTCTCCAATCCAACACCCACACACCTGGTACCATGGCACTAGGAGGAACGCACCATTGCTCTACCTCTCTCTGAAGGAGCTATTTTCTCTCTTACTCTCTAGCATAAGTTTACAATACAACAGTCTAATATATAGAACTCATCCAAACAATAATTAGACACCTAGTACAATAATTAGATCCATAGCTCTTAGTCTATAATTAGCTCTAATCATGCAAACACTTGGTTTGTCAACCCACTGCCCGTAATATACTCACAGTCAAACCACACAGGTGACCGACGTCGGTCCCTGTCCACCTGGGGGTCGTCGACGCCGGTCGATCTCTGACCGACGTCGATTGGCCTAACTGATGCCGGCACCTGTGACACTCCACAACTCTCCTGCAACCTCCTCCATGTCTGTATCAGTGAAGCTTTTAGCTCCACAACCTAAAAATCTCCCACTTGGAGATAAATAGCTGCACTGTACCTATACCTGTACTCCATCTAATCTATTTCCTGGTTTGTATCCCTCTTCAAGCTCAATCTTGAAGACAACCCACCACACATCCCGTGGTGTACATCCTGTCATCCAAGTACCCTGCCACATCCAAACCTACAAACCCATGTAGTGAAGTCATGACCCTGCATACCATGAATCCCTGCTGCTGGTCCCTCTCAAATACCTGAGAAGCCACTTCCCCGAATTGGCTCCTAACTCTCTGACAGTTCCCACTACATGGGAATACTCAGGTCTATACCAGACCTCATGTGATTTCAGACACTGTACCTATCCAGCCCTTAGTGTGCTCTAGCTCTGCATCCTGAACCTTGCCAACACCTGATTCACATCAGCTCCCACTGGAGACAAAATCAACCTGTGATCTTCCATGTCTCCCATGTCAAAGAATTTCACTACTCCAAACTCCACCTGACATGCCACTAAACTAATCTTACCCTTAGCTCAACAAAACCCTATATGTACAACCCTGCTAGCAAACATACCATCCACATACAGTAACAGAATGATGTCATGACCATCATCCTCCTGGTAAGTCAAACCATAGTAGTTACCCTGACATTGACTAAAGTCCTACTTTGTCATCCCCCTGTCAAAACCTGTACCACTATCCTGCAGCTCCTCAAAACCATATGCCTGGTCTTTCGTCTCACGTATCTGTTCTCTCTATTCTTCAACTAAGGTATCCATTCATCTCTGTGCTTTCACACCGGCTGGCAAACCTACCAAATCTCTCGCTTGGTTTTGCATCATAATCTTGCCATGCTCCCACCTGTTTCCTAGATCCTTCCTGCTCTACAATCAACAACGAGTATAAAGAAGAGGAACAATGAATTTGAGGGCCTACTTACGTCTTCAGTCCTCCATATGGGTGTTTGAGACTCCTTGACTTGCTTTGCACCCAAAATCTGTTACAGTGACTGACCTCGGTCACTCCATAGTCTGCATCCGATTGACGTCAGTTCCCATGCGTCTGTCCCTGACTACCGACCCTGCCAATGTCGGTGTCCCTGTTGTCGACGTCAGTCCTTTTGATCGACGTCAGTCTTACCTACTACCGACGTCGGTCCTCTTAACCAACATCGGTCTTACCCTGCCTGACATCACCGACTTCAGTCTGCACATGACCGACATCGGTATCTGTCTATTCGATGCCAGTTCCTCCTGATTGACACCGGTATCTGTGTTCACCTGTGAGTGATGAATTTTTACCCGTGAGCTCCTTTGAATCAATCTCCAAGTCCAAACTGCTCTACTCAGAAGTATCCAGCACCATCCACTGGTTTTTGTCTGCCATCTCCTCCAAGAACACCAAGGCTTTCCAGTTCTTAAGCCTATCAAATATATCTGTCTTCCACTTAAGAACATGCATCTCCTTCCTGCTCATGTGACCAAGCCTATGAAGCCACGTCTCTGTAACAAAAGAAGAATCAGTAATATAAACAAGTAGATAAAGAGTACCTATTTTCTTACCACCAGCTAATTCAAGTGTAACTGCTGTGAGAGTTCTTGTGCATCTCTCATCACTCAATCTTTCTAAATAAATTAGCCATATCTCCAAACCTGGGACCTGCATGACCTTCATCAACACTTGTGTGTTGGCCGCCTGCAATTTCAGCTTCACTTCGCCTTTGCCAATTCTTTGGCAAGGCTCACCAGCTCCTCTACCTGGGGTTGCATGGAAAGAGGCAACCGAATCTGTTATCCAAGATTCAACTTTATCCAAGAAACCTCCCAGAGCATCCTGTGCCACATCACCTGCAACATCTGCTTCTGCAGTTCCTTCTTGCTGATCTTCCACAAACCAACAATATTCTTTTACCTTCTCTTTCTTTCCATGGGACCTTAAGTGACCATCTATGCTTTTCAACTCCTCCATCCTTAGCTTACTTTGATCTGCCATTGCTCTACTCCCACTCGATCAAAAACCCCTGAGAGTGACCTGTAACCAAAAACAAACCCTGTTCCCTGCAACCTTAGCTTTGATACCACTTGTTGGTATCAAGCTCAAGAACCTACAACCAGGCTCTGATACCACTTGTTGGCATATAAACAACCCCCCTGGAAGCACACAATTGATTACCAAGCAACTTAATATGCAGAAATAACCAGAATCAACAAGTAACTAGAATTCGAAATAACACAGAATATGAGAGACAATACACAACTTGTATTAATAACTCTTACAGAAAAGAATACAATAAAGAAGATACCACTTCTTCCTCACCACCTCTTTAGAGGTTTCCCACACCTCAAATGAACAATAATTCTCTCCTCAAAGCTCTCTCTCCTAGGTCCCAACACCCAACTCAAACACAGAGTTGGTGTTCACCTTACACCTGTGTTCCACGCACACCACAAGTGCTCCACGCACTCCACAAGTACTCAAACGTACTTCAAGTAGATCTCTCTTGAACCTACAACAACTTACACCTTAATAGACCTTACTTATGGAAGGAACAACCTTGCCTTCCTCTTAGCTCTTCATGTACTCCACCTACATACCAATGAGTACACATCGTACTCCAAGTAGATCTTGCCTGATCCTGCTCCTTGTTGTGTTGCTATCCTATGATCTCCAACCTACAGATCAATCTAGTTCTGCACACTTTTGAACCTTGACCTTGCACACACACACACACACACTTGCAGATCAATGATCTTACTTACCATGTAGATCTCCTATCATAGCCATGCTCACCTGATGACCAAGATCATACATACCTGAAGAATCTAGCTAACTCTCCAATCCATCACCCACACACCTGGTACTGTGGCACTAGGAGGAATGCACCATTGCTCTACCTCTCTCTGAAGGAGCTATTTGCTCTTTTACTCTCTAGCACAAGTTTACAATACAACCATGAGTCTAATATATATAACTCATCCAAACAATAATTAGACACCTAGTACAATAATTAGATCCACAGCTCTTAGTCTATAATTAGCTCTAATCATGCAAACACTTGGTTTGTCAACCCAATGCCTATAATATACTCACAGTCGAACCACACAGGTGACTGACGTCGGCCCCTGTCCGCCTGGGGGTCACCGACGCCGGCTGATCTCTGACCGACGTCGGTTGCTCTCCTGCCTTATCCTGCCGACATCGGTTGGCCTAACCGACATCAGTGCCTGTGACACTCCGCAACTCTCCTGTAACCTCCTCCATGTCTGCATCAGTGAAGCTTTTAACTCCACAACCTAACAAAAATAGCCTTAAACAATCTATTTTTGCATCTTTAGTATATGTTAAATCTACATTCTGGTTTGTTAAAATTTGTCTTTTCATGTAGATGAACCTGCTTGGATTAGTACATGATTCTGTTAACATTTTATATCTTCCCATAGTCCCTCAACCTCTATTTGTTGATCAAAGTGACATTGTATTTGAGTTATAACTTTGCATTGTGGCTTTTATACGTAATTTTGAATACATTAATGAATAATTGGTTGTAATACTAAAGGATGTTGACATAGCTACAAAATTTTAGGATGCTTAATTTAATCACATAAATCCTATTGTTGATTAATTAGCTTTGGCATTATCTATCTATATCTTATATATCTTTGTAATTTCATGTTTACTTATAAACTTTAATGTTAAACATGGGTTGACATCCATCTAATAAAGCATATCACTTCTTAGGACTAGTTTTTAATCAGGTAACCCATTTATTTTTCTATTAATCTATTTTTTATGAGTTAATGTGATTTACATGTCATTCTTCCCCATCCAAAGAGGAGTTCTCATAAGCTTGATCAATGGTGCACAACCATCTATATCTTCAGGTAATATTAAAAACCCTATTTATACTTTGTTTTTCGTAGTTAATTAATCTACATTGAAAAAGTGAAAAAAAAATACTAAAAAAAAACCATTACATGAGTCAGTACAAAGGTTTTCTATTAAACTCATCCCTTACCCATCCATTCTTGAAAATATATAAAATTTCTAGGTATTTGATGATGATCAACAAATTGTCCAATTATTAACCAATTCAGGGTAATTTGAATCTCAAATCATTGATGATAAATAAATTGGTTATCTATGCCAAGAGGAATTGGGAAAAGGAGTCATTAAAATAAAATAAAATAGTATTTTATTAGTGATGGTTTCTTTAGAGAGAGCATTCTATATAGATCCCTAATTTCAAGAGTTGAGGCATCCCAAAGTATATGAATCTAAGTTCAACATAGATAACTTGGGGGATGATAGTGATCCACACAATTTCAACATTAATCTCGGTTATAACCCATAAAAAAGATAGAGGGTGAAAGATTTACTCATCCAGTATAAAAATTTGATTACATGGAGCTATGAATACTTGATGATTTTTGATCCAAGAGTCATCACCCACACAATCCCATTGAATCCAAACCATAAGCCATTCAGACAAAGATAGAGGCCTATCAATCCCATCCTAAAACCACTCATCCAAAAGAAATTAGAGAAGCTATTGAATTATAGGATAGTGTTCCCTATTAGACACTTAGCTTAAGTTGCCAACTTGGTTCCAATTAGGAAAAATAGTGGGGACATCAAATTGTGTGTTGAATTCATGAAATTAAATAAGGTTTCTAAGAAAGACAACTACCCTGAACCCTCTCTAGATGAAGTGATCTAGATAGTAAGTAGTTTTATAATGTTTTCCTTCTTGCATGGGTTTTTTAGATATAACTAGGTGTTATTATAATATAAATATGGGATGAATATTACATTTACCATGAAGTAAGGTACTTATGCATACAATAGGATTCATTTCAGCCTAATTAACATAGGAGATATATTTTAGTGAGAAATGAAGCACACATTTAAAGGGCTAGTAGGTAAATGCAAAATCATTTACATGGATGACTTCATTATTTTCTTAAAACACATAACTAATCATGTAGGCCATCAACAATCAATCTTTGAAAAATGCAGAAGGTTTGGTATCTCAATAAACCTAAAAAATATCATATTGAGTTATTAAGGGAAAATTATTACGGCACATCATCATCAAGGATGGGATCACCACTAACCCAAGTTGATTTCAAGGGATTTCTAAGATTGTGTTCTCAAATATCAAAAAAGATCTCAAGTATTTATTTAGAAAGATTAATTTTGTGAGAAAGTTTATCTCAAATTTTGAAGAAATTGTTAGACCTATGAATGCAATGTTTAAGGAAGATGACAAATTAGAATGGAAATTGGAGGACTGAATGTTTTTCAATACATCAAGGATGTCGTATCTTATGCTTTAATGTTAATAAACATAGACTTCAATAAGGACTTTTATTTATACTCATTTGATTTAGAACACACAATTGTTACTATGATTACCTAAAACAAGGATGAAAATGAGCATCTTGTTATATTATGAGCATGAATTTGAAGGAAGTAGAGCTCAATTACTCCATGATAGATAAGTTGATTTTTGATCTTATCAAAGAGGAAAATAAATTTAGACATTACATCTTGATAAATAAGACTATCACTATTGTGTCAAACCCTGATGTCAAACTCACTTTATAATAAAATGAATTAGGAGAGCACAGGGGAAAATAGATGGAAACATCTAAATATTTTGATTCGGGAAGCAATTTAGGTGACAATTTGGGTGACAGTTCCACCCCAATTAATGACAGGACTTCTGAGAGCCATAACTTTTGCATCGTAACTCTAATTGACTCACCGTTTGAACTGTTGGAAAGCTAAGAATGAGGAGAACATCATGAGATGGCATGGATCTATAATTGATTAAGTTTTTCCCCCAAAAACTCAATGTAAGTGCCCAAATTTCAATTTTAGTAGTGCAGTCTAAAAATAGTAAGTTTCTAAAAATAGTAATTCCTCAAATTTTGTATTGTTTTAAAGCATGGATGTCGAACCACTTAATCTCCCTTGATATTGGTGACATTACACATCCTCCCCCTACTTTCAAAATAGGTATAAATAAAGATGTAACTCGAAATGGAAAATTAGACATCTCTTCCCAGAGATAAGCATATAGTTGTATTGTGATCTTGAGTAATAATACATCTCTTCTCAGAGAATTCATTGTTACTGTGTTATTTCTTTGTTCTTTAAATATTTATCAACCAATAATTTTGAGTTTTGGATCATAATTTGACATAAAAATAAATCCTACCACAATTATCAGAAGATAAGGCATCATTCAACTTATGACTAAGCTTAACCTGCACATCACCATTGAGGAGGTTTGTTAGACCTAGGTATCTAGAGGAGATTGGTATGATGATATCATTTAATATTTACTCACAGGTACTTGGTCCCTATAATTTAGTAGAGAATAAAAGAGAGCCTTGAGGATCAAATCTTCTCACTACATGATAAGAAAAGGAATTCTATATAGAAGAAATTATGAAGGCATCTACCTAAGATGCATATCACGAGAAGAATCTCAAGAAATCTCAGAGAACGTACACCATAATATTGGTATTGGTCATTTATATGGAAACACCACAACTCATACGATTCTCAAAATGGGATACTATTGTCCAATAGTATTTAAAGACACACATCCCCATGTAAAAATATTCCAATGTTTTCCAAGTCTTGGAAAAAGAGAAGTACACATAATAATCCCATTGCATCCTGTCAATGAAAGAAGGTCATTTGCTTAGTGGGTCTTAGATTTCATTGGTGTCATCAACTTGAATTATTTATCTATCCATAAATTTATACTCACAGCCACAAATTATTTCACTAGATGGACTGAAGTAACAACTACAAATATTCTAGAACATAGGATGCAATCAATTTTCTAGAGGAAAATATCACAACTAGATTTGGTACCCTAATTTCTTTAGTTTATGATAATGGGATATAATTCTAATAAGGTGAGTTCATTAAATGGGCCCATGAAAACTAAATCATAATTAGGTAATATTCTAATCATTACCCACAAATAAATAGATTTATCAAATTGACACTGGTACAAAAACAACAATATATGATTAAAAAAACTACTAAAAACTGCATATAAATGACCAAACATGATCACATGACCATTAGTAGTTTATTACCAATCATTTATAATGTGACCAAATTGATGAGTAAACTTTTTTTAGTCATTTATTGGTTGTTTTGATTAATCAATTTGGTAGTATATTTAGTCATTAATTTAGTCATTGATTATTGTTAACTGGTTATTTATTTAGTCATGGTAGTCAATTATTTAGTCATTGTAATCATTAATTTCCATTAATTGGTAGTATATTTAATCATTTTTATTCATTGATTTTCATCTATTGGTAGTATCTTTTGTCATTTGTACTAACTAATTTTTGTCTATTAGTAGTATATATAGTCATTTTAATCATTATTTTACTGTTCACTCCTACATGTTGGTTGTTCCATCTAAATTTTTTTATGTTTATACTCACCTCAAATGACTTAAAGTTTGTTAAAATGTAGTTAATGCATGATACTTACAGTTGTCTTATGTAACGATGCTACAACTCATATTAATTCATCATGTAAAATAAAATTATTTTCCATCTTTATATATATTTTGATCAAAATTATTATACAAAATATATATATTTATATATATCCCAAAAATATATATTACCATTTGAAACCATAAAATTTTATTCTAAAACAAATAAATACACACACACATAATTTTTATACTTTCAATAATATATACAAATTAATAATAATAATAATAATAATAATAATAATAATAATAATAATAATAATAATAATAATAATAATAACAACAACAACAATAACAATAACAATAACAATAACAATAACAATAACAATAACAATAACAATAACAATAAATAAATAAATAAAGTATTTAGAATAATAAAAAAATAATAATAAATTAATTATATATATATATAATAAAAACAATAATAAAAAAAGTAAGATGGGGAAAGAGAGCTTGCCCAATCAGTCACCTCACCCCTAACATATTCAAGAAAGGGCATAGCTGTTGCCAAGGCAGTGAGCCTGGGTCAGCCCATGAACCCTACAATTTTTTTATTAAAGAAAAAATATAAAATAAAATAAAATAATAAGTTTTAAAAAATTAAAAATTAAAAAATAATAATTATAAAACATTATATATATATATATATATATATAATGTTTTATAATTATTATTTTATAATTTTTAATTTTTTAAAACTTATTATATATATATATATAATGTTTTATAATTATTATTTTATAATTTTTAATTTTTTAAAACTTATTATTATTATTATTTTTAATTATATATATATATATATATATATATATATATATATATATATATATATATATAAACTCAAGTATTTTTATTTTACATTTTATATATAATATATAGGGTTTTACATATATATAAATATTTGATTTTGATAATCAAATATATATAAATAATATGGATTTATTATATAAAATAAAAGTAATAAAAAGAAAATTTAGAGAAAGTAAGAAAATACATTTACATTGAGTTTATACATGCAAGCAATGTGATTTTCATATTGGAGTGAATTATTTTGAGCTTCTTCTATACCTTGAACCTGCAAATCTTCTATAACTTGAACCTACAAACCTGTTAGAGAAAACAAAGTAAAAAATGAGAAACGGGTTTGAAAAAAATAATTTTTATTTGGATTATAAGGAAATTTAGGGTTTTCTAAGAATACCTAGATCCTAGGGTTTAGATTAGTTCAATCCTATGGCTCTCACTTATTCCTCCACTTACAAGTAGGACCACTTGCAAATGGCAGAGAAAAAGATTTTTAACTTTAAAATTTAAATTTATTCTTGGTGGCTTACATGAAATGAATGAATTATTTTAATTTATCTTTATAAATTAATTATTTTCTTTAGACTTGTAAAATTTAATAATTAAGTTTAAAAAAAAAAGTTGAAATGTATTTTATTTAATTGTTTCATGGGTAACCCTCCTACACTAATAATTAAATAACATTGTATTATTTAATTTTTAGTTGAATTCGTACCATAATGTAATTATTATTAATATTTTTAAAGTAATATAAATAATATTGAAGTATTTGAAAATAACAATTATTAATTGCTTAGTGTATCATTTATGAAATTGGGTTTTCAATGTCCAATTAATTTATTTGTCGAGTTAGCAAAATTTTAGTAGTAAATCATAACCAATTTGACGTAGTGGCATATGGACTTAGTCTAGTTATGTGTATAATATAGTATTAATAGTAGAAATAATTGGGTCTCTGTATCCATGAGCTACATCTCTAAACACTTTTTTAATTACCCACTTTATTATCATATTATCTAATTTTTATTTGTGTGACTAATTATTTAGTTTTGTTTTTTACCCGATGATCAAATTAGTAAATTATAGATGTGTTGCAAAAAATTAGTAGAATTTAATCATTTTTAGTTGTCATGACTAAAATATTTAGTCATGTAAGTCATTTATTTTCCAAATTCTACTAGTGTGACAAATAAGAATGATATTAATGCCATTATAACAATTAGCTATAGACAAAACTATAGAGTGGCATCATCTACTAAAATATGCACTATGGGTAGACTGAAAAAGATATAAGCACAGCTTTAAAACTTCACCTTACATGTTAGTATATGGATAATATTCAATATTCTCAATCATGCTCAAATTACCAACATATTAATTTATGCACGAGTACATGAAACCAAGTGAAAAAGTGAATTCTAATTTATTTGATTTAATAGAAATGGGGGATTAAAGGAATGACTCATTCCGTAATTTTAGTAAACATTATGACTTAGTCAAAAGTTGGTTTGATAGAAGAACAAAGTTTAAAATATTCAAAGTATTTGATCTAGTGCTTCTATGGGACAAAATTCGTGAAAATAAAGGACAACATGACAAGTTTACTCCCTTATGGACCAAACCTTAACAAATATTATAGATCTTGGTTAACAATACTTTCCTTTTAAGTGAACTCCAAGGTAATGGACTGACATATCCAATTAATGAAATGTTTTTAAAGTACTACTTTATGGTTGTATGATCTAGAGATGTCATAGAATAATAACAAGTGTTGAGGTAGAGGTAGGAGTTATTTAGATTTACTAATTTCATAGTTAATTTTCTTATTTTATGTCATTTTATTTATATAGATTACTTTTATTCTTTCTATATTAGTCTTCCCCATTTTTAGCATTTTTATTTTCTTTAATTTCGTTCCCTATTTTTAAAGATATATGTCTTTATTTATGTGATAATTGAATTGATTTCTCATAGTATCACCAAACTAATATCCAATTCACTAGGCTTTTAATTCATTATCAATTTTATGTATGTTAAATCCATAAGAGAGATTCCAAAATAAGAACAATTATGGGAAGGAAATAAAATAGAACACATAAATTGGTTTATTTTTAGGTTTTACACCTTTGTATATGGGTAGTTTAAGATTCAGGTATGCAATAAAAAAACTAATTATGATTATATCTCAATTGAATACTTATATCAGGTATGTAAAATATGCTTTCATTACTATATATAAATTTAGAAACTTTCCTCATCTCTTTGGATCAAATACACTTCTTACATTAATACTTATTTAAGATAATAAAGTTTTTGCATACACTAGCTTATGGTGGTTGTCACTCTATTCATTTCATTCATACTCTAAAAATAAATGTGGACCAATGTATCCTAAAGAGTGATCAATAAACTAAAATAAAATCTAAAGGTGATAAAAGACACATGATAAAATAAGATCAATATATCATGCATCATGCAAGAATATGAGGGAAGAAAAGAGGAAGAACCAAAGGTATCTCTATCAGTGTTATGCATGCCTAGCTAGAATTAGATTAATGCCTGATCTCCCCTAATTTAAATATGCTTAAAAAAAATTAGAATGAAACCTATAGTTTATTCCAAGTCCTTACTAAAATCCTCAAGACAAGGGTAAAATAAAATCACTTCATCCTATAGATCCAAGACATGGACAAGGATAATATATTGTATAGAGTAATTGGGCATCTCTTTCATGTTTTTGGTTTAGTTATTCTTTTTTGGAATGATTCACATTTTATTTGGGGTTGTTATCCATGGTTTTGGGTTCTTGAAATACTTGAGAGTATTCCCCTTTGCGAGTTGCCAATTTTTGTATTCAACACACCTCATTCTCATTTTTCCTGAGTAGGGACCTATTAAAAGTTTGAAAATTCCAGTTATATTTTGAAAATATTTTTCATCAACATTTATATGTGTATTCAATAAGATTAAAAGCTTTAAAATTTCTTATTCTTTATATGGATAAATGTTGTTCAATATTTTTTAATCTAGGTTTTCAATATATAGTTCATTCAGACTAACCTATTAATAACTTTTAAGAATTTTAAATATATGCAGGTTGATCTAAAATCTTAATTTTTAGCCTTCACATATTTTTCACTTCACAAGTTGTGTATTTTTCTTATCTCTGGTCTTTAGAACTTTTATTTGGGAATTTGGTTTTAGAAATCTATATTATCATAAATTTTGGTCTTCAGAACTTATGTTCATGACTTTTTCTCATTAGAACCTTTGATCTTAGATAAATTTTGTATTTCATGATATTTTACACTTCGTGAGTTTTGAAATTTTAAAACTTTTTCAAAGTGTGACTTTTGGGTCTTCAAAATTTTTGTTCATAAGATTTTTTCTTTGGAGATTTTATTCAGAACTTTTATTCTTTGAAAATTTTATTCACATAATTTGGTCTTCAAACATTTTTTTTGAAAATTTTGTTATTCACATCCTTTGCCTTCATATTTCACATATTTGTGGCATTGCAAGAATTGGACATCTTGGTCTCAACACAAATCCCAACACCCTGCTTTTAAAGGCATGTTACATGGTATAAATGATTTTACACAAAAGTAACAACAAGGTGACACTTGTCTAAGTCTACAAAATGATATTTATATGAGTGTATATAAAGTATACATGGCATACCTACCAAAGTAAAGTGGCAAAGTTTGAATTAAATGAATAAAACAAGATTAGAGACATTGGACATTAATGATGCACGAACTGGAATTAAATTCATATACTCAATGATTTATGAGTGAATTCTAAAAATAAAACATGCCTATTGATTACTAAAAATTTCAAGCGAATTTTCATTTATAAGAGAATTTAAAGCACTAGCTATTTGTGTTCCTACATGAATTACTTCTAATAAGAAAATAAATAGTTAAATTATCATAATAATCACATAATTTAACTAGGTAACAATGGATTATTCATATAAGGTATTCAAAGTAATGTTATTACCTTATAAATTCACTATTAAATAATCCAAAGAATATATAAATATTTTATTCGATTCTATTTCATTCAAAGATGAATATCTCAATTATTCGGCTCTTTGGGATGTGATCAAGAATGTAGACACCCATTCACATGAAGAGAATATATCAACCCCATAGAAGTAACTAGTAGAGGATTTAATACCATCAAAGTTTCAATAAATACATTTTTTAGCTTCCAAAACCAATGTGATGCCCTGTATCGACCTACTTCAGGACTTATTCTTCATAGAGAATATAACTAGTGATGATTTCCTACACCTAATCTAAAAAATAGTTATCCCTTGAATTTCAAGGGATATATTATATAAGTACCTATGGATATGGATCAAATTTACCACATTTTATGGGCACTGGGTTGAATTATGAAATAAAATAACCATAATTGAAAATACATTGAGGAAGTGGATTATTCCTGGAGAAGTAGTCACTCTCATGGACAGAGAGCTAGTGCCTATCACAAAATTTTGGATGGGAATACATATTGGGATGGCCTTACTAAATAGGTTATATAGACACCCTAATATCCATTTTCTCCATCTAAAATGGGTACCATTATTGTACCTATTTATTACTTCTTAGCTAACCTTCACATTATGAAAGACAATCATCACAAGGCTCTAAGAACAAATGTTTTATAAGGTCCATGGGAGGCCATTTCTATATGATGTTGTATCTATTGGATGAATTTATGAGCACCATCTATATGCATAATGTATCTATCTAAACCCCACCCTAAATTGTATTAAAAGTTTGGTGTGTAACTTCTTTTCTTTCCTCTACATCTATGCATTTATGAATATTATAATCAAAATTATTTATAACATTTATCCTCAAGTCTGGAGGGAAATTCATGAGGAAAACATACCTAACATATCAGAATACATTAAAAACATTAGGGCCAAGGGGATATTATTAGATTTATCTAGATTACAATGTGATCATAGTAGTGTGTAACAAGGTTTCCCATCTACATCTTCCTGAATATGTCCTAGACAAACTAGTTGAGTATGAGATTACATATCAGTTATGGTAGAGTGTTGATGAAGTTTTGAAGAAAATGAAAAGGGTTATATTTCATGGGTCAGCTCTCATTATTGGTCATATGTTTTACACTAAAAGTAAACATTTTGGAGAGGTGGGAAAAAACAAATAATACTACTCTTTGGTGACATTACTACATAGGGATTGGGACCCCCATGGCCTCATTCACTAGCACATGTAAGGTTTGGGCATCCCCTATCAACATAATCCATATAATCATGATTTCATTTTATCGAGTGTAGAGGATGATGTTGAGGTCTTGAAAAGGGATTGAGTGGCTATACTAATAGAGGAAATTTTAAGATCTATACAAGGGAACCCTCTATAACAATTGCAGAGGTGCATACTAGGCTTCCACCTCTAGGTGGATGGGCTGAAATAGATTTTTAGATCTCTTGGCCTCCCCAAAAACCTTTGGATTATGGATAACCATCTAAGACAGCACCCATTATGATGATAACTTTAAATTAAGAGCATGATGTGAAAAAATTCCTAGTTATTTCAAGTTTTGTGAGATGCAAATGTTGAGCAATAGATTTGATTATGTAAATTATATCAAATTATACTAAAATTACCAATATAATTTTAAATTGGAAACCATTAGATTAAAATTCAATAAAATGAACATTTAAAACAACATTCTAATGTAAATCCAAATGTTCCCAATCAAGATTCAAAAAAGACTAAAGTTATAGATGTTGGAATGCTATAATAGACTCATATTTTTAGTATGATATTTGAATTGATTCAAGACATGGATTAAAATATTATTTGATAAAATATCAATGGATTATGATTAGAATATTGGCATGGAAGCTCTTGAATTTCATATTTTTTCTCATTATTTGGAATTGAGGGAAGCATGGATTTAAATAGGCAATTGGAGAAAGACTTTTCAATGAATAAAAAATTCATTGGAAGCAGTTAGAGAAGAAAAATCTAAAGAGAAAGGAGGGAAGTTTAAGGAATTTGAAATTATTTAGAATTATCTAGAGAGAGAAATCTCTAGATAAGAAGGGTGATGGATAGTTCTATATTTCATTAGGGAATATAATGATTATTAGAAGGAGGTTAGATAAGATTGGAAGGTGGGGTAGGTGAGGAATAGGGGTTAGACTTGTAGGAAAGCCTATGAGTAGACTAGTAGTTGGAGTTGTGATTTTAAAATTCATGATATAATGGATAAGACATATTTAGTGGTTAAGTTGGGTTGATTAGAGGGTGATTAATTGGATATGGAATTTTATGAGGTTAGTATAGGAAGGGGGATATATTATAAATATTAGACTAGGACTAGGATAATATGATATTAGGACAAATTAGATGTAAACAAGTGAAATTACTGATGTTAGAGATGAAGTGAACAAATTTGGATGCATACATTTTTCCCTTATTTTAAAGGGCATTGAAAATGAATGAACTAAAATTAAAAATAATCTTTCTAATAATAAAAGCACTATTGGAAGGATTTTATAAAATTATGTTAGTGGATATGATGTCCCTTTAAGGGGAAATGAAAGGAGGAATGTGTTAGATGGTCACTTGAAAATAATAAATTAGGGGTAGAATGGATGAGATATAAAGGGTTGAAATGCTATATGTGATATTGATGGTGAATAAAATGAGATTGACATGAGTGGTGAGATACAAATGGATTATGTCCTTGGAAAAGACCTATGCATAGGTAGGAGAAATTATTGTCTCATGATTATCAACACATCCCAAGGGGGAATCAACCATAACATAATGATGATAAGATAAAAGGCTATAAGATTTTGACATATCCTAGGTAAGGACACATACCAAGGAAAGTTACAAACCAAGATAGTAAAGTTTATGAGATTTCAACATATCCCAAGCATGGATTCATGCTAGGATAACATTGGGCCAAAATAAGACAATAAATTGATAAGGTTAATAATAAGTGTAGCTCAAAGCTGAATTCAAATAATATGATGAAGGAAATGAGAGAGAGGAAATGATATGATAGAGTGACCAAAAGACTAAGGGGAAGAATTGGACTATAATGCATCAAATAAATGGGCCACAATATGAGTAATATAAATGATTCACCTATTAAGGACACTTTCAAGGGAGAAAGAGATGATAATATAGTTACATTCCTAGTCATGCCCCAAGTGAAGGAGGAAACCATAAATTTTAACTGATGAATTGACCAATTAGTGATAATGGATGACTGATGAAAGAAAAAATAGATGTTGTGACTTATCAGGCCCAATCAATAGGTGTAATAAATTGATGAAAATGTTATGGAGATGATTATAGGGATAGTGATTGATCAATAGAGTTATTGATATTATATTCCAAGGATTTGATTGATGCAATACTTGAGGATGATGAGGGACATGAGAGGTTTGATGATGAATGGTGGGGAAAGAGGAGAGAGTGGTTGAGCTGACCTTAGTAACATTTTGTGACTAAGTGTTTTCTACATAGTCTATTAAGAACTCGAGCTAATATAGTTCATATTAGATTAAAGGATGATTATGGATTAGAATATTAGGATTATGATGACTTTCAAACATGTTAGTTTTTAGATAGATTATATGACTCATATGTTAGACGTGAAGATAGAGGGCTAGGAGAAATAATTAGATTTGAGATGTTAGATAATGATGATTAGAGAGATAATAGATGAGTAACTAGAGGACATTTATGGGATGGTAAATGGTTTGGAGGAATGATTGGATATTAGATGAGTGGACTAGAATGATCAAATTGATGGAGGAATTATGATTATTAGACATTTAGACACATGAGGGAAGATAGGAGAAGTGTTGAGTATAGTATATTGTCAAGCCATCATTATTGATATAAGTCTCATCATATTCTAAGAAATACAATGTAAATATATCACTAGGTAATATGTCCCATGATATAAGTATGACCAAGAGGATATTGTGCCAAAGTGCATGAATAAAAAAGGGGAAAATTATGAACTCTACATAGGTCACCCAAAAGAACTATTATTGATTTTTTGGCTTCATCATAGCATCCTCATTCATTTCACCCTTGATGAAAGAGTCATGATGCAATAATAATTTAAACACTATTAAACTAATATAAACTTAACCAAGTAAACAAACATATACACATATATACATGGTAAAAGACATTCAAACAATTCAAGCATCATCAAAGATCAAAACACAAAAGTATATAAATATGTATGCATTGTGTCTTGTCTAATTACTTAGATGAGATTTGATAGGATGAGTGATCAACTAATGAGTTAGACTAAATAGGTCATGATGATCATGATGTGAAGGTAGATTAAGGATATGGATTTGGAAAAGGGTATGGAGTTGGATTAAACCAGTGATTTGTATTAGGATAAGGGTATGTATAAGGACTTGGATGCCATGATTAGGAAAAAGGATAAGACAAGGCAAGATGATAAGATAAGATGGATAAGATAGTAGATAGGATGACTAAGATATTTAGGACATAGGAAAAGATGGATTATGACAAGATGATTGAGATTTTTTTGTATTTATTTCATTTTATAATTTTTAGGGATTTTGGAATATTTCAATTTTTAGGTCTTTTGTGATATTTATGCACACTATACAAACTAGGTTACTAGAAAAGGGAATACCAAGTCTAAAAACTAGTATAAGGATGGATACAATAATGGATTGCATGAAAAAAGGATGTGGGTGATGTTAAAAAGGAGATGGGGACTAAGGGAGAATGAACTAGGGTTCACAAATTAACAAATCATGAAGGAATCAAATATTTAGTTACTTGAGTATCCATTAGAAGATATGATAAGATGATTCTATAACATTTGTCAAGACATTTTCCACTCCCTTATGATAATCAATATATGACACAAGATGGACATAATAAGATGATGTAAAGCATAACAGATAAGGATATTTTTTACACTAGAGGGATATGATACATAAGGATGATATGGATGGATATTATGTGGATGAAATTGATCTTCCCCCAAGTGTTGAGTTATAATGATGATAATAGATTATTTTACCATGACACTAGAAACTAGTTTTATCATGGTACTTGACTAAGGTGCTAGAAGACATGGATTTTCATCATTGGACATATTTTTTTTGACTTTTCGCATCTTGATTTATTAAATATGGATATAAGATTTAGGATTTATACACTTTACCAATCCTCATCTAATACATGTTTTGGTTAGATGTGATATTAGGACCATGTTATCGATGTTGGATTCACTAATGTCCTTATGACCTTAATTGATGTTTGAATGAGATTCGTCCATACATATAGATCAGGTGTCTTCATCACCCCTACAAGAGGCAATGTTGTCAGGGTTTGCTATGAGTAAAATAGATGGATTTAGGGTTTGTATTTGATGGTGATGTATAAGATTCAAATAGATGATAGGATTATGATAGGGGTATAATGGGTGATTCATAAGTGGGACTAATAGTCACACACATAAGTGGAGATATTAGACACTCCATACTTAATTGGTGCCATATGAAAAAATACATTAAGTGATTCAAGGTACTTTGAATTTGTAGTTTATCTTTGATTTAAAATATTAACAACCATATTGATACTACTTTTGACATTCTTTTAATTTTTAGACTTGATTATATTTTGACTGTTCCCTGGTGCCTGACATTGGGGTTCACTAGAGGAGTCTGATAGATGATTATTATATTGACTTTAATGGTCCCCTATCAATTCAAATAGGGTTTCAATACTGTAAGAATTTTTTTGATTTTGATGATAATTTGACTTTTCTTGATTTTGACTTCTTGTATCAAAGGTGATTTTATCATCATGTGTGACTTTTGGAATATGGTCTAGGACCTTTGTATTTTTGGCACATGCTATATTAATTGGGGAAGATTCCAAATATGTATGTTACTATTCATCCCTATGGATGGAGGTGACTAAATGATCATTGATAGGAAGAATGAGATCTATAATGGATGAGGGTGGGGGAGATATTACATCCTAATTTATTGCTAAGAAAATATACTTGATTATCCATGGATATTTATAGTTGAAAATTTGGTTTGGTTATTATTAACTAAGCTATGAGTTATATGTTGTTATGGGACATTTTAATATTTCTTTGATTACATGGTTACATTGTTATGAGTTTAGCTGAATTGTATATTATTTACATTGTGAACGTGATTTATTTGTTATTTCAATATTATGTTATGATATATATGTCATGATGTTATGGACTAACTACCTACTTTTTATGAGTTTGACATAAAATATATGCATCCATCAGATCATAATGGAGAGAAAACATCATCAAAGAAGGTGACATAGATGGAGGTGTTGGGGGATGACAAAGGAATGGCTAGTACCCTACACACACCACATTAATTAGTACTCTTATATGCATAGTTGAATGGTTAGCATTAGTGTGTCTCTGATGTAGTTTACATTTAGATACATGTTTCTTCATACTAGTTGTGTGTTAATTCTAATTTATGCCTAGGTGGAATTAATTTTGTGTGATTTCATTATGGATATTAAATGTATATTTAGTGTATAATGTTACTATGTGTTATGTCATGATTAGTTAAGCTTATCAAGAAATAAAAACATGTTTTACTTAGGTATGTTTCCTTAATGTGGGAAAAAATAGAATAATAAAATAAAATAATTATATTATTAGTAATTGGATTATACCATAATTAAGAGAGAATGATTTACTTGTGATAAGTTAGTAAAAATAAAATGAATTAGAAAGTTTTAGAAAAATAAAATAAAACAATTATTTTATAAATAAAGAAAACATTAAAGAAAAAAAATGGAATAAAATAAATTAAAAAAAAATGAATGAAGGTTGCTTTATAAGAAAGTACCATACCCATACCATGTTAAAAAAAAGAAAGAAAAGATAAAAGGGGGGTGTAATAGGATATATATATATATATATATATATATATATATATATATATATATATATATATATAGAGAGAGAGAGAGAGAGAGAGAGAGAGAGAGAGAGAGAGAGAGAGCAAAGTGGAGGAAATTTGTATAGATCATGCCATTCTGATGCATTTGATAGGTAGGTGTTGTATTAAAATTTTAATTTTGTATGTGAATTTATCCAATTTTTGGGTGTTATAATGGTGATTCTAAGTGTGAAATAGTCAAAGAAAACAATGAGTGTGTAATAGTATAACTAAATGTCTCTTCACTATCCCATAACATTTAAGTTACTCTAAGGTGATTAGTATATACAATGACTTATTCTATGCAATAGAGAGTAACATCCCTAAATTGATAATCTTGAATTCATTAATTGAAAGTGCTTAATTATTACTTAATTTAGTGATCTACATATGAGTAATCAATTTAGTGATCAATGATTTGCACTTGTACTTTCAAATTCAATGATCAATTCAATGATCTATTATCAATGATATATGAGAGTAACTTAATCATACCACTTAAGTATTGATATAGTAACATAAGACTTATTTAATTTAGTGATCAATTTAGTGATATAAGATACTACATAAATATTGAATTCGAGAGTACCATGTGGTAGAAAAAATCTAAATTTATGAGTATGCAAAAATTAGGTAAGTATAACTAAATATAATGCATGAGAGTATATATATATATATATATATATATATATATATATATATATATATATATATATATATATATATATGTATATAAAGTAAAAAAAATTAGTGATTTATATATACAAATTCATAAGTATCTATACATTTCCATGTATTTTGAGTTAATTATATTTATATATATATATATATATATGTATGTATATAAAGTAAATAAAATTAGTGATTTATATATACAAATTCATAAGTATCTATACATTTCCATGTATTTTGAGTTAATTCAATGAATTGTTGTGTGGAAAATGAGCTTTATCATGGAGTAAATTTAATTATAATAATTAATACAACTTAATCCCCAACATTATACCTTCCAATGATATGCTACATACCAGATGATTTATATTTAGAATATTTAATAATTGATAATTCACATTACTCAACTTGTAAATAGTACAACGATAGTGGCATTCAATAGTTAATAGCTTCTAAATAACATTTAAAATCACAAAAGAAAACTAATGACATTTATTATATATTTTTGTCAAAGCATCATTGTTTTAGTTAGAAAAGCATTTATACTAGTGAATAATAGTCAACATAATGTTTAGGGATGTGAAATCAACATTCATGGCCAACAAAAGGCATTGTTAAGATAAAAACAAGATCAATTTATATTAATTTTGTGGACATTTCTTTGTGTGTGAACACCTATGATGGATTACTTGATTGAGGATTGATTCATTCTAACAAAGTCAAATACAATTGGAAGTAAAAATTTTTAGTTAAGAAGAATGAAAAATGTTTATCCAAATGTTGAAACATAGGATTTTAGTGATGAACCAACAACTAGATTCATTGGATTTTGATGATGATGATGACCTCAGTTATAGAACTATCACCCTGTAAACATATTTAGGATATTAGGAGTATTTAGAAGATAGAACATGGTCGAACATTGTCTTTTTATATTGACAAGTAGAAGAACATGAGATATTTAACTAATTTCCATCACCTTGATATAGGAGACATTGATCCCACATGGTAAGGATGGATGGAGTCATTTTTCAAGTAATAACTTTGGAAGCTTTTACCTTTACATGCTTGATGTTTCCTCTATAATTTATAGAATCCAGGATTGGTGTTATAAAGGTTGGTCAGGAGACTATTTTTTTTTATGGTGTTGATATCAAGTGTCAGGAACTAATGATTGTAAAATTCAATATATAAACAAAGGGTGACCATTAAACAAATAACATTATTGACTATTATGACCCAGTTCTAAATATTAGGGATTGTAGAATCCTTATGGATTATTAGGAAGTTTTTGTAAGGATTTATAAGGATTTGGAAGGGACTTGTGTGTATTGTATTCCATTTACTCTGAAAGCATAACATGTTCATCATTTATTGAATCATAAGAGTCCCAAGTTTTATTAAGAAGTACAATTCAAGATTCAATAGATGTTGGGTTTATATATCATTATCTAAGTGATCATGAGAAAATGGGTTTCACACATGGCTAATAGTTTGAAGGAGTTTTTATATATCTATATCTTTTTCTATTTTTTAACTTTGAATGTTGTCAATGTGAAGGACCCATTTCCCATTGATTTCATTGACTTTATTTGGAGGAGGTGGTGGGACATGAGATTCATTATTTTATGATAAGTTTTGATGGCTAAAACTAAATACACATCAAGAAGAGTATTGGTTGAAGATACATATAATCATTGATAATGCGATCTCCTTAGTTCTGAGTCTATACAACTAATAGGGGCATCCATAACAATCGTAAAGGATTTTTTTCAGAATAAGCACACAACTTTATAAAATGTGGATGATGAATATAACCCTCTATGCTTACATGATGTATTTATTTGTCACTAAAAATGAAAATGAAGATAAAGAAGAAAATATGTGTAAAGAAAATAGAATGCCTAATTGAACTTGAAAGGCATATTAGACTAAACCATTGAACTATTGAAGCTCATGGCTACACATAGATTATAATTGTTGAATGATTGATGACTTTTACTTACAATTTTTACATATCATTTGAGTACTCATATATGGTACATATTATGATGTACAAAATACTCGTATATAAAAATTTTACCTATAGCTAAATGGATGGTTAAAATAAGTCATAAGGTTACCAAGGGATTATAAACTATAACCATATGAAAATAGTCTCCTAGAAATGGAATAAGTTGTTTAAATAAAATATTATGTTATAACTTGGTTTATGAGCTATTTAATTCTCTGTAAATATTATGACTAACTTCTTAATTGTAAGTAGTGTTTACATAAAAATGGTGGACTATGTTATTACTACTTGTATTATATATTTGAATATAGTTATGAAAATTAGATTATGCATTCTAAACATAGATTATACCCTATTGGTATAAAATATATTTGTTTGTTTATTATTTATGTGATAAATGATATTGTGTAGATTCATTCATACATTTTATAGACTAAATGTATGTATTTTGATTATTCCTATGTTCAACACATTTTATGTTTGCTAATAGAAAATAATCTCTATGAATTTTTTGATTATATTTATCTTAACCAAATATCACATTGTTGGTACTAAGTAAGTAGTGATAGAGAATTCAATAGCTTACTAGAATCATCAATGCCCAATGAAGGTTATTTGATCAAGTGGTATGTATTAAATTGACTAATCCTAGAGATCAATAACTATTGAAAACTTCAACCAAAGTAATGTTAGTTAGAAATTATCATTTCATATGTATGATTTACATGTTTATGTGATATCATGTTAGAATGGATTTTTTTATGCTACATTACATGTTATTATAAATCATACAACACACGAGTAATAGCTTGTCTCTCTGGATTAATGAAACATCACTATCTAATCATCCATGAAGGGAGGGCCATTCCATAATGGGAGATTGTATAGGGGATATATCATCCATGGTTAGTGTGGAAAAGGGATAAAATAATGTTATCCTTCCCCATGATATTACTTATTTGGAGATAATACTTGAGATTACCATAGATACTGGAGTTTGGGGAACTCATGCTTTGTGGAGATTTGTATCTTGTACATCATATCATATTGATTATTATTGACACATTAATATGATGAGATGTAATTATTTACTTATTTTTCATTGAAATTAGTGGTTTTATGCTCATATCATACATGGCTAGACATCTATAATTACTTTCTATATTTAGTTATGTTTTATTTCATATGATTGTCATGATCAATAACAGGTATTTGTTATATATTTATATTAAAGTTAAGATTCTTAGTGTTTTTATATGGATAATTAATTATAGTATCATGGTGAAATATAATTAAATTATACGTTGATTAAATAAAAAAATCATCACATTTTTCTAAGTTAAACCCAATGGGGTTGTTTCATGTGGTATCAGAGCTACGACTCAAACTAGAGTTTTTGTATCCTTATTTTTACCAGAAAGGAGAAGGGTGAAAACTAGAGTTTTTGAAGAGTGTCCTTAAAAATGTCAATGATAACCCTATATTTGATCCTAGTTGACTTAATACTGAGCAAGCAACAAAGTTTAATCAAATTTTCGTAGCCATGAATGAAACCAGGGACCAAATTTTAGCCCTAGAATAAGAAGTTCATGGATATAAAGAGTAAGAACACTAGGATCAACGTAAAAATAATTCTATTGATCAAGAAAACCTTAAAAATGTGAGAGCATAGGTAGATACAGATTTGGATAGAGATATGAAAAAGGTGAATCCACCTAAGTTCAATAGAACTATTTGGGTGATGGAGTTGAATCATGGTTGATTGAGATGGAGAACCTAGTGACATGTAGTATTGTAATGGTTAAGAGAAGTGTATTTTAGATTTGCAGTGTCTTAGTGACGAATCATGATATACCATGATTAGATTTGTGAGATTTAGTATATCCTCATGTATGGCTTAATGACTATATATGCAAAAGACATCTATGGTTCTTGAAATTATGTTTATCTATGTGGATAAAATGTGGTGTGGTACATTGAATGTGTAACCTTAAAAGTACACATACCCTCTTAGTGTTGTTAAAAGATCGGTTATAGAGTGTATTGATGTATAGGATTTATACAATGCTTTGGTAGGTGAGTGTATAATAAAATTCATGATTCATGAATAAGAGATTCTTATAATACTTTTGATCAGTTATATCAAACACCTCGAGAATGATTACATCCTTACTTGGTAATCAGGTCACTTCTTCCACTTGTGAGAATGCTAAAAAATCATAAGATGATTCTTAATTAAGAATATGTATATTTGAGATATAGTTTTGTGTATTATGTACATTAATCCTATGGGAGGAAATCCTAAAAAATTGCTTATGGATTGGCACCACCTAGTGAGGTGGGAATTCTCCTTATAGTGGAGTGTAGTTATCCTTGTTGATGATTCCTATGTTTTAGGAGTTTACTTATGGATTGGCATCCCATAATTTTATGTGGATTTTGAAGATGTATCATATCTCATAGTTATCTATGAGGTTATTTGTTACTCTCTCACCCTCCTTTAACATTATTGTAAGCCCACTGAGTGGATTCAAATTTTCATGATGTTAAATAAGTGTTATTTTAATCAGAAACCTTTTTTTGTAATGTTGTTTTGAAAATATATTCCCTAAACTTTGTGGGATAGTGTCTTCTACTTCATGTTGATAGAGAAGTTTTAGGATTGGAATGGATTGATGCATCTATGTGGTTAATATTTTTCCTTTTGATTGTGAATAGAGGTTGTGATACTACACTTACAAGTTTGGTAAGTGTGTAGCGATTTTGAAATCTTGGGTTGTGGTGTTTTAATCATACCATGTGAGGCTATTTAAAATTTATGTTGTTGAGATGTTATTTCACTAACTTATATTTGTGTCTTTTTAGAGTCACACTTTCCAGTGCTACTTTATCTAAACTTGTGAACCTTGACCATGTGGAGTGGTGAACTTTGAATTTATATTGGTTTAGGATTAAGATTTATAAGTTGATTATAATCATTATGTTATGATTCAACCTTGATTATATTGGTATAATTATCATCTTAAATTTTTTTGTTTTGATGAGTCATTTATGTACCTTTCACTTAGAGCAAGTATGGAATACAATGTGTGGAACATCTTGTTAGTCCAAGGTTTGAGATAAGCTACTAACTTGTTGTGTAGCTAGCTAAGAAAGAAAGGATAAATTATACCATTTTTTAATTTTATAAGGTTATAAGGATGGTGTGATCCTTGGCCTTTATTTTTTATGTTAATTTTAACATTATTTCTCCTAACAATGGATAAAACAGAGATGGATTAAGTTGTGAAATTTGATACTAGTTATATTTGGATATTGACAACTTAAAACAATTATGGAATGTTAGTATGGATTTGTAATTCATTAAACCATGTGCACATTTTTGAGATATTTAAATCATGTATACTTAAGGGACAATGGGTGAATTAGAAACATGAGTACTAAGAGATGGGAGTAGATCCTAAAAGGTCTCACATTGATTTGATAGTTCTTGAGTTGGATCTAACAAGGGAATCTTGTTGAATCTAAGATTAGGAAATGGGGACTTATAAAATTCAATTGTATAGTCATATACTTGTGTACTAAGGAATGTTTATTCCTTAATTTTGTATACATTGGAAATGTATTATTTCCATTTCCTATTCATCATCATGCTTATCAGGAACTACATGGAGTAGTGGCAGTTTTGACATGTCATAGTGATGGTATTAATTTATACACATTATTATAGCCAAGTTCTCTAAACACTCTCTAGGTAAAAGAGGTGTGTAAAGGGGCTAAGAGGTTTTTTGAAACTATCCCTAACCATTTTTTAGATTTAATGATGATTTCATGTGGTTATGGTTTAAGATTAAAATTGAAAAGTCAATGAAATTATCATCGAGGTATGTGGGACCCTTCAAGTTTTTAGGATTGGTCAATCCTATAGCTTATAGGCTTGCATTACCACTATCCCTAACTCTTGCATAATGGACTCCATGTTATTATCTTAAAAAGTTTATAATTTATCCTTTATATGTGTTGGATTGGAATGATTTATACGTTTTGAACCCTAGGGTGGTCATGGTAGAGCCAATTTAAAATAATTAACACTTTCAAACTTTGTTTGCATCATAAGAATATGTCATAGTGAAAGGTCTTTTGGGATGAATAATCTGAGGATAATGTTACTTGGGAGGACTATGATGAGTTCTATAGGCGATTTACATATTTATTTTATTGATTTGATGCTTTATACTATGTTATTTTTATGCTAAATATTGTTTTAATTTAGAATTTATGTTTGAATATGTGTCATCGGGATGATGATCAATTTTAGGGGGAAGGATGTTACATCCTAATTTCTCACTAAGCAAGCTTACTTGATTATCCATGGATATTTATAGTTGGCAATTTGATTTAGTTATTATTAACAAATATATGAGTTATATGCTATTATGAGATAGTTGAATACAAATTTAATTACATGGTTGCATTGTTATGAGTTTAGCTAAATTGTATATTATTTACATTATGATCATGATTAATTTTTTATTTAAACATTATTTTAAGATATATATGCCATGATGTTATGGACTAATTACCTACTTGTTATGAGTTGGATGTAGGAGATATTTATCTCTCAGAGCCTAATGAAGGGAGAGCATCATCGAAGAGGGTGATACAGATTGAAGTGTTAGGGGATGATAAAGGAATGGTTAAAATCCTACACACATCACATTAATTAGTACATGTTATATGCATAATTAAATGGTTAGCATTAGTGCATCTTTGATGATGTTTGAATTTAGATAAATGTTTTTGCATTCTAGTTGTGTGCCAATTCTGATTTATGCCTAAGTGGAATTAATTTTATGTGATTTCATTATGGATATTAAATATAAATTTAGCGTATAATGATACTATGTGTTATGTGATAAGCCCTTAAACATTTTTGTGTCTAGGGATATTTGTGGATGACTTGTGGCTTATATACCTCTTTTATATGATTGTTACATTTCTCTATGTTCTTAGATAGGTTAGCCTATGGAATAACCATGGCTAAGTAGACTATATATAAGAGGTAGTGGTTAGTATTTAATGATGATATATGAACTATTTTACTCTTATTGTATTATTGTCGAGGTTGACCCCTCAAAGTGGATTTTCTATACTATCCAGCATTCTGCTTTGCTATCAATTATTACTATGTGATATTTCATATCTATCAATTTTATGTGCATTTGTGTAAATGTATAAGTAATTTTATTACAAGTGGTATCAGAGCTTCGACCTAGACAAGTTTCTTGTGGCATTTTTTTTTGGATCTAGTGAGGCGTGGCTTCTGGGAGAAGGAGCGAACAAACATAACTTGCAATCTGAGAAGAATTTATTCTTTTGGTCAGTGTAGTATTAATCAAAATGCTTTTTTAAATATAAATATTTTTTTAAAAGTTTATAATTTTTTTTCCTCCTACATAATTGTAGTCATTGGATTCATCTCAATGAGATGATCATAATGGTATATTTTGTTGGTACACTTTTTTGGGCCAAAATATTTACCCTAGTGTGCAAAAGCAGTCATTGGATTCATCTTGGTGAGGTGATAGCAATGGCACCATCTCTTGGTACAATTTTTTGGGGTAAAAACCATCCTAGGGTTTGTTTATGGCAAGTCCTTTGACTCAGGGAAGAAAAGCGGGGAAAGAAAATCCTAAGACTCCTTCTGAAGACATGGAATTTGGAACTTTAGATCCGGTAATTTATTAGATTTAGGATGACATAAAGAACTAGGTAAGGTATGATGACTTTGTTGTAGTTTAAGTTGATGTTTTAGGGATGCATAGAGAGATTAATGGGTTTCACACTAAATTGCATCATATCACTCTGCAATTAGTTACCCTTGCATCTCATTTTTATCCTAACAACCCTATACTTCAGCATTCAAATCCTCCTCTCAACACCAATAACTCTCATATTGGTGTGAAATTGATGTTTCCAAAATTATACATGCATAATTTTGATGGTAAGGATCCTCTCACTTGGATTACCCAAATTGAAAATTTATTTGAGTTGCATCAAACTCCTAGTTCTTAGAAGGTGATAGTGACATCTCTGTATCTGGAACTTGAGTAGTTCATTTGGTATCACTGGTTGTGTGCTCAAAAGAAAAATAATGGTGCTCTTATTACATGGTCTATTTCCATGGATGAGTTGTTGACTCATTATCAAAATAATGTCTCTAAGAACTATTTTAGTCAATTAGCCAAACTGTGGCAAATAGGATCTATGAAGGATTATATTCATTAGTTTTAGAATCTCTCCTTATGGGTGGAAGACATCACTAAGGTAAATTTGATTGATATTTTTTTGGGTGGCCTCAAATATATCATCAAATTTAGGTTCAAATGTTTCACCTATCATCTATATCAGAAGCTATCCCTAAGCCACATATGGTAGAAGAAAAAGAGATGGTCAAAATGAAAACTTTCACTAGTGGTCATGATCACACCTTTCCAACATCATCATTTTAGTAACCCACCAGATTGACACAATGATAAATCGAGGAAAAGTGAGCCAAATGGTTGTGATATAGGTGTGACAACAAATAGAACAAAGACCATCATTGTGCTGAAAAGAAGTTGTTTTAAATTGAGGGTGTCAATGAGGATGAAGATGATGTGACCATCAAGGTAAATCATGAGGATGAAGAAGTTCCTGAGGAGGAATCTAAAGACTCTTAACCTACTATTTCTTGTTATGCACTTTTAGGTATTAATACCCCCCAAACTCTTAAGGTGATGGGTTTTCTTAGGAAATAGAAGGTCACTATCTTGATTGATTCTAGGAGTACACACAACTTCATCAATAGTAAGTTGGTTGCTCATTTGAACTATTTTATTTATCTAGCTCTAAAATTTTAGGTTATGATTGTAGATGGTAGTACTATCAATTGTTCAGGAAAATGTCATAGTATTAAGCTAGCCATGGGAGACTACTTGTTGGATTCTCCTATGTTTTCTATTCACATGGGTGGAGCTGACATTTTTCTAGGAGTATAGTGGCTCACCACTTTGGGCACTATTGAGATGAATTTACGAGAATCATTCATGTGCTTTCATTATGAAGAAAGGAAATTTGAGCCAAGGGGATTAAAGGCTATATCTCCACAACTTGTTAGATCCCATCAAATGATAAAGATTATCTATAAGGGTGTTAAAGGATTCATAGCTCACTTATTTTATATGGAAGTACAACCAACTTAGCCATCTCCACCTCTTGATCTGCAATAAGTGATTGATGGCCATTCAGTTTTTTTTAGTGACATACCAAAAGGAATTCCACATATCCTCATGAATGATCATGCTATAAAACTTATTCCTAGTAGTACACCACCCAATATTAGGCCATACATATATCCCTATGCCCAAAAGAGTGAAATTGAAAAAATGGTATAGGAGAAGTTGTCTACAAGAATCATTCACCACACCCAAAGTGAATATTCTTCTCTAGTTGTCATGGTGAGAAATAAAGATGACACCTAGAGGATGTGTCGTAATTACATAGAACTCAACAAGTACACTATCAAAGATAATTTTCCTATTCTTATTGTTGATGATTTTCTAGATGAATTGAATGGTGCTTTTTATTTTACCAAGTTAGATATGTGTTCTGGATACCATCAAATATAGATCCATGATAAAGACATTTCCAAAATAACTTTCAAGACTCATGAAGGCCATTATGAGTTTTTGGTTATGCCTTTGCTCTAAAAAATGCACCATCTACTTTTTAGAGTTTGATGAATACTATTTTTAGGCCATTTTTGAGGAAATTTGTTTTGGTATTTTTTGATGATATCCTCATTTACATTAAAAATTGGGAAGACCATTTGCAACATGTGCAACATGTACTCTCAATTTTTTAACAACATTATTTGTATGCCAAACCTTCCAAATGTAGTTTTGAGGCTTGTGAGGTTGAATATTTGGATCATTTGGTTTCTCATGGAGTGAAAGTGGATCCTATAAAAATCTAAGCAATGGTAGACTGGATAATTCCTAAGACTCTCAAGCAACTATGGGGATTTGAGGGGCTAATTGGCTACTATCATAGGTTTGTCAAAAATTATGGTAGCATTACAGACCCGCTCACCTCTTTGTTAAATAAATACTTCTTTTAGTGGGCTGATATAGCTACTAGGGCATTTGAATAATTGAAATTATCTATGTGCACCACTCTAGTATTAGCCACTCCTGATTTTACCAAGACTTTTATGGTTGAATGTGATGCATCTAGGTATGGTATGGGTGTTGTACTCATGCAAAAAGGTAGACCACTTGAATTTTAAATTCATAAACTAAAGAATAAAAATCAACACAAACCCATCTATGATAAGGAAATGATGGCCATTTTTCATGTACTCAAATAATGGAGACCTTATTTGATGGGTTGTCACTTTCAAGTAAAGACTGATCATGATAGTCTCAAATATTTTTTGAAGCAATGGTTATCATCTGAAGAATAATAGAAATGGGTAACTAAGATGTTAGGTTATGATTTTAAAATAGTATACAAAAAATGCAAGGATAATGTGGTGGTAGATGCACTATCCAAAAAGGATGAATCAATTGAGGAATTACTAGGTGCCATAACCATTTTGTAGGTAGATTGGTTAGAAGAAGCATGATCAAAATGGGAAAATGATAGTGCTACCCATGATTTGATTCAAAATCTTCAACAAGGTTTAGGTGGATTTGAAAACTTCACATGGAAAGGTGATGCATTATGGTATAAAGATAGATTATAACTATGTAAGCATTCTATTTTTAAACAAAAAATCCTTCAGGAACTTCATACAACTCCACTTGGGGATCATTTAGGATTTTTGAAAACCTATCACAGAGTCAAATAGGATTTTTTTGGGAAGGACTCATGGGGGATGTCTAGAAATATGTGGCTAAATGTATGATTTGTTAACAAAAAAGAGGTGAAACCATTAAAACCCTAGGTCTTTTACAACCTTTATCCATCCCTAGCTAGCATTGGGAAGAGGTATCTATGGATTTCATTATAGGATTACTGAGATCTGATGGTCAAAATTTTATCATGGTTCTTTTGGATCATCTCAATAAGTATGCTCATTTTTGTTCTTTATCACAACCATTTGTTACTAGTATAGTAGCTTCTACTTTTCTCAATATAGTTCAAAAATTGCATAGGACCCCTAAGATCATTATTGGTGATAGAGATCTCATTTTCACTAGTATTTTTTGGATTGAGTTATTTGCATGTTTGGGCACCTAGTTGGCTCATATTTCATCCTATCATCCTCAAAATGATGGACAAACTGAGATAGTCAACAAATATCTGGAGGGATATCTCTTTTGTTTTGTTTTGATAAATAAGATAAATGGGTTCATTGGTTGCCACTTGCTAAATGGTGGTATAATACTTCTGTTCATAGTTCTTCCAAAGTGTCTCCCTTTGTGGCACTATCGATACCATCCTCCATCCATCACTTCAACCTTGAAGGTTGATCCTAAGGTTCATGTAGTTGAATAACATATTCACCATCAATAGGTGGTCCTTGTAAGCTTGTGTGAAAATTTAGCTATGGCCAAGAATTGCATGAAGCAAAAGGTAGATCAACACAGAATGAGGCGCATTTTGACATTGGTGATTGGGTCTTTGTTCACTTGAACCCATATAAGCAGATGTCATTGAAGAAACAAAAAAAAGGATAACAAGTTGTCCCATAAATATTATGGGCTTTATCAAATCTTGTAGAAAATTAATAGTGTGGCATACAAGTTAGAGTTTCTATCATCCACTTGCATACATCTAGTATTTCATAAATCATGCTTGAAGAAAGTTATTGGACTTAGAGTTACCATTATATCAAAGTTACAAAAATTGGATGAGGAAGGTAGAGTTTTTCTGTATTTTGAGGTGATCTTTCACATGCATATTAAGCAGCTATAGTCTTGGACTTAGAGTTACCATTAAATCAAAGTTACAATTATTTTTATGTGATATACTATCCAGTGTCCTGCTTTGCTATGAATTATTTTTATGTGATATTTCATATCTATCTATTCTGTGTGAATTTGTGTGAACATCTAAGTAATTTCAGTACATTATGTCATGATTAATTAAGCTTATAAAGAAAAAAAATGTGTTTTACTTATGTTTCCTTAACATGGAAAAAATAGAAAAATTAAATAAAACAATTATACTATTAGTAATTGGATTATACCATAATTATGAGATAATGGTTTACCTTTACTAAGTTATTAACAATAAAATGAATTAGAAAGTTTTATAAAAATAAAAAAAACTAATATTGTGTTATAAATAAAGAAAAACATTAAAGAGAAAAAAAAAGGAAAAAAAGAAAGAATGAAGGTTGCTTTAGAGGAAAGTACCATACCCATACCATGGGAAAAAAAGAAAGAAAATATAAAAGAGTGGCACAATAAGAGAGAATAGGGAGTAGGAAAAAGGAAGAGGAAGGAAGTAATAGGAGAAAAGGAAGAGAAAGGGAGAAAGTGGAGTGAAGGGAGGAACTTTGTATAGATCATGTATTTTTTATGCTTTTGACATGTAGGTGTTGTATTAAAATTTAATGTGTGAAATTTTCCAATTTTTGGGTGTTATAATGGCAATTTTGAGTGTGAAATAGTCAAAGAAAACCATAAGTGTGAAATAGTATAACTAAATAGATCCCCATTGTCCCATAACATTTAAGTTACTCTGTGGTGATATGCATATATAATGACTTATTCTACATAATAGAGAGTAACATCCCTAAATTGATACTCTTGAATTCAATAAGTACAAGTACTTAATTATTACTTAATTTAGTGATATGCGTATGATTAATCAATTTAGTGATCAGTGATTTAGTATCAATGATCTACATATGTAATCTTGAATTTAATGATTAATTAAATGATCTAGTATCAATGGTATATGAGAGTAACTTAATTATAACACTTAAGTATTGATATAGTAACATAATATGTGCTTAATTTAGTGATCAATTTAGTGATACAAGATAATGTATAAATATTGAATTTGAAAATACCATGTGGTAGCCAAAATATAAATTTATGAGTATGGAAAAATAAGGTAAGTATAACTAAATATAATGCATGAGAGTATAGACAATGATTTATATATATTAAGTTAGTGAACTCAATGATTTTTGGGTACAAATATGTAAGTATTTATACATTAATAGGTATTTTGAGTTAATTCAAAAAATTGTTGTGTGGACAATGAGCTTTATCATGGAGTAAATTTAATTATAATAATTAATACAACTCAATCCCTAGAATTATACCTTCTTCTGATATGCTACATATCATCTAATTTATATTTATAAGACTTAATAATTACCAATGCACATCACTCAGCTTGCAAATAGTATAACAATAGTGGCATTCAGTAGTTAATAGCTTCCAAACAACATTTATAATTACAAAGTAAAAATAATGAAAATTATTATATATTGTTGTCAAAGCATCATTATTTTAGTTAGCAAAGAATTTAGACTAGTAAATAGAAGTCAACATGGTGTTCAAGGATGTGAAATCAACATCATGGCCAACAAAAGGCATTGTTAAGATAAAAACAAGATCATTTTCTATTAATTTTGTAGCCATTTACTTGTGTGTGAGCACCTATGATGCCTTGCTTGGTCGAGAATGGATTCATTCTACCAAAGTCAATCATAATTGGAAGTAAAAAAATTTATTCAAGAAGAATGAAAAAATGTTTATCCAGATGTTAAAACCTAGGATTTTAGTGATGAACCAACAACCAGATTCCTTGGATTTTGATGATGATGATCTCAACTATGGATCCATAATCCTATAAATGTATTTTGGAGATTAGGAGTATTTAGAAGAGAAATCATGGTCGAACATTGTCTCTTTATATTGACAAGTAGAAGAATATGATATCTTTTAAAAGTTGCCATTTCCTTGATATGGGAGACATTAATCCCACATGACAAGGATGGATGGATTCAGTTTTTCAAGTAAAAACTTTGGAAGCTTCTACCTTTTCATGATTGATGTTTCCTCTATAATTTATAGAATCCATAATCAACATTGTGAAGGTTACTCAGGAGACTAAACACAAATTTTCTGGTGTCGATATCAAGTGTGAGGAACTAGTGATTGTAAAAGTCAATATGTAAACAAAGGTTGACCATTAAATAATTAACATTATTGACTATTATGACCCTGTTCTAAATACTGGGGATTTTATAACCATTATGGATTACTAGGAAGTTTTTGTAAGGATTTATAAGCATCTGGAAGGGACTTGTGTGTTCATTATATGCCTTTTGCTATAAAATCATAACATGTTCATCATCTATTGCATCATATGAGTCCTAAGTATGTTGAGGAAGTACAAGTCGAGATGGAATAGATGTTGGGTTCATATATCATTATCTAAGCGATCATGAGAAAATGGGTTTCATGTATGGCTACTAGTCTGAAGGAGTTTATATAGATATGTATCTTTATTTATTTTTAAACTTTGAATGTTATCACTATAAAGGATCCATTCCCCATTGATTTCATCAAATTTACTTGGAGGAGGTGGTGGGACATGAGATTCATTCTTTTATGAGAAGTTTTAATAGCTAAAATCAAATACACATCAATAAGAGGATTGATTGAAGATAAATATCATCATTGAGAATGAGATCTACTTAATCTTGAGTATGTAAAAGTAACAGGGGCATCCATAAAAATTGTAAAGGATGATTGTTAAAATAACCACACAACTTTCTAAGATGTGGATAATGAATATAATTCTTTATGCTTACATGACCTATTTATTTATCACTGACAATGAGCTTGAACATAAGGAAGAAAATAGGTGTAAAGAAAATAGATTGCCTATTTGAACTCGAAAGGCATATTAGACTAAACTATTTAATTATTGAAGCTCATGACTATACACTAATTAAAATTATAAAATAATTAATTACTTTTACTTACAGTATTTACATATCATTTGAGTACTCATATATGATATATATTATGATGTACAATTACTTGTATATAGAAAATATACCTATAGCTAATGGATGGTTAAAATAAGTCATAAGGTTTTTGAGGGATCAAAAACTATAATCATATAAAAATAGTCTCCTAGAAATAGAACAAGTTATTTAAATGAAATATTACATTATAACTTGGTTTATGAGTTATCTAATTCTATGCAAATATTATGACTAACTTCTTGAAAGTTAGTAGTGTGTACATAAAAATGGTGGAGTGTGTTATTACTAATTGTGCTATATATTTGAATATATTTATAAAAATTAGATTATGCAGTCTAAACATAGATTATACGTGGTTGGTATAAACTATATTTGTTTGCTTACTATTTATGGGATAAATGATATTATGTAGATCCATTCATACATTTGACAGATTAAATATATGATTATTCATGTTCTTAGCATGTTTTATGCATGTTGATAGGAAATAATCTATATGAATATATTTTTTATATTTATGTTAACCAAATCTCACATTATAGGTACTAAGTAGTGAGATGGACTTCACTAGCTTACTAACAGCATTAATGCCTGATGAAGGTAATTTGATCAAGTCGTGTGTATGAAATTGATTGATCTTAGAGATCAATAATTATTAAAAACTTTGGCTAAAGTAATGTTAGTTAGACATTATCATTTAATATGTATGATTTATGTTTGTTTGATATCATGTTAGAATGGATCTTTTTATGGTATACTGCATGTTATTCAAAATCATACAAGACACGGGTACTAGCTTATCTATTTAGATTCCCACACTATCACTATATACTCATCCATGAAGGGAGGGACGTTTCCTAATGGGGAATTATGTGGGGGATTGATGTTCCCTAGTTGGTGTGAAAAATAAGTCGGATGTTTCTCTCCTTCCCCATAATAGTACTTCTTTGGAGATGACACTTGAGATTACCATAGATACTAGAGTTTAGGGAACTCATGCTCTGTGTATCTTTGTATCTTGTATCTTGTACTTGTATTATATTTATTATTATTAAGAAATTAATATGATGAGATGTAATTATTTACTTATTGTGCATCTACAATAGTGGCTATATGTTCATACCATCCATGGTTGGACATCTGTAATTACTATCTATATTTAGTTATATTTTGTTTCATATGATGCTATTGATAAATAGCATGTAGTTTTTACATATATTACAGTTAAAATACTTAGTGTTTTTAGTTGTATCACTAATTATATTCTCATGGTGATATCTAATGAAAGAATATGTTGATTAAATTTTAAAAAAGTCACATTTTTTAAAGTTAGACCCAGTGGGGTTGTTTCATGTGGTATGATGAGGTCAATGAGTGGTGATGTGGAAACATAGTCCTCATAGAGGTTCTTATGAGAGCCAATTTTGAAATCAAATAAAATATTAATATAAGTAAAAAGATCACTAGGACTAGATGTAGTACATGCATCTGAGGTAAGATCAAATTCACTTTGACTATCTTTGATAGATAAAACTTGTAAAAACTTTGTTATGACTTCATCATCTTGATTAGGATCAAAAGATAACCCTTGTGATTGATTGATATTAAAATTGGAGGTATCCTTAAAAAGGTAGCCATAGTCACCATATATAATATTAATTATGGATGATGATCTTGACAAATAATTTGATTCAGATACTAGTGTTAGACATGATCATGATACTTTTATTGACTCTAATGTTTAATTTGATGTATATGATGTGAAAAAAGTAGTAAAGGATATATTGTTCATAAATGACCTCTCAACATGGGTTGTATGATATGATGGGTGAGAGGAAGAAGATAGAGGGACAATGGATTCATATAAGAAAGACTCTTTAGATAAGGGAATATTGGGCTCATGGGTAACATACTCATCATTTATGGAGGATTTGTCAAAGATAGGTGGACCATGGAAGATGGACTCAGTCTCTTAACCTTGTCTCATAAAGGGACGGGCTTGATTATGATTAAAAAAAATTGGCATACCCCTTCTTGTTCATCCTCTGATGTAGACCTATTTGATTCATTCTCAATTTTGATGTCACCATGGTTGATGAAGTCTTGGACATGGTTTTTAAAATTGTAACATTAATTAATGGTATGCCCATAGGATTAATGATATATCTACTAGTGGTTAGATTTATATTAAGATGGATTGGGATTGGAAGGATCAAGATGTCAATGGGTGGATAAACCATTATTTCTATGGTAACAAGTTTATGGAAGAGGGATTATAAGGATATAAGAAGAGGATTATAGGGACTTTCTTCACTTCGTGACTTGGATGTAGAAGCATTGGACTTTAGATCATATGGGTGTTGACATGGCTAGATGGGTGGACTAGTATTATATGAGGTGGCCAAGATTGTATTCCATTTGATAATATAGGAAGGGGTAGATTATTGGATATGATTGGTAGATAAAGAGCTTAACTGTGATAGGTTGGGATAGGGGCTAGGAGTAGACTAATGTGTATGGGTGTAGACTGGACGTAATGTTGCATGGATGGGGTTAAAGTCTATAGGACATGTGATCATCTTGAGTAGGTATAAAAGGAGCATATCCCTATTGGCCATGAGGAATTACTTAATCAAAGTATTTATTTCCCATACTTATTACCTAGTTAATTAGTTAATACCAAATTCTTAAATCTACTTAACATTAATTATCAACCTAGGGTATGTAGGCTTTTCAAGGATGTGAGCACTATACATGAAATATTGATTAATAGGCTAAATTAATTGTCGGTTGTAGTAAAATGAACTTATACTATTTTCACCATATAAATATACAAGAAAATTATTATAATAAAATGCAGAGGTTCTTCACACTTATGAGTCACACATGCATCATACTTTATATAATCAACTAGTAATGAAATCAATTCACACAACACAATTTAATATAAGAAGGGTTAGGATCTTCACTAAAAATTATTATAAGGGGGGCCTCCTCATTCAAAATTGAGTTCTAATCCTTCTTCAAAAATCTTACAAAATCAACCTTTTCATTACTCAGATCTATAGCAATTAAAGACTGCTACAGTAGATTATAATATTCAAAAATTATAATGAAATTAATTTTTACAATTCCATCCTTTTTGATCTAATCTAATTTATGTCATTAAATACATAAAGCAATTTATTATCTTAACAAAAAACACTAAAATAGGAAGGGTACAAATACTTTGCAACTAATCCAATCAACCTTTAGGTGATTAATAACTTAAAGTTACTTGTTTTTAGGATTGACTCGATAAAGGAAAATATATGAAACATTATTGTTGTTTTATTACCTTTTCATTGATCTTGTCTTATTCATCTTTTGGTAGCACATCCAAGATTCACTTCAAGTGAGGGGTTTGTACAACTGTTATGGAGGATCCTCTTTAATTATCTACTTTGTTCCTAAGGCAATTGGATGTGTCCTAAAAAACCAATTGCTTAATGTCATATAAATGGTTTGTTTATATGTAGTGGTTGTAGAATACTATAGGTAAAAACTTGTAATTACTACAGGCAACTTGTAAGTGGAAACCTATAGTTTCTATGGGAAAAATGTAGGTGAAAAACCTATAGCTTGTTAGTTTCTATGGAAAAATTGTAGGTGAAAACCTTATAGTTTGTCAATTTCTATGAACAACTTATAGGTGGAAATCTTGCAGTTGCTATGGATAAATTTTAGGTGAAAATCTTGTAATATAATTCTACCCTTCAAATATTTTTTAAATAAGGTTCCACAAATATATAATCTAATCAAAGAAAAAGCATCATTAATTCATAACACAACATGTATATATTAATGCACACATATAATCATTAATTCATTAATTTACATAAGTCATGTATAGTTCTATGGGTTCATATGATATATATATATATATATATATATATATATATATATATATATATATATATAAAACTGGGTATGGATGAAGTTGTAAAAGTAACAATTAGTGACTTCATCACACCCCCTACTTAACCTCTTGCTTGTCCTCAATCAAACCATTTTTGCATTTTGAATCCATAATATTTACTAAAATCTAAAGGATCAGTACAACCCATCCCTTCAAAGATATAAAAACCTTTAGCATCATCTATGATTTTCCACCTTTTCTTCTCTACTTCTCTGTCAGCTAGCACATTCCCTTCCCAATCAGGAATTGGAAACCAAAACATAGGTGGATGAAACATCAACCCCAACCAACATATCCTTATTTTATTGACAAGTTTAATGTACATATATACTTTATGTATATCCTCTCTAAGGTTTTGAGGGGAATAAGACTCTTTTCTTTTCAGGGTATCTAAAAATTCTACCTATCTATGTAAACAAGAAATAAAAATTTGTTTTTCAATCCCCTCCATGAGGCTCAAGTAGTGGTTCTGGACCTTTATTTATTTACTTATGAACCATGCTCATGGAGTATCTATATTCATAAAGTCAATTCATTAATATATTATAGATTTTGAATTCATAGATTTACCCCTAATCATGAGGGTAGCCTCTTTTTATTTCTCTTGGCAGTCTTCAAAAAAAAAATCTTCTTGTTTCATTTAGAGTGTATGAGATAAAGGCATTCAATTGGACATCCCCTAGGTATATATTAGGATTATAATTTATATCATGTGTCACAACATATTAATGAATGCAAAATTCACTCAACTATGCCTATAAATCAGAATTAGCAACCTCAAAAAGAGACATAGGATCACATACCATGTAGGACTGATCACTATATATCTTGTCATATTTGAATTTAAGCCACCTTTCCTATAAGTATACAACATAAACCCTAGAAGGTGATCTACATTCCATTAACATCTCAGAAGTCTCATACATGTTAGTGATCTTTTATTTCAAATAAGTGATCTTAGTCTCAACCTTTTCTATTCTTTCTTTAAAATCATCTTGTTTCTCTCTTGATTCAACATATACCTTAAACATTTGCATCAACTGCTTATGATAAGTTTCATCATTACTATAAATTTTTCCTCAAGAAAATTCAAAAGGTCATTAGTTTCTATTGGCCTAGCAGCTGAAAGGTCTACATCAATTACTTTTTCTATTGCAGGTATTTATATAGTTGTCAATGTAGGAGAAAACCTATTATAAAAAGGTACTAAAACTAGAGCATTATATACCATAGGTTCCTTTGTACACTAATTCCATTTATAGGCAAGGTGGATGAATTTTCTGTAGGCACTTCAAAGGGAGTTGTTATAGGATCCTCCAATATCCTTTTCTTGCTTGACTCTTTTTTCATAGATATCTCTATAAATTATTCTACCCCAAAAGTGTTTCTAGGCCTCTCTTGCCTTTTAACTCTTCTATTTTGTTCCTCAACCTACATATCTCTTTCATAGCTTGCTCCAAAGTTTATAACTTTTAGTTATGAGGAACTGTGTCTTGCTTTGTTGTTTCTTCCATGGTCATTTGTTCAAGTAAATCTTCTTTTATTATAGGTTGATCTAACATTCTTATTTCTTATTTTGTATACCCTATTTATTTGAGTAGCCATGTCTTCCTCTGTAAATCTAGGTTTCTCAGGTGACTGCATTTCTTCTTCCTTAGCAGACTACTCTTTAGTAAATCATTTTGCTATTTCAAACCCATTAGAGGTCTTACAAATTATGGGTTATTTTTTCCTTCGTCTTCACTAATGTTTATAGGTGAGGATGCTAGGGTTGTCTTCCATCTTTTAATTCTATGAGACCTCCTAAGAGGAGGTCTCTTTCTCTTTGATGTAGAGGGATTCTTTCAATATTATTTTTCTTTTTAGGAGGGGGAGCTATTGAAACTTGTTCTTCCTATGTAATTGGTGATGGAAGAACTTATTTTCCTTTTGAAGGAGCCATGGTGGGAGACTCTACTTTTTGTAGTGAAACTATAGGATAAATAATATGTTTCCTAGTTTATTTTGGTGGACTTTCCTCCATATTCTCAAGAAGTAACACTAATTTTCTCTATCTTCCCCTACCCATAGCAACTATAGATAAAAATTGAGTAGATATGGGCTGGCTTGTTGTAATATTACCCATAATATCCTCTTGTGATATTTATTATACTTATTCCTTAGGAGATCCCCCCTCATTTTTTTTCCTTTTACCAAAGTTCACTAGTCCTTAGGGTTAGAAAGTATTCCCAGGTGAGGTTAGGTCTATTATTTCTTATTCCTTGTTTAATTAGCAACCAAATCAGACAATGATGAGACAAAGCTTTCTCTACCCCTTTGTGGTATTCTTTAGAGATTTTTTTAAGGATATTTCACAAATGGTTTGGGACATTAATAGTCCTATCATGCCTTAAATGATTCAAAAATTTAAATTGGAGAGTATAAATCAAAGAGTACCTTCCTTCAGATGTTAGATATTTGATGATATACGAGGCCACCTCCATATAGGCTAGGGGTAGACTGATTCTCTCTACACCTCTTTTTTTCAACACTAGCCTTTCATTGTCTTGATATAACTATCATTTAGCTAGTTTCCCATTAGGTTTATCTTCCTAATTTTCCCCTATTCTTGGTGACCCAGTAACCTAGCTTACCAGTTCTTCTATAACCAAAAATGTAATGCCAAATATTGTTACCTAGTCTCATGTAAAATTTCTTTCAAATTTTTGAGTTATAAGTTCTAAAAAATTCTGTAGTTTCTCAAAATAGGTATCCCATCGAACTCTGCTAAAGATGGCCCAGATGTCTAGGTCTCCTAGCAACTGCCTGTGATATGAGGGTTCCCTTCTCACTACTAAACCTCCTATTTTGGCTAGTTTATTTTCCTATCAAAAAATTTTCAAATAGATATATCTTCAAAACACCCAATTTTACCTTCAAATTACTACTTATAATGAAGTGGGTCTAGCTTAAGTCTTTGTTTGAATGAGTTATACTATCAAAATTAATAGTTTTTACTCAACATATTTTGGCATAATCATGGGATTTCACTTCACATGCATATATTATCATGTGATTGATTGATTTCAACATTCTTCCCCCAATATGAGAAGTCACTTGTCTCAAAGTGATGTGGTACGTGTAGGATGGAAAGAGAAAGGATGGGGTCATTATAAGGGTGTGAGTGTTTAGTTGGAATAACTCATGATAAGACTCGATGAATGATGTTTTAATGATTAAATATGCTTTTAAATATAATACATGTTATATTAAAAAATAAAGTGTTTTTTTCTGACTAAAAGATACACCATACCTTTTTAATCATTTTGTTCTTGGGGTTATGACATAGGAAATCTGCATGTGAGTGTTTATCAAAATGGAAGATTAGCTTATTATTTCTTCATGAAATTATTACCTTGGTGACATGATTTTTCTACATTGTTACCTTTAGGTAATTATGTGATCACATGATTTTGTCCTTCAATGATGCCCTCAACAACTTGCATATAATCATGATGACCTGTAAAGGGCTGGAACAATGGTCTTGTAGTGGTATGAGGGATTATCTTCATCCCTCCACAAGGTGTTTGTTGTAGATATATTTTGGTTATCCTAGTCAAATCCTTTATGAACATGGAAGAGAGTGTGTGATGATATTTTTTGTTCTTGATCTCCTTTATATGATCATGTTGATGACTTGTTTCTCTTCTATCTTACTCCTAATGAAATGATGATGTTTTCTGATGGAATCTTTGCTTAGGGAACTTTTGATTTGACAATCAACTAGTTTTTAAAACTTAGGACTTGTGTGCTAGAAAGGATCCCAGATCTCACTTGTTTGCATGATGAAATAATTTTTCATGAAGTGACCAAAAGCTGAGAATGATTCTTTTATGTCCCTAGAGCCAAAAAATCTAGTCTATAACACTCCAAATGGAGATTGGAAGTGTATGCTTATTGTTATATACCTTTCTTTATTATTTTAGAGTGTGATCTTCATTAAGCAATGCTTGAATTTTTTGATATAATCTTCCTTTACTCCTCCTTTAGCTTGTTTGATGTCTTTCATGAATTTCTCAATATCCCATGGCTAAAGTCATAGCTCATAGTTTATGAGAAATTTACCTACAACTAATAGAGAGATATATATAGGGGTCAAGATGTACCTACAAAAACTATAGGTAGAGCCCATAGCCATTGAAAAGTAGTGACCAATAGTGATGAAGGTGCCCATAGTAGCTATAAAATAGCCTATAACACTTGGAGGAATTCCTTCATCGACAAAGGTGCCTATAGTAGTTATGAAGATGACCTCAGTAACTCTAGGGGTATCTTATAGCCTCCTTTTTCCAAATTTATTTCTTGCCTGTAACAACTACAAGTTGAACACATAGCTACTAAAGATTGAGGCTAGAAGTAACTATAAGGAAATATGTGTTATAAAAATATGAGCAGTTTTGCTCAAAATGATTCCAAGTTATCAATTTTTGGTTTTTACCTCTAAATAGCTAGCAAGCTATTTTTTTATTTAGGCCCTTTTTTGTAGTTTTGGGTAGTTAGCAAGCTGATTTTCTCTCTATAAACTACCAATAATTCCCAAAATGGGTTTTCATTATTGTATTTATTTATTCTAATTACTACTTGCAGGAGAATGTTTATTCTGGGTCATTACCATGTCAGTTGTGAGTTTGATTGGTCAAGGGTTATACAAAGATCTCAGTCTTCATATTAGAGGAGGGATAGAATGTCCACCTCTCCTTCTTTATCTTCTTATTGGCTAGTTCTCCCTATGGATGGTGAGACATCATGCTGATCTAGCACATTATTGAATCCATTTTGTAATTACTTACATACATGATTGGTAAATTCTTCCTGAGTGAGTGGATTTTTGTATAATTTCAACTTGTGGCTATTAAATAGTAGATAAAATCTCATCAGATCAATGGACTAGAGTTGCACTGCTCTATTTTCATGAACATGCTCAATCTCAAATGGACCAAGCCATCTAGTCTAGAGTTTTCCCTTGTCATCTTCGTATTTTAAATAAAAAAGAAGGGCTCAATCTCTTACATTGAATTACTTAGTCTTAATATACCTTTCATACCATCTAATTTGTTACTACTATAGAATTTTTATGTTTTTTAGTGCTTACTATCTATATTCATCTAAGCCATTCAATTGCATAAGCCTTTCTTTCTATGCTTCAAATATATCCATCCCAAGTTCTAGTGCTATTTGTAAGGTATTATGCTCCGATTCAATTGGTAAGACAAGTTTCTTTCCATAGACCAACTCATATGGGGTGAAGCCTATAGTGGTCTTCCACGTGATTCTATACACCCAAACAATTTCAAGAAGTCTAGCCTCCTAATCCTTTCAAGACATATTAACAGTCTTGGTCAAAATATTTTATAACTCCCTGTTGGTGACTTTCACCTGTTCATTGGATTTTGGATGATATGGAGTTAATTTCTTATGCCTAATCTCATATTGTTGGACCAAGGCGATAATTAAACCAATGATAAATTGTGGTACTTGATCAGCGATTATTTTTTGTGGCACACCATAACTTATGAATATTTCTTCATAGAGGAAAGTTTCCACCTTTTCATCTATAATATGTATAAGAGACTTTACTTCCACCCATTTAGTGACATAATCAGTACATACAATATTAGGATGTACTTTTAGTTGTTTGATTTTGGATTAAAAGGTTCTATAAAATCTAGGCCCTATTTTTCAAATGGTTCAAGCACCATTTGAGGATGCAAAGGCATCTCATCTGAACATGTAAGTCTCTCCATACATTGACATCTATCATAATGAGTTGTATACCTTATTCCATCTTGATGGATTGAGGGATAATAATAACATGTATTCAATATTTTTACCATTGTATGCTTGGCTAAAAAGTGCCCTCCACAAGGTTCATCATGGTAAGCTTTGGGGATATCTAAAGATTCATCTTGTTTCAGACATCTTCTGATGATGGAGTTAAGCCCAGTATAAAAAAGGAGTCCAAATAGCCAAGAATACCAAATCAAAGTTCTTTTTTATTTAGGAAGTGTTGTGAAAATAACTATATTACAAGGCACTTAGTAATATCAACATACCAAGGTGTGGTAAGGGTGAGGGAGAAAAAGTGGTCATCTAGAAATGAGTCATCCACTATGGTATACTCTTGAGGGGATTGTAGTTGTGATAGGAAGTTATCCATGACATTGTCCTTACCAGGGTTATCTACAATAGTTAGATCAAATTATTGTAATAAGAGCAACCATCTTATCACTCTACTTAGGATAGTTAGTTTGTTCATAAGGTACCTAATGGTTACATGGTTTATATGAACAAATAATTGATACCCTATTATGTAGTGATGGAACTTGTTGATATCATAGACTACTACAAAGAATTTTTTTCAGTGACCATGTAATTTAATTCTATTACCTATAGGTTCTTACTTATAGAATATATGGCATAGTTGAGTGCTTCCTATTTTTGGTTTAGCTCAACTCCCAAGATAGTATCTAAAGCATCTATGTGAATATATAATGGAATATTCCATTCAAAACCATGTAAAACTTTGGTGTTGGTCAACAATTTATTAAATTATTTGAAGGCTACATCGTAAGTAGGAGTCCATATGAATTTAGCATCTTTATTCTGGAGAGTAAATAATGGTGCTATTACTTTTCTAAAATTATTGACAAATATTCTATAGTAACCAATATGTCCTAAAAAATTATTAACATCCTTCTATTTTTGAGGTACAAGCAGATTTTTGATTATGCTGATTTTTGGAGGGTCAACATTGATTCTTTTAGCAAATACATGGTGGCCTAGGATAATGCCTTCTATCATTAGCATGTAGCATGTATTGTCACTTAAGGATAAATGGTTCTCCTGACATCATTGCAATACTTTTTTCAAGTTCTTCAATCACTCATCAAATATTTCTCCATAGATAGTGAAGTCATCCATGTAGATTTTTAAGATCTAAAAAGATACTCAAGATAACCCTCTAAAATGTTGCAAGAGCATTACAAAATCCAAAAGGTAATACATCATAAGCATAATTACCATAGGGACAAGTGAAGGTGGTATTCTCCTAGTCCTTAGGAGAAATTTTAATCTAGTTGTAACCACTAAAGCCATTTAAAAAGATAAAATATTTTTTCCCTACTAGTGTGTCCAATCCCTGATCAATAAATGGCAAAGGAAAATGATCCTTTCTGATTACTATATTAAGTTACTTGTAGTCTATGTAAACATTCTACTTTCCATTTTTTTTTAAATTTCTAATGGTGAAACTAATTCACTATCTGAGATAGGATATATAAATCTAGTGGTCATGAGTTTTTGTAGTTCCACTTTGACTATTTCTCTAAGAGTTGGATTCATCCTACATTGTGGCTATCTGATTGGTTGGCACTCTTATTTTATATAGATGTGATATGTGCATGTTTCTATGCTAATTCCTTACATATCCTCATAATCCCATACAAAAGGATGTTGGTTTGCATGAAACATGTTAACTAGGTACATTTCCTCATTTGACTCAAACTTGTTGTTAATAAGCAATGTTTTTCCTAGAGAAATTTAAATTTGATTTGAAAGTGATTTCATTATTTTTAAGTTGATGATAGATCTAGTGTGGTTGAAACTATGAGGCAAAATCTAATGGAATGTTTCCTGTACAGATGTAGCAGATTTATTTTCTTTCCAAAATTTGGAAAATGGGCATTTTATGCATTGTAAGTTGTTGGGATCTTCAGAATTAGTATAGTAATTATTTTGGAGGATATTTGAGAGAATTTTATCTTCCTCTTGATCAACTAAGGTGTATATATGGTCTATGGTGAATAAAAAAATCAAGGGATGCTAGTCCATCTCATATTCATTAGCCCATAACGTATGCTCTAGTTCCAAGGATGACTATGATGGAGGATAGAGGACCAACTTCTTAGTGTGGTTATCATTGGATATCAACATGTTATGTGATCTACAATTGATGAAGGTATCAACTATGGAAAGCCAAGGTCATTCTAAGATGAGAGAGTATTCACTCAAATTAGACTTTGGTTTTAGCACAATGAAATATATAGTATAATCCTAAGAATCTATAATAATGATAAGATCTTCAATGACTCCTTTTGGTTTGAATATAGACCTATTAGCCATTTAAAACATTATAGATGTGGGTTAAATATTATTTAGCTATAATTTTTTCATGATTTCAATTGTCATTACATTTATTGTAGCCCCCAGGTCTATCAATGTATTGGATAGATATTGGTCATGGATCTGGACTGTTACTACTAGGCATCCTAGATCTAAACATTTCTTTGGTAGGGGTGTTTCCCAGCATAATATCTACCAGCTAACTAATCACATGCACTGTATTGGGACCATTCTTACTCCTTCTATATTTATGTAAAGATAGGTCTCTTAAATATTTATAATATATGGGTACATCCTTGATGGCTTGGAAGAGAAGAATTTTAGCATAGAGATTCTTGAGCTACCCTATGAAGTCAAATTTAGGCTCAGTTATGTGGTGTTGAAGGCTAAGACATTCTATAAATAGTGGGACTACTGCATCAACAACTTTATTTACTAGTTTAAAAAGTTATTATGGTGGTAAAGGTGGGTTAGCATGATCTTTTGGAGTTTCCTGAGCTATCTCTATTATTATGGGTAGGGTTAGGGGTGGTATAACTCTTCTTGAATGTAGGTGAATTTTATTGATGTTCACCGTATATGCTAGGCACTGAATAGGTTTAGTACTAAATGTTAGTTACATCAACTTATTTATAGGATTTTATACAGGTTGGGTAGGGAGCTGATTGGGATTTGGTGTAGCTTGTGTATTAGGCATAAGAGTAGGAGGTTGTTATTGTTATTGTGAAGGGAATCCTCCTTGATAGTTTCCCTAGGGCTGATTGGGTCTCCAGGTGATCCAAAACTTAGAAGCTTTAGTTGAAAGATAATTCAATAAATAAGAATCACACAATTATAATAATGTTATTTTTGAGAAGAGAAGTTTTATTTCTTAAAATTATAGATACAACATATGCCTATCTCTTGGAAGAGATGTCTAATTTCCTTTTCGGGTTACATTTTCATTTATACACATTTTTAAGGTAGTAGGAAGATGTGTAAGGTCACCAATATTGAGGGAGATTAAGTGGTTTAACTTCCATGATTCAAAACAATACAAAATTTGAGGAAATTACTATTTTTAGAAACTCACTATTTTTAGACTGCACTACTAAAATTGAAATTTAGGGCACTTTTATTTGGTTTTCATGGGTCAAAACCAATTGGGCAAAGCTCATTTCATCTCATGGTTTCCCCCTCATTATTATATTTCCAACGGTTCAAACAGGGAGTCAAACAGAGCTATGGTGCAAAATTTATGGCTCCTGGAAGTTCTGTCACCAATTAAGATAGAACCGTCACCTGAATTGTCACCTAAAATGTTGCTCGGATCACTAGGGCTGCTGCCACTGGTTTGTGAGGGGTGGGCCTTAGGGTGGTTTCTAAGCTTGTATCTAAGGTGGGGATATATTTGGTGGAGGCTATCAAAAAGTGGAGGGGTGGATTTTTTGAAGTGGTTACCATGTTTGATTAGGAGGTGGAATGTTCATTCATGGACTAGTCCAATTGGGAGTAATATTTGCAATTTCTTAATTGAGAAAGGTAAAATTTACAAAAGGTGGATTTTGTCTCATACCTGGATAATATGGTCATTGAATCCAAGGCTTTATTTATGTAACATCTCCTCCTATAATGTGAATCTCTACTATTTTTGGTTCTTCAGATGTGATGTTAGCTATTTTATCCTAAACCTTGTGATACCTATAGTCTATTTTCTTTTTCTTCTTACAATCTAGACAATAGATGGTCAAAGCTTGATCTAAGGCTATTTTATTTTACCTTATGTGTAGGATATATAGTTGGGTGGCTAAGTGACTAATGATATCCTATTTCAAGTCTTGTAATAGGTTACTAACTTTAGATTTTGATAAGCCATTTATGGCTACTAGTGAAAGCTTGCTACCTCAAACTTTGTTTATGGTAGATCTGAAATAATTTTTGATCAGCTCTTTGATTTCAATGAATTTTATTTAGGAGATATCTCCCCCACTCATTAGGTCCAAGGCTTACAAACAATATTATCTAACTCTTTTTAGGAAGATGAGTTTTAGAAGCTCTTATTCTAGTGTACTTCACTTGAATTTCTGTACACTAAGCATGAATCGTTCAATGTAGTATTCCAAGGATTTGTTCACTTTTTGAGTCATTCTAAAGATGTAATTTATTATATAATTTATTCCTCGTCTATACTCATGATACTTAACCGAAAAATTCTTTTTCATATCTTCCCAATTGTAGAACGAATTACTACCTAGTCCCATGAACCAACGAAGTGTTGATTCTTTGAGGGTGGCAAGAAAAAGTTTTAATTTTTGTACATCCTGCCTATAGTCATAGCTTCAATAGAAGATATAAAATTCAAACAAAAATATGTCTGTGTCTTTTGATAATGTTCCTCTAAAATTAGGCAAGGATGAGGGTGTGATATTTTTCATTTGTGTTATGTATGTTGCATTTGGAATAGGAAATTCAAAAGTAATTATGTTTAGAGCCTTATTGTCATCTACAAATTCTACTTCTCCATTAATTATGTCTTTTATTATGATATGAATACCAAAGGTACTTAGAATCACATCCTCAAGTTCTCTATCAGTCCCTTGGTTAGTATAATAGTAGATGTTTATTAGCTGATCCATAGTTTTTTATCAGATGAAAAGTCTAAAGTCTTTCCTAATCTTTCTTTGATTTGTTCAAGAAAGCCTTGTTATAATGTTGTTATAATGTTACTTTCTAGATTGTTTGGTTTGTGTAGGTCTTACCATTCATTTATTATTACTAACTTAGCTAATGCTTCATCCACTTCTATTTCCTTTTTCAAAGCCAATAATACTTCTTCTACAATCTACCTCCTCCAGTTTATAGTGCTCCCTTCTTTGAGAGACTTTTGACTTATGGTATATCTTTTAGCAAAATTATAGTTACTACAGGTATTTGTGGTTATTTTCTAATAATAACTTGTGGCTTGTTTGGTATGAATCTACCTCAAAAATATCTATTTCTCTACATAAACATTGTGCCACTCCTTTAGTTATCTTGTCCCTTCCTACACAGGGTTAGTTTTTTTATTTTTGTGTGTTTTAGGGGTTATTTCAAAATAAGAAAAAATAAAATGTAGAGAAATAAAGGAATGAAAAAAATAAAATAATAGGAATTAAAATTTAACCTCTAGAAAGTAATAAAGTTATCTAATGAAAGTAGGAAATGAAACTAAGAAGTTACTCTATAAAGTAAAAAATGAAAGCAGTAAAATTAATCGAGAAAGTAAGAAATGAAATAAGTAAAATTAATCTAGAAAATAGGAAATGAAAGCAACAACATTTAATTTAAAAAATAATACATGACAACCTCCTGGATAACAATGCCAAAATATTGGTCAGAATTATTATCTAGTTAATACCATATTCTTAAATCTGCTTAACATTTATTTTTTAACCTAGGATATGTACTTTTCTAGGATGTCAACACTATATATGTATTATTGATTCATAGGCTAAATTAATTGCTTATTTTAGTACAATGAACTTATACTATTTTCATCATATAAATATATAAGGAAATTATTATAATATAATGCAAAAGTTCTTCACACTTATGAGTCACACATGCATCACACTTTATATAATCAACTAGTAATGAAATCAATTCACAGAACACACTTTAATCTAAGAAGGATCATGATCTTCGATATAACTCCTTCTAAGGGGACCCTCCTCATTCAGAACTGAGTTCAAATCCTTCTACGAGAGTCTTACAAAAGCTTCTTATAGAATCAACCTTTTCATTACTCAGATCTATAGCAAATAAAGATTGATATGGTAGATTGCAATATTCAAAAATCAGAATGCAATTACTTTCTACAATTCCATCTTTTTTAATCAAATCTAAATTATGTTATTAAATAAATAAGGTAGTTTATTAGCTTAACCAAAAACACTAAACTAGGAAATGTATAAATACTTTACAACTAACCCAATCAACTTTTAGGTGGTTAGTAACTTAAAGTTACCTTTTTTTAGGCTTGACTAGGTAAAGGATAATATATACAACATTGTTGTTTTGTTTATTTTCTCCTTTTCATTGCCCTTGTCTTATTAATCTTTTGAAAGCACATCTAAGATTCACTTCATGTGAGGGATCCATATAGTTATTATGTAAGACCCTCTTAGATTATTTAATTTGTTCCTAAGACATTCGGATGTGTCCTTAAAAATGAATTGCTTATTGTCACAAAAATGGTTTGTTTATTTATAGTGGCTATAGGCTACTGTAGGTGAAAACCTATAGTTTCTATAGACAACCTATAGGTGGAAACCTATAGTTGTTACAGGAAACCTATAGGTGAAAATCATGTAGCTTGTTAGTTGCTATGGGCAATTTATAGGTGAAAAACTTACAACTTGTCAGTTGCTATGGGTAATGTATAGGTGGAAATCCTATAGTTTGGTAGTGTCTATGGGAAACCTGTAGGTGGAAAGCCTACAGTTGTTATGAACAAGCTATAGGTGAAAATCTTATAGTCGTATTCTACCCTTAAATTTTTTGTTAAATAAGGTTACACAAGTATATAATATAATAAAAAAAAGCATCATTAATCTATAACACAACATGTATATATTAATGCACATATAGATTCATTAATTCATTCATTCATTTACATAAGTCATGAATAGTTTTATGGGTTCATATGGAAAAGATTATATATATATATATATATATATATATATATATCTAAATAACTAAGTATGGATGAGGTCATAAAAGTAAAAATTGATGACCTCATCAATATTGACTAAATATATTTTAGATGCCATAGATCAAGATGAGAGAAATTACATATGATGTGGTTCAGTGGCCCCAATCGATACGTGTGGGGGATTGAATGGAAATATTGAGGGATGAAGATGGGATGTGTAAAAAAAAATTGGAAAAAATATTGATTTAGTCTAATCTCATGTTTGATTAGATATTTTGGCATGATGTGATGTTTTATGAGGTAATACAAGATCAAGTAGACCAAATTAGGATGTGAGCTAGACTTTGATAATTTTTACTAGATTTGAATAGGTGAGATATAACAAGTTCTAAGATTTGAAATGGGAAAAGACTAGCCCAAGAGATTGATTTTGACTAGGGATTAATTAGATTGAGACTAGATCAAGACCAAAATGATCAACTCAAATAGGATGGGATGATTTGATTGATAGGTTGATAGGCTTGTGATTATGACTCAAACTTGATTAGACACAAACAAGCTAATGATGGGGACCCTGATATGTAAATAATGGTTTTTTGATGTGGATGAGGACTAACATATGATTACAAACTTGATGAAATGACTAGTATAGATAGGGGATGATAAGGTAATGATGGGTTAGACTATCATTAGGTTAGGTTGTAAATGATAAAGTGTTGGACAAGGTGTTTAGGCTAGATAAGGTCAAAACAAGTGACAAGGTGTCAACTAAGGCAAGGTGGGTTTTGTGATGGGTAATAGAATTTAGACTAAGTTTATAAGGATAAGTATGATAAGACAAGCTGATTTGAGTATATGGTGATAAAAATGAAAATGATTTTACCTAGATTGGTTATGGATAAGGTGGGTTTTATTATTAATTGATAAATATGAAATTAAGGAAAATTAATGCTAAGGCTGAGTGAAGAGCGCGAGTTTATACTATGATAAGATGTGATAAAGGGATGCCAAGACTGGATTAATGTATGTAAAGGATGGAGTTATGACCAGTACCAGATGGATGAGACTAGTATGTGACTAAGATGAAGGGTGATGAGATATAGGATAAGCTTGAATATGAGATAAGTTTAAAAGGATGTACATGAATGTATAGACCAAATATGCACAAGAGGAAATTGTTAAATATGTAATATAGATATTGATAAGGATGTACACAATGATAAAATGATGAATTATGATATGTGAAGGATACCTAGATAGGTGTATATAGGCTTAGGTAAAAGGCTGACTCAGCTCAAAAACAACACTAGGTCTATTACAACACATACCAAATCAAACAAACCATAAACCTATCACTAGTAAACTAATATAGGAGTGTAAATTGATGAATACACCATATAATGACTTCATGGGTGAGGCTATAGGCCAATGACCCATTATGAATATCCCAAACGCTCTCAACCTCATTTACATTTAACAGTCACTTGGGAGCTAATACTGACTCTAACATCAAGTCGCATGTTACAACTGATGGTCCTATCCTAAACTATATAGGATCTCTAAGGGCATCCCTAATATACACTAGGTACATGAGGCCCAAATCCATGTAGGGTGTTGTCTAATGCTTGGGTCAAATAATTAACTCTTCACCTTCACAAGATCTTGTATGGGGTCTCTCGCTTGGCTTAATGATATCTCTCCCTCTTATTTTGACTCCATTGGAACATAGAGTGTGGATTTATTCATGGTGTTGAAATCCATGGTCATAATCATCCTAAGACTATTGCAAGTTCTTATTTATCACTTCCACATCATGTCCCCCCCTAAAAATGAAAAATGATAGGGTTTTTAGTGGGTTTTTGTCCTTCGAGACTCACAACTAGGATGATGTGAGGAGAGCATACACCATTGTAGCCCTCGAGTATAGACAAGTAGATAAAAAATTTAATTAGCTGATTAATTAAGTGTGATGTATATGAAATATATACAAGATAATTTTCAAAATACCAAAATATTCGACAAGTGGCCTTAAAATTAAGTGATTAGTAGTTTAAATTTGAAAATATTGAAGGGTAACCTACAAGACAAGATGTTAGACAAAATGTGATCTACAAAAACAAGTGGTTAGTAGTCTTAAGCAAGGCAAATTTCCCACTAAAATCACCCATATAAAACTATGAAAAAATTGTTAATTCAATAAACCTCAGTAAAAACACTAAAAAAATCATAGGTTTTGAACTATAAATTATTTGAATGAGAGACTAGGACATAGGGGTCTAGAGGAGGCAACCCCCAATAGGTTCAAGGGGCAATGCCATAAGGACACTCCTTGTAATAATATAGGGCAAGTATAGGGTGAGAATTTCTAATTCCAAAATTAATTTGAGGCTTACAAGATGCTTGGAATGATTCAAAATTCAGCAAAAAGTGATCTAAAAAGGACATTCAAAAAAGTCAAAATTTGAGCCAAATAAAGGGCAATTTTAAATGCAAAATTGCTACTATAGTAATCAAAATATCTTATACATAGTCAATGTTATGAAAAATGACATACTAAGAGTCAAAATCATTGATATCATGTGAAAACTCTAATTTAGACAAGTGATTTTACCATGACAATTAGGCAGACTACTAGCAATTAAGGTAAATCCATGACTGTGGGGTGTGAAATTACAAATGCAAAGCAAGATCACAATTATAGATGATAAATTTTATAGACTATATGAAAATGAAGATATTTATAGATTTACATAGAATAAATTATCTTATAGGAGATATTAGATCATTATTTTATCAAATTAGATTATTTACAGTGTTTGTTAGTATTAAAACAAGATTAAATTAAGTTGCTTTAAAATTATAACTAGGATAGTTTTGGTTTTGATTAATGTGAAAATTTTAGTTCAACTCTATAAAAAAGATATTAGAAACATATTATAGTGCCTAAAAAAATAGTATGTGATATACATAGATGATAGAAAACTAGATGGCTAATCAGAAAGTTATATAAATCTACTATAAGTCAAAATCATTACTAAACTATCAAAACCACATCTACCAATCAAAATTACAAATATGTATAAGCAATATTGAATTACAGAAAAAATTGATGATTTTGATTTGTTTCCTACAATGAGATAAATTAGGTGTGACACAAAAATTACAAAAAGGCTAGATTTAAGATATTTAACAACCAGATTGAAGTTCATTTATAAGTTAATTCAAAATTGTAGTGCCAATATCAAAAATTATAATCAAAATCATGAATGCTATGTTCAAAATCATGTATAATATTCAATATCACAAATTAGGAGAAGTGATTTTGACTAACAAGATAAAAATGACTAAGTTACCTTGATGATTAGTGGATAGGTTAATGGCTTATGTCAAAATCACCACATAAGAGAACACAATCATAAGTACAAAATGACCTTTTATAGAGCAAACTCATTTTTCACTTGGAACATGAAATTTTTTAAATTTTAAACCCAAATTCTTCCTAACCTAACTTACAATATGAATTCACACACTTTATAAATACAAGGTCAGTCCAAAACAAGGGCTCCCACTACAGTTGCCAAATGTGAGATAGAAATTTTGAATAATGGATTTGATTATGCAAATTATATCAAAATCTACTCAAATTACCAATCTAATTTTAAATTGGAAACCATTAGATTAAAATTCAATAAAATGAACATTTAAAATTAAAGCCAAGTGTTCTCAATCAAGATCCAAAAAAGACAAAAGATTATAGATATTGGATTGTTATAATAGATTCAAATTTTCAGTATGATATTTGACTTGATTCAAGACATGGATTAGATGATTGATTGACAAAAGGTCAATGGATTATGATCATAATATTATCATGGAAGCTCTTGAATTTATTAGTTTTTTTCTCATTATTTTGAATGGAGGGAAGCATATATCTAAATATGCAATTGGAGGGAGATTTTCCAAAGAATTAAAAATTCATTGGAAGCCTCTAGAGAAGAAAATATAGAGAGAAATGATGGAATTCTAATTAATGATTCTCTATAGAGAGAACTCTCTATAGAAGAAGGGTGGTGGAGAGTTCTAGATTCTATTAGGGAATCTAATGATGATTAAAAGGAGGTTATATGAGATTATAAGGTGGCTTAGGTGAAGAATAGGGGGAAATATTGTAAGAATGCCTATGAGTAGACTTGTATTTGGAGTTGTGAATTAAAAATTTGCAATATAATGGATAAGACATAGTTAGTGGGTAAGAGGGGTCAATTACAAGATGATTAATTGGATATGGGATGTTATTAGGTTAATGTAGGATGGGGTATATATTAGAAATATTAGACTAAGACTAGGATAATATGATATTAATAAAAATTAGATGGAAATAGATGAAATTAGTGATGTTAGTGATGAAGTGAGAAAATTTGGATGCATACAATTTCATTACAATAAGGGCCATCCAAATTTACACCACCAATTATAATGACAACTATTAAGTTAGAGCAAGAGGTGGAGGAAATTCCTTTTACTGTAAGTTCTTTTAGGAGCTAAAGAACCAATTTTCATTATTTATTATGATTTTGAAGGTTTTATCATTCTTGTTGCCTCCATGATTTTAGTTACTACAAGTGTGGATGTCATACCCACTTCCACTCATCAGTGTCCTCCCTTGGTAGAAAAGATAATAATTTATTACAAGAGGAAGCCTAGAGTTCTTACGGATCCTATGGATACAATTGTTGAAACACCACTACTATAAAGTCCTGACCTCAAGATGAAGATGAAAAATTGAAAAAATGATAAAATCTTGAGTCTTTAGGGGCTCAAAGGTAAATCACCAATGGAGGTAGACAAATTAGGTGAGGTGCCCACTACCCCAATCACTACTATTACATTTTCTTTAGGTCGTATGGATTCTACTACTCCTATGGTTATTGTTGACCCTACTCCCATTATGTATATTATTTCTACAAGTCTTGCTAATTTTAGTTTGGGGTTGTTTCTACTATCCCCATGGTTTCTGATTCCACTACTATTACTTCAGTCATGGTTTTCCTTGCTCCTAATAAGCCCTATAAGGTACATTTAAGAAGACTAGGGGAGCCCGTGCTAGTGTTCAATTACATATATCCTCAACTTATTTGGGATTGACCATGTCTTCATCTGTTACAACCCAAGATATTTCTATTTTCCCCTCTACCAGATCTAAGAAGAAGAATCCTACTTATATTTTTCATTCAATGCCTTCGTTTGGTAACATAGAACAATCTAAGATTATCTAACCATCATTACTAGATCCATTTCATGAAAAGGCACTAATTTAATTTTTAGGGGATGTTTTGATAATGAACACTATCGAGGATACTTATCTAGTAGATGCCACACAATGGGTAATCCCACAATGGGATATAGACCTAGAATCATAAGCTTTCTAAAGACCCAATTTAACAATAACTCAGCTTCCCATTGTAAGCTTCATTTTAAAAAAATCTAGGGGAACTATCCAAAGGGTAAAAAAGAGGATGAATATGGTCAAGGATTAGTTTTAGAGGAAAGGAAAGACGTTTTCTCTTTGTCTAATAGAAATAATAGGATACTTGGTGAGTCTTTGTATAATGAGGATTTGGTGTCTTATCTTAAGATGTAAATAGAGACTTTGTTAGAACTTCATGCAGGGACTGAACAAGCTAGATAAGAGTTACAACAAGAGATGGATTAGATAAGAAAACAAAAATAGCTAATGCAAGTTCTTATAGAAATTGAAGGTGATGTAAAAATGTAGCTCTTAACTTTACAATATTTTGGAAACTATTGGTTCAATGAGGGTTTAATTGTCCCCTCACATTTTTTTAACTACCAAATTACTTAATTATTTTAAAGAAGATGAAAATAAGTTGAATTTACTTATATTTTACACAATCAATAAGTCTTACAACCATCTTGATTTGATGACACTGTTGGAAGCATCCAATGCTTTTAATATTATGGTCATTAAGACATTAGAGGCCTGATATTGGGTATCAAGCATGCTGTTGGGGGATCAAACCAACAATAGATTACACTTGTGAAAGCAATAAATGCAGAAATAAATCAGATAGATAAGTAACTGAAATGATAAATAGCACAGAACAAGATATACAAGAAAACACCCTGAAAACTTGTATTGAAACTCTTTACAATAGGAATACAATGAAGAAACTTTGTTCTTCCACACCTCTCTCAGATGCACACAAGATCTCTCACTAGATCTCTATTCCTCAAGAGCTCTCTCTCAAGTACACTCAAATCCAACAACCTGGATTGATGCAACTCTGTACTGTCCTTCAAACATTCACAATGTTCTACTATTACAATTCTACACTCTCATACTACACTAAGCTAAGAAGATCTTTCCTACATATAGAAATAGGAAACTTGAGCATGCTCTTACAACAAACAGTTAAGCCTCTTCAACAAGGGCTCTAAAAATAATATTGCTAATAATAGAGACGCGAGCTTGAGACTACAACTCAAACTCATCATGCAAACACTCGCTTCTATCCACGAAAATCGCTTTCTGGACACACAAGTAACCGACGTCGGTTCCTGCCTATTCACCTGTGACCATCATCAACCGACCCTACTGCCGACATCGGCACCTCTGCAACTGCTACTGACCAACGTCGGTCGCTCCTGACCGACGCCGGCGTCTGTGTAGACCCGAACCTGTTTTAGTATGCTCCTTGGTGAAGCTTTTAGCTCCACACCCTAACAATCTCCCACTTGGAGATAAACCAGCTACATCAACCTGTACAGCAACATCTTCTAGCTCCTCCATCTTCAACTCAATCATGAAGACCAATAGAAGTTGAATGAAGATTCAACTTCTCCTTCGTAACCGGCTTTGTTAGCATATCAGCAGGATTCTTGTCTGTATGGATCTTCTCTAGCTTCAACTCACCATCTTCCAATACCTACCGTATGAAGTGGTACCTTAGCTGTATGTGCTTGGTTCTTGAATGAAAGGCCGAATTCTTGGCCAAATGGATTGCACTCTGACTGTCACTATACAATCTGCAACTCCCATGCTCCCTTCCAAGCTCTTCCATGAACCGTGTCATCCATATCATCTCCTTGCTAGCTTATGTGGCTGCAATATACTCTACTTCTATAGTTGACAAGGCAACAACCTTCTGCAACTTAGATATCCAACTAACTATTGTTCCACCTACAGTAAAAACATAACCTATGGTGCTCCTCTTGCCATCTAAATCCCCTGCCATATCTGAATCTACATAGCCATGTAGAGAACTATCTGAACCTCCATAGCATAAGTGCCTATTGCTGGTTCCTCTCAGATATCTAAGGATCCATTGAACTGCCTTCCAATGTTCCTTACCTGGATTGGCCATATACTTGCTCACTACTCCCACTGCTTGGGCAATATCTGGTCTAGTACACACCATTGCATACATCAAACTCCCTACTGCGGAAGAATATGGAACCTTACTCATGTACTCTACCTCATCATGTGAATTGGGACATTGTTCTTTACTTAACTTAAAATGTCCAGCCATAGGTGTACTTACTGATTTTGCATCCTGCATATTAAACCTCTCCAACACCTTGTTCACATAATCTTCTTGAGACAATATCAACCTGTGATTTTTCCTGTCTCTACTAATGCTCATGCGAAGGATTTTCTTCGCTGCTCCCAAATCCTTCATAGCAAACGTTTGAGCTAACTTCTCCTTAAGCTCAGAGATATCCTGCATGTGAGACCCTGCAACCAGCATGTCATCTACATACAACAATAGAATAATATATCTACTGTTATCAAATCTCTTGAAATACACACAATGGTCTGATTGACACCTACTGTAGCCATGCTCAGTCATAAACCTGTCAAATTTCAAGTACCATTGCCTTGGAGCTTGCTTGAGGCCATACAAGCTTTTCTTCAACCTGCACACAAACTTCTCCTTACCCTTGACCTCAAATCCTTCTGGCTGTTCCATATAGATTTCTTCATCCAAATCTCCATGAAGAAATGCTGTCTTAACATCTAGCTGCTCGAGATGCAAATCCTCAAAAGCAACCAAAGACAATACAACCCTTATTGAAGTCATTTTAACAACTGGAAAAAAAATCTCACCAAAGTCAATCCCTGGTTTCTGTGTAAATCCTTTCACTACTAATCTAGCCTTGTATCGCATCTGTCCATCCTCACTTTCCTTCAACCTGTAGGTCCATCTGTTCTTCAGTGTTCTCTTACCAGCTGGCAATTCAACCAAATCCCATGTTTGGTTCTCTCTTAAGGACTCCATCTCCTCAACCATGCCACGCTCCCACTTACTCCTGGACTCCACCTGTAATGCTTCTTCAAAACTCTCTGGTTCTCCACCATCAGTTAGTAATAGATAATATAAGGAAGGAGAATATCTAATTTGAAGCTTACTTACCCTTTCAGACCTCCTGATGGGTGTCTTGGACTCGTTCTCAACACACTGTCCACCCAAATTTTCTGACAGTGACCGACCTCGGCCACCTGTAGACCTGTTACTGGCCGACGCCGGTTCTTCCTGGCCGACGTCGGTGCCTGGTCTGCCGACGTCGGTCTCTGTATGACCGACATCGGTTTCTGTACTGCCGACACCGGTTCCTACCCTGCCGACGTCGGTCTCTGTGTTTTCTTGCAAGTGATTATTTCTTTTTCCCGCGAGCTCATTTTGGACCATAACTTCGTCCAATTCACTATTGCTCTGCCCAGATTGATCCAGCTTCCTTATCTGATCACTGTACATCACTCTTTCATTGAAAACATCAAGACTCCTGATTACCTTGTTAGTTCCTAGATTCCAAAATCTGAAACCAAAATCATCTGAGCCATAGCCTATAAATGTGCACCTCATAGACTTAGGATCAAGCTTCTTTCTATTTTCCTTATCTATGTGCACAAAGGCTTCACTACCAAAAACTTTAAGATATGAGAGATCTACCTTTTCACCTATCCATGCCTCTTCTGGAATTCCACCATCCAGAGCTATAGAGGGTCCTCTGTTAATCAGGTACACTGCGGTGTCAACTGCTTTTGCCCAAAACTCTAAGGGCAACCCTGCATGCAATCTCATACATCTTGCATGCTCCATGATAGTTCTGTTCATCCTTTCAGCAATACCATTCTGCTGAGGTGTCCTTGGAACCGTCCTTTGCCTACGGATTCCATGTGTATAACAATACAATTTGAACTTAAGACTGCAGAACTCACCGCCATTATCAGATCTCAGGCACTTTAATCTTCTGCCTATTTCATTCTCAACCATAGCCTTCCAAAACTTAAAAGTCTCAAAAACATCAGATTTCTTTTTAATACAGTAGATACATACCTTTCTTGTGGCGTCATCTATGAATGTAACATAGTACCGTGATCCGCCAATAGAGGCTACCTGAGCCAGTCCCCACACGTCTATGTGAACAAGCTGCAACTTCTGCCTTTTCTTAGTAGACCCAGTCTTGAGAAAACTAACCCTTTTCTATTTTCCAAATACACAATGCTCACAAAATTCTAGATCCATACTTTTCAAATCTAAAAGCATACCTTTAGACTTAAGAATTGACATCCCCTTCTCACTCATGTGGCCAAGCCTTGAGTGCCACAATTTACAATCCACATCTGAAGTAGATAAAATTGAAGGAGATTTGTTAGTAACACAATTACACAAATAGAGAGTACCTTCTCTCTTACCTCTGGCCATAACTAGTGCACCCTTGGTCACCTTCCAAGAATCTGCTGTGAGAGTTACTGTACAACCCTCATCACCTAGCTTACCTGCAGAAATCAAATTTCTCTTCAAACTAGGAACATGCATCACATCTCTCAACACCCATGTGTTGCCATTCTGCATCTTCAGCTGCACTTTACCTTTGCCAGTAATCTTACAAGGCTCATCATCCCCTAAGTACACTATTCCAAAATCTCCATGGATATAGTCACTGAAATATTCTCTGTTAGGGGTAGCATGGAAAGATGCACCAGAATCTAATACCCAAGATTATATGTTATTATGCAAAGAGAAAATTAAAGCATCTTGTAAAATACCTGCAACCTTGGATTCTTTCTTTCCTTCGTGTTGATTGTCCTCCTTAGGCTTTGACCAACAATCTCTGCTTATGTGCCCCATCTTTCCACAATTCCAGCATTGTGGCTTCCTGCCATTCCTGGATTTGGATCTTCCTCTCACCTTAGACTTAGATCTTGATCTCCTCTTGCTCTTTTCTTTTTGCCTTCCCCTGCTCTCAAAATTTAAAGCGTTCCCAGATGTCTCTTCTGTGCTTTTCCTACGTATTTCCTCATTCAAGATAACACTAACAACATCCTCTACTTTCAAAATATTTGATGTAGATGCAGTATTAGAGACTGCCATTACTAAGCCATGCCAGCTTTCAGGCAAAGAACATAATATCAAAAGAGCTTTTATTTCATCTTCAAATACAATATTGACAGAACTTAACTGATTAACAATTCCATTGAAATCATTCAGATGAGTAGAAACAGATCCACCTTCATTCATATGCAAATTAAATAACTGCTTCATAAGATATACCTTATTTGAAGCTGAGGGTTTTTCATACATATTTGCTAACGTAGTCATCAACTCTACCGTTGTTTTTGCCTGTGACAAATTAGATATCATAGTGGAGGCCAGACTCAGTCTTATAGACCCAAGAGCCTTTCTGTCAAGAACTTCCCATTCTTCATCCTCCATGTCCTTGGGCTTCTTTGCTATCCCACCTAACGGTAAGTAGAGATCTTTTTGATACAGATAGTCCTCTATCTGCATTCTCCAATGTTGGTAGTTCTTGCCATTAAACTTTTCCATTCTCAACTTACTTTCTTCTGCCATTGCTTCTCCCACTCAAACAGAAATCCCTGCAGAAACCCCTGTGAGCAACCTGTAATCTGTAACCTATAACCTGTAACCAAGGCTCTGATACCACTTGTTGGGGGATCAAACCAACAATAGATTACACTTGTGAAAGCAATAAACGTGGAAATAAATCAGATAGATAAGTAACTGAAATGATAAATAGCACAGAATAAGATATACAAGAAAACACCCTGAAAACTTGTATTGAAACTCTTTACAATAGGAATACAATGAAGAAACTTCGTTCTTCCACACCTCTCTCAGATGCACACAAGATCTCTCACTAGATCTCTATTCCTCAAGAGCTCTCTCTCAAGTACACTCAAATCCAACAACCTGGATTGATGCAACTCTGTACTATCCTTCAAACATTCACAATGTTCTACTATTACAGTTCTACACTCTCATACTACACTAAGCTAAGAAGATCTTTCCTACATATAGAAATAGGAAACTTGAGCATGCTCTTACAACAAACAGTTAAGCCTCTTCAACAAGGGTTCTAAAAATAATATTGCTAATAATAGAGACGCGAGCTTGAGACTACAACTCAAACTCATAATGCAAACACTCGCTTCTGTCCACAGAAATCGCTTTCTGGACACACAGGTAACCGACGTCGGTTCCTGCCTATTCGCCTATGACCGTCGTCGGCCGACCCTACTGCCGACGTCGGCGCCTCTGCAACTGCTACTGACCGACGTCGGTCGCTCCTGACCGACGCCGGCGTCTGTGTAGACTCGAACCTGTTTTAGTATGCTCCTTGGTGAAGCTTTTAGCTCCACACCCTAACACATGCAAGCCTTAATTCCTAAACTAGAAGAACAAGAAAAATAAGTCCTACAAATTTTGGATGATTTGAAGCTATCCCAGGCCTTGGATCCCTTAGGAAAATTAATAAGTAGGGCTGGTTTTGATTAGATACTATAACAAGCATCAACTAATTTTAAGCAAAGTCCCTAAGGATGCACACTACAAGAAATTAAATAAGATCTAGGATTTACCAAGAAGAAGGTCAGATAGGTGGAGATATTTTGGGTGGAATTTAGAGCCACCAAAATAGAGCATGTACAATTACTAACACAAGTCACCAAGGTACATAGGCCCTCTCTTTTGAAAATGGATGCAATAATTTTGTAACATAGCATTAGATACAAGCACTACTAGAAATTAGAAGTGAAGAAACAAGTTATGACTGGGTTTTTTAGTTCAATTACACCTTCTACTATAGTCCCTCTAATGACTATCATTTCATACATACATGCCCTAATGATTAATAAACCTTAGTTTATTTAATTATTTTTATATTTATTTTACATGTAAATTAACAATGTAACTAATATGTGTAATATTTGATTGAATAATTTTGTAAATATGCAAACATTGCATGGTTTTATAAGAGTGAGTCTAATTTCAAAAGACTTAGTTTTGATTAAGTTTAGACATGAATTCAGATCTTGCATTAATTAGAACTCTTGTTCTAATTATCATTAACATGTAATTTTAGATTTTTACATGGATTTGGAGGTTGAGGTGACCCCTCCCCAAATCTATTTATACTTCTAATCCTCTTATTTTCAAGGGTTGGAAAATTTATCAATATAGGAAGAAATATTTTGATTTTCATACAACTATGTTGATGTTTACCATTCTAATTTTATGTGAATAAGTGGTGTTTACTTTCTTGGTTGTTTGATTCAATAATTTAAAGTGTGAAAAAGCTACCAAAAATTCTTTATTGTTATTACTAGTGTATGCTGATTAAATATGTGTAATAGTTATTGGATGATTAGAAAATACCATTGATTATATGAAAGTAGGTTGATTATTTTAGTTATCTAAGTGTGTAGGAGTGTTTTCTTTAATATAGCCTTCTAGGCATGAGAAATAACTTCTTTAGATACCTCTCTGATTCGTGATATAATCTTCTGAATAAGGGTGTGCAATAACTACTCTAAATGGAAGCAAACTTTAGTTGAGACCTTCGAGTTTACTATATCATTTTCCCCCCATACTACCCTACTATGTTTATATGTGTCTATGTAACACCTACTAGCTATAAAAATTGGTATGATTACACTTGTCTACAAAGAGACCAGACTGAAAGTAATCCCTTTGAAATCATAGAGGCTTCTTTTTTTCCCTACCTTTCCCTCTTTTGAAGTTTTTTTTAGATCTACCCACTTTAACATAGGTTCCATCCATCCAACTCAACTAGGTTTTAACTTTCTTTTAGGTTTCACTCATCCATTCACACTTGGTTAACAACCTACATGCTTAGTCAACTATTCCACCACTCGATTGTTCAACCCATACCTACAAATCATTCCTTGGAGTGGATTTTATCTCCATTGAGATTTTAAAGCATTAAATGTTACCTCATTAAATCTGTGAGGTGAATAAAACCCACATCAAAAAAAATATTAAGTCGTATAGGCTATCTAGCAAACTTACTAACTAGAGTTCATAGACTTCCTAAAAGGCCTATGTACTCACTTCTTTTTCATTTTTTTACAATTTCTAATTTAAATTATTTTAGCCTTCATTATTTAAAATTAACCTTGGTTATATAAAAAATCTTTAAGCACTCTTACGTAAATGAAATGTTTAAATATCCATCTAATGAGGGAATGCAATTCCAAATTTCTCATACACTATGGGGTCTTCAAATGTGATAAACATACCAAATTAGGATATGGAATAATAGATCACACAAGGAATTTTATATGGGTTCTATTTGAAATGGCACAAAATCAAAGCGCTAGAATAATATGGAGGGAGGGAATGAAGAGAGAAAAGTAAACACTAGTTTGGAGTCCTTTATTAAGGGTGATTACATGTCAATTGCTTGTTGGGGCAAACTGGGTGATGGGATCCTTCACATGCTACTAGCCTGCTTATTATGGTTGATTAATTTCATCACGGTTTTATAATGTTATGTTAAACATACACTGAGTCACGTTAAACACACATGTTAAAAAAATTGTGTTTTCTTGGTAATGTTTTATATGTTTAATATGATAAACTTTGAGGCATCAATTTCATTAAATAAATAATATAAATATATGAAGTTATAATGTTATGTTAAACATACACTGAGTCACGTTAAACACACATGTTAAAAAAATTGTGTTTTCTTGGTAATGTTTTATATGTTTAATATGATAAACTTTGAGGCATCAATTTCATTAAATAAATAATATAAATATATGAAGAGAAATTCAGTATAGAATTACAAGATCATGAATTATATTTAATTCTCTTTTAGGATAAGATACATGTGAGAATTGGATGCCCCTATTTGCCATCAACAAACCACAACCATCTATAAGTCAAATAGTTGTAACTAGGAAGCACCCTATGAGATTTGAACCTTGGTGGGGCTAGGCTCATTCATCCCACTTTACCAACTCACCTACATCTCTTTGGCAAATCGAATTGAAATGTTTATTACACATCAACAATTTTTTAAATTAAACATATATCCATTTATTCATCCTTATATGAATCAATAAAATTAGGTGTTAAAAATATATTTATTATACATTTTTACTTCTTAAAAATGAACCTCACAGCTAACTTAAAAAAAAAAATCAACCATATCGTTTATCATACTAGAGAGGCAAATTAATAACAGAGGTTAGAATTTTGATGATATTATGAAATCTCAAACTTAAATTCATTTCTTTTTAATATTTCTTAAGATTTATACCTTAATGGATGGTAGAAACAAACTTTACCATCATAATACCAATTAAGAATACAATCCTTTTTAATAAATTACAAGACTTTTAAAAATTCAAATTTTTTGTTAAAATTTTAATCTTAGTAACTTTTTGGTAAGTTGATTAATATGCAAGCCTAAATGGACACAACCCTTTTCTTAAGGGTACAATTACTAGCTAAATAATATACTAATTAAAATTTAAATTCTTTTAATTCCAAAATATATGTACTGATTATGAACTGTAATATGCTCTTAGTTGCAAGTTAATCTCCAATAAAACACTCAAGTTGGACTCAAGCAAAGGCAAGGTGTGTTATACACACCTAGGTACACATTCCTTTATTTTAAACTAATAATTTTATTACTATATTAAATGGAGATAAATATAGACATTATTTTATGAGTTATATAACATCTAAGTCTTGTACACTTGACAAACTCAGACCTTATCTATTATTTTCAGTTTTGGACCTTTTTTGTTTTATAAAGTCTTATATTTTCTCTATCTTGTACCCCTTGTACTCTATATTAGTCCCACAAATCTTATGTTGATAACCTAGACCTTCTATCTTGGTTATAATGCTTAAATCCTACTTATCTTCCATCTCTATAAGTTCTGAGTCTCTACCTACTTTCTTGCTCCTTGAACACTAGCGTTTGGGATAGACACCTGCATTGATGCTAGTGTCTTGCTCCAATACAAGTTTATAGTGCATCTAGTTGGTCGCATCATTTTTTAGTAGGTTTTCCAATCCAAAATTTGACGATTATTTCAGAATCATCTTCCAATCTATTTTCTACTTATTCTAGATCTAAAATTGCATTAGCATTAGAACAAGCTAAGTACATTACTTATTTGTCATTTCTATATCTAGCCTAGTTGTTCTTACTATTTTTAACCTATCTCGATTTAATAAATTCATTAGATGTTTATATGTAAATTTAATACCTAATTGGTCTATTATAGATCTGATCATCATCCTTGTGGATTTTCATTTTTATATTCTTAACTCTATCTATCTAAGTAGGATTCCTTATTTAATTTAGGGTTAAACGTCTTCCTACAAAACCTATGTACTCACTTATTTTTTATTTTGAATTTTAAAATTTAAAATTTAAATTATTTTAGTCTTAATTATTTAAAATTAATATAAGTTATATAAAAAATATTTTAAACACTCTTAATGCAAATAGAATTTTTTAAACATCCGGCCAATGAGGGAATATATTCAAATTTTATCATACACTATGGGGTCTTCAAATGTTATGAACACACTGAATTTGGCTATGGAATAATAGATCACACAAGGAGTTTTATATGGCTCTGTTTTAGATTGCACGAAAGCAAATCCTAAGGGTAATGACATGTTGAATGCTTGTTGGGGTAAAGTGGGTGATGGGATCCTTCACATGCTATTGGCTTGCTTATTATGGTTGCTAATTTCATCATGGTTTTGTAATGTTATGTTAAAAATGCAACACTCATGTTCAACACATGGTAGAAATAATTGTGCTTTCATAGTAATGTTTTATATGATAAACATTGAATCATGATTTTATACTACCTACCAATTTTTTTAAATATTTTGTAATATTTTTTTAAAATAATAATAGTATGAATTATATTTACTTTTTCTTTTTTATGGATAAAATAAATGTTAAAATTGTTAGTTTGTAATATTTTTCTAAAATAATAAGAGCATACATTATATTTATTTATGTTTTATGAAAGTGTTAAATTGGTAGTTTGTAATATTTTTTTAAAATAATAACAATACGAATTATATTTATTTTTCTTTTATAAAAGTGTTTAGTGAGATTTAAATTTTGGATCTGGTTAGGCTCATTTAACCTACTTTATCAATTTACCTACATCTCTTTAATAAATGAAATTGTAATGTTTATTACATATCAACAATATTTTTTAATTAAACATATATCCATTTATTTATCCTTATATGAATCAATAAAATTAAGTGTTAAAAAATATAATAATTATACATTTCACTTCTTAAAAATGAACCTCACAATTATATATTTAAAAAAATCAATCATAACACTTATCATACTAGAGAAGCCCATTAATAATAGAAGTTAATTTTTTTATGATGTTAAAAAACCTCAAACTTAAATTCATTTCTTTTAATATTTTTTAAAATTTATACCTTAACAGATAATAAAAATAAACTTTACTATCATAATACCAATTAAAAAAATAATCCTTTCAATAAATTAAAAAAAATTTAAATTTTTTTAATTTTTATTAAAATTTTAATTTTAATAACTCTTTGATAAGTTAATTAATATGTAAAGCCTCAAAGGAACACAACCCTTCTCCAAAGAGTACAATTGAGAGTTATATAACCTCAAACACTGTCTTCTAAATTATCATCATCAACCTATTTGCAGACTTATAATTGATTCTCATCCTTTGGAGAACTATTTTATTTTAGGGAATTAGAAGTGCTTGTACTGTATTTTGTAGCAGGGGTTAGAACAATATGGTAAAGGGAAATAGAAAGGGAAACAACAAGCCGAGGAAATCTGAACCTTCAAAAGAAAATTCAAAGAATAACATAGAAACCAATAAAAATAATGGGGTGACAAATTTTGAGAGCACCATACAATCAGAAGTGAATTCGATTGGGAATGATAAAAAATCAAGAAATACAAATGACGATGAGGTGACCAAATTGAAGACTCTGAACCAACATCTACTGGATACGATTACCAATGAAAGACAAGAAAGAGATGATTTGAAAAGAACACTTAAAGAATGCAATGATGAGACTCAGGAATTACATTCAAAAATGACTGAAGATAGGCACTTGCATAATACATGTAAGGAAAATTCGGAAAACAAGGTTTTAGGGCTTGAAAATGAGCTTAATGGGACAAGAATATCGAGCCAGAAGTATGAAGAATTGTGCACTCAATTACAACTAGGAAAAGATGAGTTGGAAAATAAGCTGAAAGAATTCAATGATGCAACTCAGGAATTACATGATAAAATGAATGAAGAGAGGCTCAGGTGGGAATCTTATAAGGAAAACGTTTCAGGGCTGAATGATAGGCTTGAAGCGGTAACCAATGAAAGAAACAAGTTGAACCAAAAACACGAGGAAATGTACACAAAATACAAATACAGGAAAAATGAGCTGAAAAAAGCCAATGAGGAAAATAATATATTGAAAGCAAGGATGACTGACGATCAGAGCTTGTGGGATTCTTGTAGGCAAGATTTCGAAGGAGAAGCTGCAAAGCTGCAAAATCAACTTAATGAAACAAGAAAATTGAGTGAGAAGCACCAAGAATTGTGCACTCAATTAGAACAAGAAAAGTTTGAGTTGGAAAATAAGTTGAAAAAATCCATTAATGGGACTGAGATGGTAGAAGCAAATATGATTGAAGAGAAGCGCTTGTGGGATACTTGTAAACAGAATTTGGATGACACAGTTGCAGGGCTAGAAAATGAGCTGAATAAATCAACAATGTTGAGGAAGGAACAAGAAGAATTTTGCACTCGATTAAAACAAGAAAAAATTGAGCTGGAAAATAATTTAAAAGACTGCAGTGAAGAGACTAACGAATTAAAAGTAAAAATGACTGAAGATAGGTGTTTGTGGGATTCAAGTAAGGAAAAATTAGAAGGCAGAGTTGCAGGGCTTGAAAACGAGCTTGTTGAAACAAGAATGTTGAGCCAGAGAGATCAAAAGTTGTGCACTCAATTAAAGCGAGAAAAAAATGAGTTTGAAAATATGTCAAAAGAATACAATAAAGAGACTAAAGAATTAAAAGCAAAAATGGCTGAAGATGAGTATTTGTGGAGTTCTTCTAAGGCAGAGTTGGAAGCAACAGTTTCCAGGATTCAAAATGAGCTCAATGAAAAAACAATGTTGGTGAAGAAACATGAAGAATTGTGCACTAAATTAAAACAAGAAAATTTCGAATTAGAAAATAAGTTAAACGAACACAATGAAGATACTAAAGACTTACAAGCAAAAATGACTGAAGATAGGTATTTGTGGGACGCTTGTAAGGCAAATTTGGAAGGCAGAGTGGCAGGGCTTGAAAAGGAGCTGACTGAAACAAAAATGTTCTTCCAGATAAATGAAGAGTTATGCACTCAATTAAGGCGAGAAAAATATGAGTTGGAAAATAAGGTGAAAGAATTGGAATGGAAGTTGAAGGAATGCAATGATGTCGCTAAGGAATTACGGGAAAAAATGACTGAAGATGGGCATTTTTGGGATACTTGTAAAGAAAATTTAGAAGAGAGAGTTGCAAGGCTAGAAAGTGAACTTAATGAAACAAAAATATTTAGCCAGGAATATGAAGAATTGTGTACTCAATTAAGACGAGATAAAAATGGGCTGGAAAATAAGTTGATAAAATGTTATGATGATAATGATAAATTAAATGTAAAGAAGATTGAAGATGGGCATTTGTTGGATACTTGTAAGGCAAATTCGGAAACCACAATTGCAGGGCTAAAAGATGAACTTAATGAAAAAACAAAATTGTGCCAAGAATATGAAGAATTGTGCACTCAATTAAGACAAGATAAATGTGAGTTGGAAAAGAAGTTGAAAGAATGCAATGATGAGAATAAGAAATTACATACGAAAATGATTGAAGAGGGGTACTTGTGGGATAATTGTAAGGTGAATTTGGAAGAGATAATTTCAGGACTGCAAAATAAGCTTAAGATAACAGGTATACGCAGCCAGGAAAATGAAGAATTGTGCACCCAATTAAAACAAGAAAATTTTGATTTGGAAAACAAGTTGAAAAAATGCAATGAAAAAATTAAAGAACTGATGGAAAAACTGACTGAAGATAGTTTCTTTTGGGGTTCTTGTAAGGAAAATTTGGAAGGCAGGGCTGCAGACCTGGAAATTCAGCTTAATGAAAAAATACTATTGAGCCAGAAACTTGAAGAATTGTGCATTCAACTAAAAAACGAAAAAAATGAGTTTGAAACTAAATTGAAAAAATGCTATGATGGAAATAAAAAATTAAATGCAAAGAATACTGAAGATCAAGACTATAAGACAAGTTTGGAAGGCACAATTGCGAGGCTTCAAAATGAGCTTATTGAAGCAAAAGTTATGAGCCAGAAACAGGATGAACTGTGCACTGTATTAAGAGAAGAAAAAAATGAAATGGAAAATAATTTGAAAGAAAGCAATGATAGGATTAAGGAATTAAATTCAAAAATTATTCAAGATGGGCACTTTTGGGGTACTTTTAAGGCAAATTTGGAAGGCAAAGTTGCAGGTCTGCAATATGAAATAAGAATATTGAGCCAGGAACATGAACAATTGTGCACTCATTTAAGAGAAGAAAATAACGAGTTGCAAAATAAGTTGAATGAATGCAATGAAGAGACTAGAAAATTACATTCAAAGATGAGTGAAGATAGTTGCTTTTGGAACACATGTAAGGAAGACTTAGAAGGAACAGTTGCAGGGCTTGAAAATGAACTTGATTTGACGACTAATGAAGGAAGAATATTATGGCACAAATATGAAGAATTATGCACTGAATGTGCATTTTTTAAGGCACGATTGGGAGATTATAATGATACACTAATTTCTCTTGAAGATGAAAGGTTGGATCTAACATCTTTATCAGCAAGCAATGCAAAGAGAGTGAAAGGTTTGCTAACAAAGTTGCAATGGATTACTAATGAAGGGAAACAGTTGACCCAGAAGTTTGAAAAAGTGGTTAATGGAAACAAATCTTTAAATGAGAAAGTGGAAAGTCATAGTCACAAGCTCAATTCAGTAGAAAAAGAGAAGAATTCATTCATAACTATGTCAGCAAGCAGTGACAAAAGGACAGAGGATTTGGTTAGGGAGAATAGTTCAGTGAAACAAGAAATCCATGAGCTTCAAAACAAGGTTGATATGTGGACTAATGAAGGAAAACAATATAATGAGAAACTGAACTCGGTAGAAGGTGAGAGGAAGTTACTCGAAATTCTGTCAACTAACAGTGCCAAATTGGTTGAAGATTTGGTTACAGAGATTACAACAGTGAAAGAAGAAGCACGTCGACTTAATCAACAAAATAAAGTGCTACAAAAGAAGATATTCAATAAAAATTCAGTACTTCAAACACAAGATGGAATAGTTGGAAGATTAAATGGAGAAAATGATGAACTGAAGCTTGAGATTGAGAAGTTGAGAACAGTGCAAGAGATGAAGGGAAAAAAATCCGAAGTAATACAAGAAAATGAAGGTGAAGAACAAGGAAAACAGAGTGGAGGGAGGGATTCCCATACAAGGGAGTCCAAAGAAGAAAGGGAAGCCAGCTTCCATGGAAATATAGAGTCCTTCATTCTTCTAGAAAGCAAGTTTACAAGCAAATATTCAGCTAGTGGGGAAAAAATCATTCTTCCCCCTCATGCACTATTCACTGGATGCCTTTATGGGTGGTATGGGGGAATAGTATGAGGAAACACACACCCTACCAACTTTTTAAAAATTTAGTTACTTTGTGGACAAGGATCTACTTTTTTATAAGTCAAGCAACCTCAACTTTGTTGGTATATAAAATTGAATCTGATATTTAGAGAGTTCAAAGTAAACTCCTGGTTCATTTACTGATGTTAACGGTCGGGGTTTAACACAAAAAGTTTGAAAATTTTACTGGTTTTGTGCTCAAAGGTCTAATTCTTTATATGTCAAGCAATTATATAGGTTTTTATTTTATTGAATCTTGTGATTACAAACAGTTAAAAGCGTTAACTGACGTAAAATAGTTGGAATTTAACACACTAACGTGCACAAACGAAGCATTTTACAAAAAGAAAAAACAAGAATATAAGGCCATTTATAGAAACCAGATATAATGGGCAGCAGAGCAGTAGAAATAACAGTAGAACAAAGACAGTGCAGCCATTTCCCTCCTGAAGTGGCATACTGTGACGCATTGATCCAAATACATTTTAATGTAGCTTGAAGTAAAGACCCAGAGACCTTAATTTATTGCAAGTAGATATTATCAAAAGCTCCTGGTTGTTAACAGGAAACCCAAATAGAAAAATAACCTCAGTTTATGTAAAGTTGTCTGTGTACATTCGAAGAAAGAATATTTATGGGCAGGAATTCTGAATGAATAAACCTCCTCAAACATCCTTCTATTTAGCTAGCACAACAAATCGATTACCAAGATGATCATGTTGGTTGGATTGCACAGAGTCACCAAGTGAAATAGAATGGATGCCGTTATCCATGAAGATAGTTTATATATTTGTTATTCTTTGTTGAAATATGTAATCCAACCATTGATATTTAATATTTTCGTCTTTAACATTTGATATTGTACAAATGCAATTTCTTAATAGATTTAGATGCACTTTCTTTTTGGGTATCTTATATTTAATACAGTGAATGAAGTTTATTGTTTCTAATGTTTACTATGTTCCATGTTTGAACCATAATTTGATCATCATTGGCCAGCTTGCTTAGAAAGGGTATAATTTATTTTTCAGAAATAATGAATGTGGAATTCTGAATCAAATTTTATGAAGTAAGATTATAACCAAAGTTCAAATGACCAACAACAAAATGTTCCCTTTGAGATTGAACCCAGATTTGAAGACACAATTTAATCAAACTTTCACTAAAACTATACCTCAGCCAACTTTTCAGTGAGAAATAAAAGATAAAAAATGACTTTAGCATTTGTGATTTGGACGACTTTTGGAGGTCTAATTTTGTTACACAGGAAAAATATGTTAAAATGTTTCAGTGATAGAAATGTCGGATAGAGTGTGAAGGGTGCATTTTGAGAAAGCAACAGAGAGAGTCATTTTGATGTAGGTGCATCATGGTTTTCAATTCAATTGTACTTGTTTTTGTCTTTAGGCGGTGTGTTTGGGTATGTAAAGTAATTTCTAGGCATTATTTAACATATTTGCAACATTTCTAGGCCTAAATGAGACATTTGGCATTTTCTTACCAAAACTAGGGAATTCAAAAATTTGAATTTCTAGACAAGGTTTTGAATGGTTTTAGGACTCTTGATACATTATAAATTAAATTTAATGATATGTAAGGGGTAATTTAGGTGTATGTTAGTGTGATAAGAGTCCTTCCTATGTTTTACTTCATGTAAACATGATTTACTTCAGTAAAAGAGCTTCCAATGCAGGATATAGGTTTAATTTTAGCATGTTTGAATAAGTGGTAGGTAGGTTAGAAGGATAAGGAAGTTGATTCAAGCTTGGTGTAAGTTTAGGCATTTAATTTGGACCAGATGAGCTTTGAATCATCATTATAGGGACCAATAAAAGCAAGAACAAAGGTATAAAAGGTCTAAATGTTTATGTTTGTAGGGTTGTTGAAGAATTTCTAGGTCTGTACTTAAGCATATTGAAGAAAGTTTGAATAAAGAAGAGTGGTTTTGTGGTTTTGATATTGGAATGTGCTTATATATCCTTTGAATACTTATATACAAGTTTTTATGTTTCTATGTGTGATATTTTTCATTAAAGCCCTGGATTTATAGGATTGTGTTTGAAAAGCACAAAATTTTGTGCATGATCAGAGTAAAAAGTGGTGAGAAGGACATGGTTTTAGATGCATGTAAGCCATAAAATTATTGAGGAAGTAATAAATAATTGTGTAGGAAGTATTTGAGTCATCTAAAGCCTTTGAATAATCTATATTTGGTCTTTTCTAGCAATTTCTCCCCTTTCAGGTTTGATTTTTTGTGTTCAACCTTAAAATAGGGTTTTAAGCACTAAAAATGTTCTATCTTGATAACGATCCACAAACAAGTTGAAACTTGGTGGATAGCTATGTCTTGAGGTTGCGATAGTAGATATTTCCATTAGAGCTCAAAAGATTTGAGCAAAATAGGCATATAGAGGAAGATTTGGCTGTACTTAAATAATACATGGCATATTTGCCATTTATTATAACAAATTCATAATTTTAACATTTGAGAAATCATTTTAGACTTATCAATATCAAAATTAATTTTGACGAATTTGAAATTCAAACCAAACACCTTATTTTTCATTGAATTCACAATTTTACCTAATAAATTCACCAAAGTCGATGATGAGTTCATAGTTCTGAGAATTATGTAATCATTTTTACCCCGAAAACATGCAATAAATGACATTAAAGAAAAAAATTGAATTTCAAAATTGCCATTCACCACATACCCACTCCCCTCTAACCGATAATATACTTACACCTCTCATTATGATGTCTATCTACTAGATTTCGATCCATTTTCTCTTCACGACCTAGAGAAAAATCACACTCTCCAAATAACTAGTATATCAACTCAATCAAATGAAATTGCACAAATGAATTTCAAACATACCCCCACCCTCTATATATTTATCTCCCGCATTCAAAAAATTTCCCCCATATCACTTTTTCACAACTTCCATGACATTTTATCAAATTTTTTCTACCGTCATTTAATCAAATTGATACAAATCTTTATCAATGCTTGTAACTATTAATTTTGTAAAATTTTATTGACCCCAGATAATATATTTTTCCCATTTTATAACCCACAACTTACTATCATTAGGATATCATTCCCACATCCACTCATGTGACCCTAAGTCTTGAAACCCATCCAAGTGTGTAGTCTATGAATGAGAAATATTCTTTTCTAATCAATTCTCTAGGATTTACATGGCTAGATGAAAATATTTTACACATACTCTCTATAATGTTGTGATCACTTTTATTGATCCAAGTATCTCCTCTATTGATGGTAATCCCTTCTTCATCTTCACTGCAATCATTTTTAAGGTTCATCTGCTTTTTCGCATGAACACTCGAGGGGCCATCCTCACATCATTTATAGTTACCTGGGGTAACTCTTTCTCCATAATAATCAATGTGCTACTTTGTTTTTCATTCTTCAAAATGGCATTGGTTCACAAAACAATTTCAAAGAGGAGCAAATTTAGACCCCTAAATTCTGACATTTAATGTCGAAAATAACTTTGACAAGCTAAACTTCATCATTCATCAATTAGAATTCATATTAGCAACATTTTCTTCCACATTTTGAATAATTGATTAATTTATAATTAATTAATTAAATCATGCACACATTTTTCCTCCAAAACTAATTAAAAAATTTAATTCCCACCTCATCCAGACATCTCCCACATTTGTCTCAAGCAAATTTTAACTCACCACTATCAGGTTCAAATCTATTAGGTAGAAAGAAATGTGTGTGCCACTCTAGTTGTCACATGAAATATTAATGATATGAGTATGTGAAAAATCTAAACTCTATCAATGACTATACAATCCATAGAGCCTCCTGGTTAGCTAGAAGAACACCCCAATACTTTACCTCTATGGATGATAATATAATAGTTGATTATTTCTTGCAAGACCAAACAATTGGAACTAAACCAAGGCAATAGAGAAAGGAAAAGGTGGAGTTCTGATCATCAACATTACCAACACAATCTAAATCAATGAACCCCACAATCTAATAAAAGATTCCCCTTATGTGTAATGGAGAGCAAAATGAGAGGTTCCCTAAATGTACCTCATAATATGTTTGTTTACCTTCCCCCACACTATTATCTTTTTTATACAAGCATGCTTCTTATATATGCTCAAAACACAATTAATTCAAGTGCATTAGAGTATAAAAAAAAGTTTCCAACATATGGTGTTGGACGTTACAAATACATATTTTCTTTTCTTTTTGGTAATTATCATATGAAAATCATATTTTATTGATGGAATATATTAAGGGCAAGGATAAAATAAGCATGTGGGTATTGTTTTTAAAAGGTAATTTAGCTTTATATAAATTTGAGAATCAGTTGCAATCTTTCATTATGTCCACAAAGGTCAAGAGTTCTACTTTGGTGAATAACACCTTCATGCTTTATCCTTGGAGGAAGAGGGTTTGAATTGTAGGGACTGAGTCTTTTAATAGACTTGGGGATAGATTCCCTCCTTCAAAACATTTAGTATATAATGTTTCACGTTAAGCAAGCATAGTTTTTATCAAAGATTCTACTATATGTCTCTATAAAATACAATAAAATTTGACATATCTTTCATAGTGTAATCCTCTTATAATTTTGAAAAAACAAATTTAAAAAGTTTTACTCTACATATGAATTTTTTTTACACTTACCAATTGAATATTTATATTATCTAATATTATATTACAAAATTAAGTTTAAATAGATAAAAAATAGCTTTAGAAGTCGAACAATGCCCCTTAACCATTCTAATTTTTTTAACACCTCTTTGCCACTCCATAAAACAACTAAGAACTAGTCATTAAAACTCACTTGTCAATATAACTTAATTTTATTAATGTTAAAAATATAAATTAAATTATCTAATAAATAAAAATAAAAATATATATTAAATTAAGGATAAACATTTTTATCACCATCTAATTTGGATTAAAGGCTATTCATTCTACAAAACTTATATATATATATATATATATATATATATATATATATATATATATATATATATATATATAAACCCATAAAATTAATCGACTTAATAAAGAAGTTGGTCACCGTACACAAATTATTACATAAATAAAAAAATGTTAACACAATTTTTTTTCCAGGAATCTTATTCACATACAAATTATTACATTATTGATAGATTGATTGGTTCCTCATACAATTACCCCATATTAGCCATAAGGATATCCACTAAATAGTGCATCAAGGGGAAGAATGATATTCTCCCCTCTAGCTAAATGTTTTCTTAGTGTTAACTGTTTGCCTTCATCAGTAATCCATAACAACTTTGTTTGCAAGCTTTCCACTCTCATTAAATTTCTTGTTGATAGAGATGTTAGATCCATCCTTTCATCTTCAACAGAGCTTAGTGTGTCATTATAATCTCCCAATCGGGTATTCAAAAATGTACATTTAGTGCACAATTCCTCATATTTTTGGCACAATATTCTTCCTTCACTAATCATCAAATCCAATTTTTTTTTTATATTTGCAACTTTTCCTTCAAAGATTTCCTTACAAGTGTCCCACAGGTAGCTATCTTCTGTCATCTTTGCATGTAATTTCCTTCTCCCTTCATTACATTCTTTCAACTTATTTTGCAACTCATTATTTTCTTCTCTAAAATTAGTGAACAATTGCTCATGTTCCTAGCTCAGTATTTTTCTTTCATAGTGAAGTTATTCAGATTTGAGTTCATCTTCAGTAATTTTTGCATTTAATTACTTAATCATATCATATCATTGCATTCTTTCATTTTCTTTTGTAACTATTTTTTTTCTAGTCTTAACACAGTGTATAAATATTCATGTTCCTATCTCAATAATCTTTCATAGTTTAGCCCTACAACTTTTCATTCTAAATTTGCCTTACAACTACCCCATAGGCACTCATCTTTAGTAATCTTTGCATTTGATTCCTAAATATTATTGTTTCATTCTTTCAACATATTTTATAACTCATTATTTTGTTATCTTAACATAGTGCACAGTTCATCCTATTTCTAGCTCATAGTTTGTGTTTCATTAAGCTCATTTTGAAGTTGTACAATTGTACATTCCAAAATTTTATTAGATGTATCCCATGAGTTTTGATCTTCAATATTCCTCACCATTAATTTATTATTTCCATCGTAAATTTTTTTCAACTTAGTTTCAAACTCATTGTTTTCTTTTCTTAGTTGATTACACAACTCTTCATGTTTCTAACTCGATAGTCTTGTTTCAGTAACATTGCGTTTCAGTTTTTCATCTCTGCCTTCTGAATTTTCCTTACAAAAATCCCAAAATAAACTATCTTCGAATATTTTTTCCTTCAGTTCTGTAGTTTCTTCATTGCATTATTTCAACTTATTTTCCAACTTGATTTTTTCTTGTTTTAATCAGGTACACAATTCTTCATTTTTTTGGCTGTGTATTCCTATTTTATTAAGCTTATTTTGAAGCCCTGCAGTTGAATCTTCCAAATTCACCCTAAAAGTATCACACAAGAGACTATCTTATGTCATTTTTTCCTTTAGTTTTTTAGATTCTTCACTGCATTCTTTCAACTTGTTTTCAAACTTAAAGTTTTTTTTTAATTGGTTGCACAATTTTTCATTTTCTTAGCTCTGATTTCTTGTTTTATTAAGCTCATTTTTTATCCCTACAATGTTTTCTTCCAAGTTCACTTGACAGGCATCCCACAATCACCTTTCTTCAGTTAAGTTTGTTTGTAATCCCTTAATCCTATCATTACATGCTTTCAACATAATTTACAACTCAATTTTTTCTTGTCTTAATTTAGTGCACATTTCTTCATGTTCTTGGCACAATTTTATTTTTCCATTAAGCTCATCTTTTAGCACTGCAACTGATCTTTACACATTTAACTTACAAGTATCCCATAAATTTTGATCTTTGATATTTTCAGAAATTAATTTCTTAATCTCACTATAAGTTTTTTTCAACTTATTTTCAAGCTCATTTTTTTCATTTATTAATTGCGTGCACAATTCTTCATGTTTCTGTCTCATTAGATGCATTTCATCAAGCTTGTTTTGCAGCTCTCTAACTGTGCCTTCAAAATTTTCCTCATCTTCAGTAAGTTTCCTCTTTAGTTCTTTAGTCTCTTCATTGCATTCTTTCAAATTATTTTTCAACTTAGGTGTTTTTCATCTTAATTGAGAACACAATTCTTCATGTTTCTGGTTGAATATTTTTGTTTTATTAAGCTTACATTGTAGAACAACAAAATTTTCATTCAAATTTGTCATACAAGTATGCCACAAGTGCCCATTTCCAATCATGTTTGAATGTAATTCCTTAGTCATATCATTTAATCCTTCCATCTTCTTTTCCAACTCGTTTCTTTCTTGTCTTAATAGATTGTTCAAGTAGTTATCTTCAACAATTTTAGCTTGTTATTCCTTTATTTCATATTTTAACTTCTCTTCCAAATCATCTTTCTTTTGTCTCAACTGAGTGCATAATTTTTCATTTTCCTCTCAACACTGTTGTTTCATAAAGCTCATTTTCAACCATGTAACTATGGCTTCTAACTTCACCTTACAAGTATCCCATGACCACTTTCCTTGAGTCATATTTTCATTGACTTCCTTACTCCATCATTATATTTTTTCAGCTTATTTTTCAACTCATCTATTTCTTATCTTAATTGGGTACACAATTCTTCATGCTTTTAGATCAATATTCTTATTTCATTAAGCTCATTTTGCAGCCCTAAAACTGTGCTTTAAAAATTCACCTTAAGAGTATCCGAAAAGCACCCATCCTTATTAATTTTTACATGTAATTCCTTAGTCACATCATTGCATTCTTCTAACTTCTTTTCTAGCTCAAATTTTTCTTGTCTTAATTGAGTGTTCACGCAATCTTCTTCAGCAATTTTAGCCTATTGTTCCTTTATTTCATCTTTCAACTTGTCTTCCAAATCATCTTTCTCTTATATAAACTGAGTACACATTTTTTAATTATCCTCTCTCAACACTCCTATTTTGTAAAGCTCATTTTTCAACCATACAACTATGGCTTCCAACTTTGCCTTACAAGTATCCCATGACTACTTTTCTTGAGTCATATTTACATTTACTTCCTTAGCTCCTCCATCTAATTTTTTCAACTTATTTTCCAAATCATCTTTTTATTATTTTAATTGAATACATAATTCTTCATGATTTTGGCTCAATATTCTTGTTTCATTAAGCTCATTTTTAAGGCCTAAAACCATGCTTTCAAAATTCACCTTACAAGTATCCCATAATAATTCATCTTTAGTAATTTTTACATGTAATTCCTTAGTAAAATCATTGCATTCTTCCAGGTTTTTTTCCAACTCACTTTTTTCTTATCTTAATTGAGTGTTTAGACAATCAACTTCAGTAATTTTAGCCTGTTGTTCCTTTATTGCATCTTTTGACTTGTCTTCCACATCATCTTTCTCTTATCTCAACTGAGTGTACAATTTTTCATTTTCATCTCTCAATACATTAGTTTAGTAAAGCTAATTTTTCAATTTTGTAATTTTAGCTTCCAAATTCACCTTATAAGTCCCATGATCAATTTTTTTCAATCATCTTTATGTTTACTTAGCTCCATCATTAGATTTTTTCAACTTGTTTTCCAACTCATCTTTTTCATGTCTTAATTACGTAAACAATTCTTCATGCTTTTGGTTTAATAATTTTGTTTCATTAAGCTCATTTTGTAGCCCTGCAACCATGATTTAAAAATTCACCTTACAAGTGTCCCACAAGCACCCATATGTAGTAATTTTTACATGTAATTCATTATTCACATCATTTCATTCTTTCATCTTATTTTCTAACTCACTTTTTTCTTGTCTTAATTGAGTGTTCAAGCAATCAGCTTCAAAACTTTTAATGTGTTGTTCCTTTATTTCATCTTTCAACTTGTCTTCCAAATCATCTTTCTTTTATCTGAATTGAGTGCATACAATTTCATTTTCCTCTCTTTTCATTTTTATTTCATCAAATCATTTTTCAACCCTGAAACTGTGGTTTCCAACTTCACTTTACAATTAATCCATGATCGCTTTTATTCAATCATATTTTTATTTACTTCTTTAATCACATCATTAGCTTATTTTAACTTATCTTCCAACTCATCTTTTTCTTGTCTTAATTGAGCACACAATTCTTCACACTTTTGGCTCAATATTCTTGTTTCACTAAGCTCATTTTTTAGCCTAGAAACAATGCTTTCAAAATTCACCCTACAGGTTTCCCGCAAGTATCCATCTTTAGTAATTTTCATATGTAATTCTTGAGTCTCATCATTTATCTTGTTTTTCAACTCTTCTATTTCTAGTCTTTCATTGGGTAATCATATTTAGTGGATGTTAGTTTAGACTCTTCAATTTTGTTACCTCTTCATCCTTAATTGGTTGTCTCTCATCTTTTGCATTTTGTTTTACTTTTGTTATTTTTTCATTGACAAGTGCATTAGGTTAGTTGGTGCTCTCAAAATTTTCCACCCCATTATCATTGTTAGTTGCTTTGTTATCCATGTAAATTTATTTTTTTTAGTGAAGGTTCAAATTTTATTTCTCTATTTTTTCCCTTTCTCTTTCCCTTCACCATGTCGTTCTAATCTCTGCTATAAAACACAGCACAAGTACTTCTAATTTTCTTACAGAAAATAGTTATCCAAAGGATCTAAGTCTACAAATTTTGATCCTTTATCAAGGATGTAAAATAGTTCGATAATTACAAATAGCTTGAATAGGATGATGAGGTGTATAGATAAATTGAGGTAATATCAATATCAATTATAGGCATTAGAAGGAGGGTTGCATCCCTTCAGCTTACAAACTCATTCATTTACTCAACGCATTAGTAGAAATTAAAAGTATAACTTTTCTAATTTCAGTTATAAAATTATTAGGAAAGTATGGAAAACACATTAAATTTTGTTTCCAACACTAAAAGAAATGCATATATTGAGGATGCTATGTTTGATTTCCTTTGAGCTTAGTTGAGAGGTTCAATTTTAAGAAGTGAATATCTAGAACATGTATACACGCTATTTTTTGATTGAAATTATACACTATATTGTTATAGATTAAAAATATTAAAAAGGTGGGTGGCATGAGATCATAACTTAAGTAAAAAATATAATTAATGAATGTTATAGTCATTATTTTCAATAATGAAGAATATTTTCACAATTTTTTTAATGATAAGGTGATTGTTATCTATTCGGATCTTATATATATCTAATTTTACGCTAAATACACATTTATTGAGTTTCAACACTTGCATGAACTGCTCAACCATTGGAAGAGTGCTCCTTACATTAAGAACTAAATCCCCCTAAAACTATTGCCTCATGGCTCCTCTCTTCTAATGCCTAGGCACCATTGGAGTTGCTCTCAGAATGATAGTTGTTCTTTCATTCCTCCTCCTTGAATTCCTATGGTGTTCCATTATGAAGGATATCCATTATATAGGGGGTGGTTTGGCTAGTATTTATGTTCAACCACCTTCTAGTTGAGGCATCACTAATTCTATGGCACCTCTGGAGACCATTCAGAATGGTTGGGTGGCCTCAAATCATCCTTCAAATGAGCCTTTTACTTAGATTGCCCAACCTCCTAACTGGATGATTGGCCTCCATCACCTTTTAAGGTTAAGGCTTGTGCCTAAGGATATGTGTTATATTTTATTTTGACACATAATCTTGTGGACTCTGGGTTACCATGTGTAGCCATAATTTATTTGTTTTAAGTCATGTTTTCTTATTAGTGTGGATTTTGAGTTGTGCATATCAATTAGTCATTTTTATTATTGTAACCACCTTTGATTTATTACTATTTTTGATTAATAATAGTTATGTCAATGCATTCCTATTTTAAAAAACATAATAAAAATTACCTCGAATCTAACCCTTGGAATAAAATAGAGTTACAACCCTAGGCCCGCAATACACTTAATAAAAAAATTACAAGATAAGCAATATCAGTAATAATCATAAATAACAGTCCACTAGAGAAACCCACCTCACTAAAGGAGGAAGATGTGGAGGATTATCTTGCTTATTCCCCCAGTAACTTCCATGGGGATATGTATCATCAGGTATAGATCTACAACCATAGTGTTTAGTGTTTTATTCAACCTCTTCCTTTATCTATTGATGAAGGTGTGAAACAACCAATGATAATATAGTCATTTTGCCTTACCCATAATAACCAGAAGACCCATAACTAACATGCAATGTATGCCACCCTCCATGGCCACAATGAGAATCTATAATATAGAGGAAGAGGAGTAGAGAATGCAAAATGACTATGTGACCTTTGTTGACTCTTAAATTTATCCCTCCGCTCTTATTTCCTTCGAGAGGGTAGTGATGGGAATTTATAGGCACCTTGGTAATATTATAAAGGGTGTTACCCTAGTGGCCAATAAAATTGCAAAGGTGTTTCACCTCTAACACCACATTTTATACTTTCACCTAGATATATATCATGAAATTTTAAATCTAATATATTAGTAATAGATAAATATCTATCTAGATGCTCCTTATTAAAAATATCAATGTGAAACATATGCCAAATTTTATTTATTCTTGTAGAGAGCATAAAAACATCCCTAAGAGAACCATGTGCCAAGAAAAAGGTTTTGGTCTAAAAGGATGAAAAAAAGAAGTGTATCCACTTCCATTCTTTTTGAGTTATAACACAACAAAAAAATGTGTAATAATGTAATCATCTAAAAATGTCACATGAGTGCCAAGAGTATTACTTGAGACCATCCATCCCTCGATTAGCCCTAGACCTATCATAGGGCCTATTTAGACACTTATCTATCTTTCATATAGGCTACACACATACCTAGACATGTCAAAAGTAGCCTTAAACCCTTCCTTATGCATCTAGACCCCTAGTGCCTCAAGTTCTGCTATTTGTACACTAGCACCATAACTAGACACTAGTGCCACAATGCTATTGTCATTACCCTCTTTTTATCTCTAATATATATCTTTTCAATTCTTAAGAAACCTAGGGTCAGACTAGACCTATTTTAAATCATGCACAAGCACCATATCAATATATAAATGTGACTTTTATCCATTTATCCACTAGATCAAAATTAGATGCAATTACACACAAACAAGCTCAAAACAAGTTGTATACAAACAATTTTATCAATCCATATACTTCCCTACTTATGCATAGCATCATTTACAACACTCATAAGCTCATAATACACATATTTATAGTTTCAATCCTCACTCAAAGTATTTAAGCTAAAATTCAAATGAGTTTCACTTAATCTAACCCCAACACTTAGGTGGGAAAAACTACATCAGACTTGATCCCTCCTTAGATTATTAGTATGTATGAAACCCTCATCACAATGGGGTGTTGAGGATGTCCAACCTACCCAACTAACACCACACATTTTTTAGTTGTGTCAAATTAAATGCCCTAATCACATGGAGGTCTAGGGTTTTATATATAAAATCAATTACAATAGGTCTCAGATAACAAATCAGGATTTGTCCACATAGGAACATGCTTGACAAACTCAAAAATAGGTGCTCATATAATCTTAGAATAGTTATTGGATAGAAGACACTAGCACTATAAGTGGACACTAGTGCCAAAATTCTACTATCTAGCGTAGGGAACTATTGTCCAAGAGGGTTTTTAACACCTGGATCCTATTTGAAAAACTCAAACCAACTTCTATAATAGTTTTCAACTTCTAAATCCTTCATCTAGGTGTTTTCAACCAAGTATTTATGTATATCTTTCATTGCTATTATTATAAATATCAGTTTATCTTAGTTCTTTCACAAATTAGTGGTTTTATTTATTGCAAATTTTATACCCTAATTTACTTTACTTAGACCTTTTAACAACCTAGGGTTCACACTCCATAAACTATAAAAACTTATTTCATTTGGTGAACTTGACTTACTTCAAGAACATTATTTCAAACCCTATTGCACCATTAGGGTTTCCCTTCTTATTTCTAAAATATACTCAATTTTTAATTTTCAACCTTTCATCATGATTATCATGATAGATGTAATTTTTTACTTTTTGGTACAAAGTATTGTGGTTTGTCTTATATGCCTATCACCAACCATTTTTAGAAAGATGCACATGTATGTCACTTCTCTCATGGATTATTTCAAAACTTAGTATATTTCACACATTGGTCTTCTCTCTCTAAGTCACACTTCTATATGGATCATTATTGCATGGCTCACTTTAAGTTACCTTTGGTTACTACTCACTGATAAAGAGCTCAAAGGATTCATTTTGTTCTACCTATACCTTGACTAGTTGATTACCTACACTCACATCTCATCTCTACTACTCACCCTCAACAACTATTAGATCATGCAGTTGGATATATTACTAGATGGAACAAGATGCCTCCTCATCTTATATAAGAGCAATGTAATCCCACCATTTCTCCTTGTCCCTAAAACATTATAATGGGACCTAGGGATCAACACACAACATTTAGTATTCTAGATTAGTTGAGAAATACACCAATTAAGATTTTTATATTGGAATTACTCCAAAAGGCAACCATTTTCAAAGATATTATTTTTCAAACACTTAATCACACATCTTTGCCTCATGATATAGATCCCACTTACTTGTCATCTATCATGAACACTATCAAGGACATTGAGGATGTTATATATTTTCCAATGAGGATTTATCCTCACAATCAGTTGTTAATAAGAATCTATCACTTTTCATTTAGTTACAAATCAATACCACCGCTATTAAACAAAAGTAGTTCTAATTGAATAATTCTTAATTTTCACCCTCCAATAATAGGTGGGGTAGTTATCTCTACATTTTTTTATTGTGCATGATGCAAAAGTAGGTAATTAAATAAGGGGATCATTCTTGTAGTGATTAGGAAGGAAATTATCTTTAAAAGATCCTAGAATTTGGTCTTCTCTTTTTTACTTGAGGCCTTTATTTTCTTTGGTATGTAGGTCTTGTGTGAGCTAAAGGTCACCCTAAAAACTTTGGATGACCCCCACGGATTCTTAAATAACTTCATTTTGGAATGAACCTTTAGGATACTAGTCCATAGGTGGCTCAATGTGTGAAATATTTTCCTTGGTACTTAGTGTCTAAAAACTAGTCTATATTCTATCCATCGGGTCCAAAGGCAACTAGATAGTGGTACCATGGCACCAATATTCATTTTGTGTAATAGTTCCATAGTTATTACCTATACTTTGGGCCCTTCTATCTTAGGTCTTTGATCCTTTGGATCCCATTAATTTGAGTTGTGTGCCTGGATAATCATACCCATGCCATTCTCAATTTTTTCCCTCTAAGTGATTACTATATATAGGTCTAGACACTCTTCCACTTGGTTTTCACCTTGGCACACCAATTGGTGGGGTATGTAGGGAAGGTCCTATGATAGTGTTCTAGTGGACCACACTTATATTAGGTGCATGGTGGAAATATTCCTCCTAAACATCCATGGATTCATCCTTTATAGCCATTTTATTTTTTTTAACCATCACTCCTTTAGTTGGATGGCCTGGTCATCATCTTTCATGTTAATCATTCATGGGCCTAGTTACCATCTAACAAATAAATTGGGTGTTGGTTTTATATGTCTCATTGCTTATCGTGACAAGATATTTAACATAGTACCTATATCAAAGAATCTAACATGAATCAAAGTGTGTACAAATTTTATGGATATCAACAAAGCATCCCAAATATGATTTCACATTACCAAACATAGGTATGATCGTGAACTCCACCTCAGGTCATTAGATGTTGTCTCTCATGGAACATTTTTTAGGTTATAATCAAATTAAAATAACTGCTGAAGACCAACATATGATTGTATTTTTAATACATTTTGGCACTCTATGTTATCAAGTCGTGCTTTTCAATCTCAAAAATGTTCAAACTACCTATCAAAGAGCAATGCCGATGATCCTTCATGACATGCTTCATGACATCATGGAAGACTATGTGGATGATATCCTTGTAAAATCAAAATCTAGAGAAAAACATCGTTTAGTGATTCGTAAAATCTTTGAATGGTTGAGATAATTAAACCTTAGATTAAATCCAAATAAGCATTTTTGGGATTACTTCAAAAAAAAAAAAAATTGGGTTCATAATATCACATCAAGGCATATATTGGATTCAACATTATCATGAATCTCAATTGCCAATGGGTTTACTTCTAACCAAGGTCATTTTTATTGTCGTTTAATTTCTTGTGCATGCCAACATTTTTATTATTTTTTTTCATTTGTATTTTTACTTAGGTGCTTAGTATTTTATTTACATAGTCATTTGCTTACTTATGTACATACTCCTTTGCTTACTTTTATTTACTTAGTCATTTACTTTACTTGCTTATTTCATTTCCTTTGCTTAGTCTCTTAAATTTATCTATTTAGTTAGCTTAGTAATTTTTGAATTTATTATTTTTTGTTGGTTTAGTCATTTACATAGTTTTTATCATTAGACACGTATTTTTTTTATATCTTGTTTTCATTATTAGTTTTTTAATCTAGATCACTATGCACATCATAAATGGTGTTATTATGATCTTTCATATCATGATGCACTAAGTATTGCAATTGTAACTCGATTAGTCATTACATTTATAACATAATTTTGATCATAGTTGTTCATACCATTAATGCATATTATTTCACACTATATCAAATCAAAGTTGTTCAAAACTTAATTGGTAATTAATGTTGTAATTATTAGAATCCAAATAAAACAAATAAATAGTAATAATTAATGTTTTTCAACCTCTACCTATAATCTATCAACCTATTTTTATAGCTTAACAATATTTGTAGCTCTGGTATCACCTTATCTGTCCTTACCTTTATCTCTTTAATAAATGGAATTCCCTAAAACTAAATATAAATTATTATCCCTCAAAACATGCACCCATATATGTATGGATCTCATTCTTGATTATATGTGTCTCTTTCATGCATAATGATACATTATGTTCCATTCAATGTCTAGTGTATCATTAGGAGAGATGACAAATAGTTCATAGATGATACCTAGAGAGACCCATGTATACACAATATGAGACCTGAATAGACTTTTGTCTATCCATAGACGTACAAATAGAGGATGGAAATGAGAGGTATTAACATCCATAGACATGGATCAACATCCGTAAATTCATATAGAACCAAAATCATGGATAAATTAAATCAATTCTTATTAATCTCAATGTCTAAGGTGATATTATAAACTTGAATAGGCAAAGATTTGTTATATCAGGACAGGGAACTTAGAGGGAAAATTTTAGTAGCATTATGATGCATATAAATGATGACCATTTTACAATTAAAATTAGGGTTTTTATAGCACTAGATGAAGCTCTACATAATCAATTCACTATTAGAGGTGATAGGTAGGAACTTGAATTCAGAAGTGGCATCTGGAGCTTGAATTTGATTAAGATCATCAAGATCTTGGCAATAACTACTACAAGCCATGCTTATTCAACCTTGATCTAAAAATTCGATCATGGAAGTAGCTATAAAGTCATTCATCAATCTAGATGTGCATTTGAGAATGAAGGGCATTTAGGCAGCCAAGGGAGGTGTGATATCAAGCTCTAACACTTTGACAATTACCTTTGCATTCAATTTTGTTTGGATTTACGATCCTTAATTTCTAATCAAGCTCAACTTCCATAATTAATTTATGGTTATCATATGTCAATCCACCTAAACTATCCCATTGATGTGTGAATATGCATGTTCATCTTCAAGTTTTATCATGTTACCTTGTACATAGTAAGGATTTGCACATGTACCTATATTTTGGGGACTAGGTACACACTGATGGTTACATAGATGGGAGCATATACTAAATGTTTCATAGTGAGTTGGATATGTAGTGAAGCTATGAGTTTATAAATGGTAATAAAGGAAATCTTATATGGATATACACAAGGTCTAAACTCTTTCTACACCTAGTCTCTTATATTGATCTTCAGTGTTTGCACCTTCATCTAGAACTTCTATTGGTCTGGAAAGGGAATGGTCTATAGACAAGATCATAGTCTATGTTTTATAATGGCATAGATGTGAAACTATGTGACTTAGCACAAGACTTCATTATTTAATTGTGAGTAAGTATTTTAATAAGGGCATGCAATAAAATTGAAGATCATAAGTGCATTATTCATGATTTAGAACTACTTCATGTGCACTTCCCTTTTTCACTAGTTGAATTTGGGGATACGTACATGCTATAACATGCACATCATCCTAGTGTGATGAAGGACCTTGATGTGGGGCATGCATTGATAACTCCTTATAGGTGTGGATAAACACTTAGCTAATGTGTGAACCCAAGATGATTGTTGAGTGTAGGCATGGATGGGATTATTATATACATAGACTTATTTTTAAGGAACTTCGTAAATTCATCAACAATATTTTTAAAGAACTTACTTTACCAATTTACCTACATCTCTTTAATAAATGGAATTGCAATGTTTATTACATGTCAACAATATTTTTTAATTAAATATATATCCATTTATTAGTCCTTACATGAATCAATAAAATTAAGTGTTAAAAAATATAACAATTATACATTTTCACTTCTTAAAAATGAACCTCACAACTAATTTAAAAAAAGAATCAATCATAGAATTTGTTGTATTAGAGAAGCCCATTAATAATGAAAGTTCAATTTTTTATGATGTTAAAAAACCTCAAACTTAAATTCATTTCTTTTAATACTTTTTAAGATTTATACTTTAATAGATAATAAAAATAAACTTTACTATCATAATACCAATTAAAAAAATAATCCTTTTCAATAAATTAAAAAAAAAATTAAAAATTAAATTTTTTTATTTAAATAACTCTTTGATAAGTTGATTAATATGTAAAGCCTAAAAGGGACACAACCCTTCTCCTAAAAGGTACAATTGCGAGTTATATAACCTCAAACACTGTCTTTTAAATTATCATCATCAACCTATTTGCAGACTTATAATTGATTCTCATCCTTTGGAGAACTATTTTTTTTTAGGGAATTAGAAGTGCTTGTACTGTATTTTGTAGCAGGGGTTAGAACAATATGGTGAAGGGAAATAACAAGCCGAGGAAATCTGAACCTTCAAAAGAAAATTCAAAGGATAACATAGAAACCAATAAAGATAATGGGGTGACAAATTTTGAGAGCACCGTACAATCAGAAGTGAATTCGATTGTCAATGAAAAAAAATCAAGAAATACAAATGACGATGAGGTGACCAAATTAAAGACTCTGAACCAACATCTACTGGATACGATTACCAATGAAAGACAAGAAAGAGATGATTTGAAAAAAACACTTAAAGAATGCAATGATGAGACTAAGGAATTACATTCAAAAATGACTGAAGATAGGCACTTGCATAATACATGTCAGGAAAATTTGGAAAACAAGGTTTTAGGGCTTGAAAATGAGCTTATTGGGACAAGAATATCGAGCCAGAAGTATGAAGAATTGTGCACTCAATTACAACTAGAAAAAGATGAGTTGGAAAATAAGTTGAAAGAATTCAATGATGCCACTCAGGAATTACATGATAAAATGAATGAAGAGAGGCTCAGGTGGGAATCTTATAAGGAAAACGTTTCAGGGCTGAATGATAGGCTTGAAGTGGTAACCAATGAAAGAAACAAGATGAAACAAAAACACGAGGAAATGTACACAAAATACAAATACAGGAAAAATGAGCTGAAAAAAGCCAATGAGGAAAATAATATATTGAAAGCAAGGATGACTGACGGTCAGAGCTTGTGGGATTCTTGTAGGCAAGATTTCGAAGGAGAAGCTGCAAAGCTGCAAAATCAACTTAATGAAACAAGAAAATCGAGTGAAAAGCACCAAGAATTGTGCACTCAATTAGAACAAGAAAAGTTTGAGTTGGAAAATAAGTTGAAAAAATCCATTGATGGGACTGAGATGGTAGAAGCAAATATTGATTGAAGAGAAGCGCTTGTGGGATACTTGTAAACAGAATTTGGAAGACACAGTTGCAGGGCTAGAAAATGAGCTGAATAAATCAACAATGTTGAGGAAGGAACAAGAAGAATTTTGCACTCGATTAAAACAAGAAAAAATTGAGCTGGAAAATAATTTAAAAGACTGCAGTGAAGAGACTAACGAATTAAAAGTAAAAATGACTGAAGATACGTGTTTGTGGGATTCAAGTAAGGAAAAATTAGAAGACAGAGTTGCAGGGCTTGAAAACGAGCTTGTCGAAACAAGAATGTTGAGCCAGAGAGATGAAAAGTTGTGCACTCAATTAAAGCGTGAAAAAAATGAGTTTGAAAATATGTCAAAAGAATACGATAAAGAGACTAAAGAATTAAAAGCAAAAATGGCTGAAGATGAGTATTTGTGGAGTTCTTCTAAGGTAGAGTTGGAAGAAACAGTTTCCAGGATTCAAAATGAGCTCATTAAAAAAACAATGTTGGTGAAGAAACATGAAGAATTGTGCACTAAATTAAAACAAGAAAATTTTGAGTTAGAAAATAAGTTGAAGGAACACAATGAAGATACTAAAGACTTACAAGAAAAAATGACTCAAGATAGGTATTTGTGGGAGGCTTGTAAGGCAAATTTGGAAGGCAGAGTGGCAGGGCTTGAAAAGGAGCTGACTGAAACAAAAATGTTCTTCCAGATAAATGAAGAGTTATGCACTCAATTAAGGCGAGAAAAACATGAGTTGGAAAATAAGGTGAAAGAATTGGAATGGAAGTTGAAGGAATGCAATGATGTCGCTAAGGAATTACGGGAAAAAATGACTGAAGATGGGCATTTTTGGGATGCTTGTAAAGAAAATTTGGAAGAGAGAGTTGCAAGGTTAAAAAGTGAACTTAATAAAACAAAAATATTTATCCAGGAATATGAAGAATTGTGCACTCAATTAAGACGAGATAAAAATGGGCTGGAAAATAAGTTGAGAAAATGTTATGATGATAATGATAAATTAAATGTAAGGAAGATTGAAGATGAGCATTTGTTGGATACTTGTAAGGCAAATTCGGAAACCACAATTCCAGGGCTGAAAGATGAACTTAATGAAAAAACAAAACTGTGCCAAGAATATGAAGAATTGTGCACTCAATTAAGACAAGAAAAATGTGAGTTGGAAAATAAGTTGAAAGAATGCAATGATGAGAATAAGAAATTACATACGGAAATGATTGAAGAGGGGTACTTGTGGGATAATTTTAAGGTGAATTTGGAAGAGATAATTTCAGGACTGCAAAATAAGCTTAAGATAACAGGTATACACAGCCAGGACAATGAAGAATTGTGCACCCAATTAAAACAAGAAAATTTAGATTTGGAAAACAAGTTGAAAAAATGCAATGAAAAAACTAAAGAACTGATGGAAAAACTGACTGAAGATAGTTTCTTTTGGGGTTCTTGTAAGGAAAATTTGGAAGGCAGGGTTTCAGAGCTGGAAATTCAGCTTAATGAAAAAATACTATTGAGCCAGAAACTTGAAGAATTGTGCATTCAACTAAAAAAGGAAAAAAATGAGTTTGAAACTAAATTGAAAAAATGCTATGATGGAAATAAAAAATTAAATGCAAAGAAGACTGAAGATCAACACTATAAGACAAGTTTGGAAGGCACAATTGCGAGGCTTCAAAATGAGCTTAATGAAGCAAAAATGATGAGCCAGAAACAGGATGAACTGTGCACTGTATTAAGAGAAGAAAAAAATGAAATGGACAATAAGTTGAAAGAAAGAAATGATAGGATTAAGGAATTAAATTCAAAAATTATTCAAGATGGGCACTTTTGGGGTACTTTTAAGGCAAATTTTCAAGGCAAAGTTGCAGGTCTGCAATATGAAATAAGAATATTGAGCCAGGAACATGAACAATTGTGTACTCATTTAAGAGAAGAAAATAACGAGTTGCAAAATAAGTTGAATGAATGCAATGAAGAGACTAGAAAATTACATGCAAAGATGAGTGAAGATAGTTGCTTTTGGAACACATGTAAGGAAGACTTAGAAGGAACAGTTGCAGGGCTTGAAAATGAACTTGATTTGACGACTAATGAAGGAAGAATATTATGGCACAAATATGAAGAATTATGCACTGAATGTGCATTTTTTAAGGCACGATTGGGAGATTATAATGATACACTAATTTCTCTTGAAGATGAAAGGTTGGATCTAACATCTTTATCAGCAAGCAATGCAAAGAGAGTGAAAGGTTTGCTAACAAAATTGCAATGGATTACTAATGAAGGGAAACAGTTGACCCAGAAGTTTGAAAAAGTGGTTAATGGAAACAAATCTTTAAATGAGAAAGTGGAAAGTCATAGTCACAAGCTCAATTCAGTAGAAAAAGAGAAGAATTCATTCATAACTATGTCAGCAAGCAGTGACAAAAGGACAGAGGATTTGGTTAGGGAGAATAGTTCAGTGAAACAAGAAATCCATGAGCTTCAAAACAAGGTTGATATGTGGACTAATGAAGGAAAACATTATAATGAGAAACTGAACTCGGTAGAAGGTGAGAGGAAGTTACTCGAAATTCTGTCAACTAACAGTGCCAAATTGGTTGAAGATTTGGTTACAGAGATTACAACAGTGAAAGAAGAAGCACGTCGACTTAATCAACAAAATAAAGTGCTACAAAAGAAGATATTCAATAAAAATTCAGTACTTCAAACACAAGATAGAATAGTTGGAAGATTAAATGGAGAAAATGATGAACTCAAGCTTGAGATTGAGAAGTTGAGAACAGTACAAGAGATGAAGGGAAAAAAAACCGAAGTAATACAAGAAAATGAAGGTGAAGAACAAGGAAAACAGAGTGGAGGGAGGGATTTTCATACAAGCGAATCCAAAGAAGAAAGGGAAGCCAGCTTCCATGGAAAATTAGAGTCCTTCGTTCTTCTAGAAAGCAAGTTTACAAGCAAATATTCAGCTAGTGGGGAAAAAATCATTCTTCCCCCTGATGCACTATTCACTGGATGCCTTTATGGGTGGTATGGGGGAATAGTATGAGGAAACACACACCCTACCAACTTTTTAAAAATATAGTTACTTTGTGGACAAGGATCTGCTTTTTTATAAGTCAAGCAACCTCAACTTTGTTGGTATATAAAATTGAATCTGATATTTAGAGAGTTCAAAGTAAATTCCTGGTGCATTTACTGATGTTAACGGTTGGGGTTTAACACAATAAAGTTTGAAAATATTACTGGTTTTGTGCTCAAAGATCTAATTCTTTATATGTCAAGCAATTATATAGGTTTTTATTTTATTGAATCTTGTGATTACAATCAGTTCAAAGCGTTAACTGACGTAAAATAGTTGGAATTTAACACACTGACGCGCACAAACGAAGCATTTTTCAAAAAGACAAAAACAAGAAAATAAGGCCATTTATAGAAACCAGATATAATGGACAGCAGAGCAGTAGAAATAACAGTAGAACAAAGACAGTGCAGCCATTTCCCTCCTCCTGAAGTGGCATACTGTGACGCATTGATCCAAATACATTTTAATGTAGCTTGAAGTAAAGACCCAGAGACCTTAATTTCTTGCAAGTAGATATTATCAAAAGCTCCTGGTTGTTAACAGGAAACCCAAATAGAAAAATAACCTCAGTTTATGTAAAGTTGTCTGCGTACATTCGAAGAAAGAATATTTATGGGCAGGAATTCTGAATGAAGAAACCTCCTCAAACATCCTTCTATTTAGCTAGCACAACAAATCGATTACCAAGATGATCATGTTGGTTGGATTGCACAGAGTCACCAAGTGAAATAGAATGGATGCCGTTATCCATGAAGATAGTTTATATATTTGTTATTCTTTGTTGAAATATGTAATCCAACCACTGATATTTAATATTTTCGCCTTTAACATTTGATATTGTACAAATGCAATTTCTTAATAGATTTAGATGCACTTTCTTTTTGGGTATCTTATATTTAATACAGTGAATGAAGTTTATTGTTCCTAATGTTTACTATGTTCCATGTTTGAACCATAATTTGATCATCATTGGCCAGCTTGCTTAGAAAGGGTATAATTTTTTTTTCAGAAATAATGAATGTGGAATTCTGAATCAAATTTTATGAAGTAAGATTAGAACCAAAGTTCAAATGACCAACAACAAAATGTTCCCTTTGAGATTGAACCCAGATTTGAAGACACAATTTACTCAAACTTTCACTAAAACTATACCTCAGCCAACTTTTCAATGAGAAATAAAAGATAAAAAAGACTTTAGCATTTGTGATTTGGACACTTGACTTTTGGAGGTCTAAATTTGTTACATAGGTAAAATATGTTAAAATGTTTCAGTGATAGAAATGCCAGATAGAGTATGTGAAGGGTGCATTTTGGGAAAGCAACAGATAGAGTCATTTTGATGTAGGTGCATCATGGTTTTCAATTCAATTGTACTTGTTTTTGTCTTTAGGAGGTGTGTTTGGGTATGTAAAGTAATTTCTAGGCATTATTTAACATATTTGTAACATTTCTAAGCCTAAATGAGACATTTGGCATTTTCTTGCCAAAACTAGGGAATTCAAAAATTTGAATTTCTAGACAAGGTTTTGAATGGTTTTAGGCCTCTTGATGCATTAGAAATTAAATTTAATGATATGTAAGGGGTAATTTAGGGGTATGTTAGTGTGATAAGAGTCCTTCCTATGTTTTACCTCATGTAAACATGATTTACTTTACTTCAGTAAAATAGATTCAACCGTAGGATAGAGGTTATTTTTAACATGTTTGAATAAGTGTTAGGTAGGTTAGAAGGATAAAGACTTTGATTCAATCTTGGTGTAAGTTTAGGCATTCAATTTGGATTGGATGAGCTTTGAATCGTTATTATAGGGACCAAGAAAAGCAAGAACAAATGTATAAAAGGTCTAAATGTTTATGTTTGTAGGGTTGTTGAAGAATTTCTAGGTTTGTACTTAAGCATATTGAAGAAAGTTTGAATAAAGAAGAGTGGTTTTGATATTGGAATGTGCTTATATATCCTTTGAAGACTTCTATACAAGTTTTTATGTTTCTATGTGTGATATTTTTCATTAAAGCCCTGGATTTATAGGATTGTTTTTGAAAAGCACAAAATTTTGTGCATGATCAGAGTAAAAAGGGTGAGAAGGACATGGTTTTAGATGCATGTAAGCCATAAAATTATTGAGGAAGTGATAAATAATTTTGTAGGAAGTATTTGAATCATCTAAAGCCTTTGAATAATCTCTATTTGGTGTTTTCTAGCAACTTTTCCCCTTTCAGGTTTGATTTTCTATGTTCAACCCTAAAATAGGGTTTTAAGCACTAAAAATGATCTATCTTGATAACGATCCACTCAAACAAGTTGAAACTTGGTGGATAGCAATGTCTTGATCCACTTTTTACATTTAAATTTGGTTTTTTCCCCTTAAGAGTCTTCAAACATCCACAATAAGTATTGTATATCTTAGGCCTACAAAATACAAGAAAACACAGAGTTTTAGCTTTGGAAACTTGCATAACTTTTAAAGTACTAATTCAAATCATTTTAAATTGAGTAAACATGTTATAGAGTTATAACATGTTTACTCAATTTAAAATGATTTGAATTAGTACTTTAACTCTATAACATGTTTACTCAATTTAAAATGATTTGAATTAGTACTTTAAAAGTATCTCCTCTATTTATGGTAATCTCTTCATCATCTTCACTATGATCATTTTTAAGATTCATCTGCTTTTTTGCATGAACACTCGAGGGGTCATCCTCACATCATTTATAGTTACCTAGGGTAACTCTTTCTCCGTAATCATCAATGTGCTACTTTGTTTTTCATTCTTCAAAATGGCATTGGTTCACAAAAGAATTTCAAAGAAGAGCAACTTTAGACCTCTAAATTCTAACATTTAATGTTGAAAATAACTTTGACAAGCTAAACTTCATCAATCATCAATTTGAATTCATATTAACAACATTTTCTTCCACATTTTGAATAATTGATTAATTCATAATTAATTAATTAAACCATGCACACATTTTTCCTCCAAAACTAATTAATAATTCTAATTCCCACCTCATCCAGACATCTCCCACATTTGTCTCAAGAAAATGTCAACTCACCACTATCAGGTTCAAATCTATTAGGTATAAATAAATGTGCGTGCCACTCTAGTTGTCACACCAAAGAATAATAAGATGAGTATGTGAAAAATCTAAACTTTGTCAATGACTATATAATATATAGAGCCTCTTGGTTAGCTAGAAGAACACCCCAATACTTTACCTCTATGAATGATAATACAATAGTTGATTATTTCTTGCAACACCAAACAATTGGAACTAAACCAAGGCAATAGAGAAAGACAAAGGTGGATTTCTGATCATCAACATTACCAACACAATCTAAATCAATGAAGCCCACAATCTAATAAAAGATTCCCCTTATGTGTAATGTAGAGCGAAATGAGAGGTTCCCTAAATGTACCTCATAATATGTTTGTTACCTTCTCCCACACTATTAAAAATTGTATTTTTTTAATACAAGTATGCTTCTTATATATGCTAAAAACACAATTAATTCAAGTGCATTAGAGTACAAAAAAAAGTTTCCAATATATGGCGTTGGACATTACAAATACATATTTTCTTTTCTTTTTGCTAACTATTGTATGAAACTCATATTTTATTGAAGGAATCTATTAAGGACAAGGATAAAAGAAGCATGTGGGTATTGTTTTTAAAAGGTAATTTAGATTTATATAAATATGAGAATCAGTTGAAATCTTTCATTCTGTCCACAAAGGTCAAGAGTTCTACTCTAGTGAATAACACCTTCATGCTTTATCCCTAGAGGAAGAGGGTTTGAATTGTAGGGATTGAGTCTTTTAATAGACTTGGGGATAGATCCCTCCTTCAAAACATTTAGTATATAATCCTTCACGTCAAGCAAGCATAGTTTTTATCAAAGATTCTACTTTACATTTCTATAAAATTCAATAAAATTTGACATATCTTTCACATTGTAATCCTCTTATAATTTTGAAAAGACAAATTTAAAAAGGTTTACTCTACATATGAATTTTTTTTACAATTACCAACTGAATTTTTATATTATCTAATATTATATTACAAAATTAAGTTTAAATAGAAAAAATAGCTTTAGAGGTGGAACAATGCCCCTTAACGATTCCAATTTTTTTAACACGTCCTTGCCACTCCATAAAACAACTAAGAATTGGTATTTAAACCTCACCTGTCAATTTAACTTAATTTTATTAATGTTAAAAATATAAATTAAATTATCTAATAAATAAAAATAAAAATATATATTAAATTAAGGATAAACATTTTTATCACCATCTAATTTAGATTAAAGGCTATTCATTCTACAAAACTTAAATATTTGTGCTTTGATATATATATATATATATATATATATATATATATATATATATATATATATATATATATATATATATATATATATATATATACACCACAAAATTAATCGACTTAATAAAGAAGTTGGTCACCATACACAAATTATTACATAAATTAAAAAATTTAACACAATTTTTTTCCAGGAATCTTATTCACATACACATTATTAAATTATTGATAGATTGATTGGGTCCAAATACAATTCCACCATACCAACCATAAGGATATCCACTAAACAATGCATCAGGGGAAGAATGATATTCTCCCCTCTAGCTAAATGTTTTCTTAGTGTTAATTGTTTGCCTTCATCAGTAATCCATAGCAATGTTGTTTGCAAGCCTTCCACACTCATTAAATTTCTTGCTGATAGAGATGCTAGATCCAACATTTCATCTTAAACAGAGCTTAGTGTGTCATTATAATCTTCCAATTGGGCATTCAAAAATGCACATTCAATGCACAATTCTTCATATTTCTGGCACAATATTCTTCCTTCACTAATCATCAAATCCAACTCATTTTTTATCTTTGCAAATTTTCCTTCCAATATTTCCTTACAAGTGTCCTAGAGGTAGATATCTTCTATCATCTTTGCATGTAATTTCCTTCTCCCTTCATTACTTTCTTTCATCTTATTTTGCAACTCATTATTTTCTTCTCTAAAATTAGTGAACAATTGTTCATGTTCATGGATTATTATTTTTATTTTATAATGAAGTTGTTATGATTTGAGTCCATCTTCAGTCATTTTTGCATTTAATTCCTTAATCATATAATTGCATTCTTTCAATTTATTTTGCAACTCATTTTTTTCCAGTCTTAACACAGTGCACAATTCTTCACGTTCCTGTCTCAATATTCTTATTTCATATTTTAGCCCTGTAACTTTTCCTTCCAAATTTGCCTTACAACTACCCTACAGGTGCTCATCTTCAGTAATCTTTGCATTTGATTCCTAAATATTATTGTTTCATTCTTTCAACATATTTTATAATTCATTATTTTGTTGTCTTAACATAGTGCATAGTTCATCCTGTTTCTAGCTCATAGTTTGTGTTTCATTAAGCTCATTTTGAAGCTATGCAATTATGTATTCAAAACTTTTCGTAGATGTGTCCCATGAGTCCTAAACTTCATTCTTCCGCACCATTAATTTCTTATTTCCATCGTAACATCTTTCAACTTAATTTCAAACTCATTGTTTTCTTTTCTTAGTTGATTGCACAACTCTTCATGTTTCTAACTCAATAGTCTTGTTTCAGTAACATTGTGTTTTAGTTTCTCATCTTTGTCTTCCAAAGTTTCCTTACAAGAATCCCAAAATAAACTATCTTCAGACATTTTTTTTCTTCAGTTTTGTAGTTTCTTCATTACATTAATTTAGCTTATTTTCCAACTCAATTTTTTCTTGTTTTAATCGGGTAATTCTTCATTTTTATGGCTTTGTATTCCTATTTTATTAATCTTATTTTGAAGCCCTTCAACTAACTCTTCCAAATTCACCCTACAAGTATCACACAAGAGATTATCTTATGTCATTTTTTCCTTTAGTTGTTTAGATTATTCACTGCATTCTTTCAACTTATTTTCAAACTTAAAGTTTTTTTTATTTTAATTGGTTGCACAATTTTTCATTTTCCTAGCTCTGAAGTCTTGTTTTATTAAGCTCATTTTTCATCCCTACAACTTTTTATTCCAACTTCACTTTACAGGCATCCCACAAACATCTTTCTTCAGTCAATTTTGTTTGTAATCCATTAATCCTATCATTACATGCTTTCAACTTAATTTCCAACTCAATTTTTTCTTGTCTTAATTTAGGGCACATTTATTCATGTTCTTGGCACAATTTTATTTTTCCATTAAGCTCATCTTTCAGCACTACAATTGATCTTTACACATTTAACTTACAAGTATCCCAGAAATGTTGATCTTCGGTATTTTTAGAAATTAATTTCTTAATCTAACTATAATTATTTATCAACTTATTTTCAAGCTCATTTTTTCATTTATTAATTATGTGCACAATTATTCATGTTTCTGTCTCATTAGTTGCATTTCATCAAGCTTGTTTTGCAGCTCTCTAACCATGCCTTCAAATTTTTCCCCATCTTCAGTAAGTTTCCTCTTTAGTTCTTTAGTCCTTCATTGCATTCTTTAAAATTATTTTTCAACTTAGGTGTTTCTCATATTAATTGAGAACACAATTATTCATGTTTTGGGTTGAATATATTTTTTTTTATTAAGCTTACAATCTAGAAAACAACTTTTTCATTCAGAGTTGTCATACAAGTATGCCACAAGTGCCCATTTTCAATCATGTTTGTATGTAATTCCTTAGTCATATCATTAAATCCTTCCATCTTCTTTTCCAACTCATTTCTTTCTTGTCTTAATAGAGTGTTCAAGCAGTCATATTCATAAATTTTAGATTGTTGCTCCTTTATTTCATCTTTCAACTTGTCTTCCAAATCATCTTTCTCTTGTCTCAACTGAGTGCCCAATTTTTGATTTTCCTCTCAACACTCCTATTTCATAATGCTCATTTTCAACCATGCAACTATGGCTTCCAACTTCACTTTACAAGTATCCCACAACCACTTTTCTTGAGTCATATTTTCATTTACTTCCTTAGCTCCATCATTAGATTTTTTCAACTTATTTTCTAATTCATATGTTTCTTGTCTTAATTGGGCACACAATTATTCATGCTTTTAGATCAATATTCTTTTTTCATTAAGCTCATTTTGTAGCCCTAAAACTGTGCTTTCAAAATTCACCTTAAGAGCATCCCACAAGCACCCATCCTCAGTAATTTTTACATGTAATTCCTTAGTCACATCATTGCATTCTTCCAGCTTCATTTCTAACTACTTTTTTTCTTGTCTTAGTTGACTATTCATGCAGTCTTCTTCAGCAATTATAGCCTGTTATTCTTTTATTTCATCTTTCAACTTATCCTCCAAATCATATTTCTCTTATACAAATTGAGTGCACATTTTTTAATTATCCTCTCTCAACACTCCTATTTCATAAATCTCATTTTTCAACCTACAACTATGGCTTCCAACTTCACCTTACAAGTATCCCATGACTACTTTTCTTGAGTCATATTTTCATTTACTTCCTTAGCTCCATCATCTAATTTTTTGAACTTATTTTCCAACTCATCTTTTTATTGTCTTAATTGAATACACAATTCTTCATGCTTTTGGCTCAATATTCTTGTTTCATTAAGATCATTCTTTCAGCCCTAAAACCATGCTTTCAAAATTCACCTCACAAGTATCCCAAAATAATCCATCTTCAGTAATTTTTACATGTAATTCCTTAGTCAAATCATTGCATTCTTCTAGATCTTTTTCCAACTCACTTTTTTCTTATATTAATTGAGTGTTTAAACAATCAACTTCAGTAATTTTATCTCGTTGTTCCTTTATTTCATCTTTTGACTTGCCTTCCACATCATCTTTCTCTCGTCTCAACTGAGTGCACAATTTTTTCATTTTCGTCTCTCAACACATCGGTTTATAAATCTCATTTTTCAATTTTGTAATTGTGGCTTCCAACTTCACCTTATAAGTCCCATGATCAATTTTTTCCAATCATCTTTATGTTTACTTCCTTAGCTCCATCATTGGATTTTTTTAACTTGTTTTCCAACTCATCTTCTTCTTGTCTTAATTAAGTACACAATTCTTCATGCTTTTGGCTCAATATTTTTGTTTCATTAAGCTCATTTTACAGCCTTGAAACCATGATTTCATAATTCACCTTACAAGTGTCCCACAAGCACCCATCCACAATAATTTTTACATGTAATTCATTATTCACATCATTGCATTCTTTCATCTTCTTTTCCAACTCACTTTTTTCTTATCTTAATTGAGTGTTTAAGTAGTCAGCTTCAACAATTTTATCATGTTGTTCCTTTATTTCATCTTTCAACTTGTCTTCCAAATCATTTTTATTTTATATCAATTGAGTTCAGAAAATTTCATTTTCCTCTCTTTTCATTTTTGTTTCATCAAGATCATTTTTTAACCCTGAAAATGTGGTTTCCAACTGCGCCTTACAAGTAATCCATGACCACTTTTATTCAATCATTTTTTCATTTACTTCCTTAATAACATCATTAGCTTATTTTAACTTATCTCCAACTCATATTTTTCTAGTCTTAATTGATCATACAATTCTTCACACTTTTGATTCGATATTCTTGTTTCACTAAGCTCATTTTTGAGCCTAGAAATAATGCTTTCAAAATTCACCCTAAAGGTTTCCTGCAAGTATCCATCTTTAGTAATTTTCATATGTAATTCCTGAGTCTCATCATTTAGCTTGTTTTTCAACTCTTCTATTTCTAGTCTTTCATTGGGTAATCATATTTAGTAGATGTTAGTTCAGACTCTTCAGTTTTGTTACCTCTTCATACTTAATTGGTTGTCTCTCATCTTTTGCGTTTTGTGCTACTTTTGTTAATTTTTCATTGACAAGTGCATTAGTTTGGTTGGTGCTCTCAAAAATTTCCACCCCATTATCATTGTTGGTTACTTTGTTATCCGTGGAAATTTATTTTTTTAGTGAAGGTTCAAATTTTCTTTCTCTATTATTTCCCTTTCCCTTCACCATGTTGTTCTAATCTCTTCTATAAAACACAACACAAGCACTTCTAATTTTCTTACAGAAAATAGTTATCCAAAGGATCTAAGTCTACAAATTTTGATCCTTTATAAAGGAAGTAAAAGAGTTTGATAATTACAAATATATTGAATAGGATGATGAGTTGTATAGAGCAATTGAGGTAATATCAGTAGAAATTATAGGCTTTGGAAGGAGGGTTGCATCCCTTCAATGTACAAACTCATTCATTTAATCAAAGCATTAGTAGAAATTAAAGGTATATATTTTCTAATTTTAGTTATAAAATAATTAGGAAAGTATGGACAACACATTAAAATTTGTTTCCAACACTAAAAGAAATGCATATATTGAGGATGTTATGTTTGATTTCCTTTGAGCTTAGTTGAGAGGTTCAATTTTAAGAAGTGAATATTTGGAACATGTATACACGCTATTTTTTGATTGAAATTATACACTATATTGTTCTAGATTAAAAATATTAAAAAGTTGGGTGGTATCATAGCATAACTTAAGTAAAAAATATAATTAATGAATGTTATAGTCATTGTTTTTAACAATGAAGAATATTTTCATAATTTTTTTAATGATAAGGTGATTGTGATCTATTTGGCTCTTATATATATCTAATTTTAGGTTAAATAGGTAGTGCTTGAGTTTAAACACTTACACGAACTGCTCAACCATTCGAAGAGTGATCCTTATATTACTAACTACATCCCCCTAAAATTATTGCCTCATGGATCCTCTCTTCTAATGCCTAGGCACCATTGGAGTTGCTCTCACAACAATATTCACTCCTTCATTCCTCATCCTTGAATGGATATAGTGGGGGGTAGGATTCATCTTCATTGAATGGGAAGTCCTATGGTGTTCCATTATGAAAGATATCCCTTATAGATGGGGTGGTTTGGTTGGTATTTATGTTCAACCACCTTCTAGTTGAGGTATCACTAATTCTATGTCACCTCTTGAGAACATTCAAGATGGTTGGGTGGCCCCAAATCATCTTTCAATTTAGCCTTCTGCTTGGATTGCCCAACCTCCCAATTGGATGATTGGCCTCCATCACCTTTTAAGGTTAAGGTTTGTGCCTAAGGATATGTATTATATTTTGTTTTGATACATAATCTTGTGGACTCTGGGTTACCATGTGTAGCCATAATTTATTTGTTTTAAGTCATGTTTTCTTATTAGTGTGGATTCTGGGTCGTGCATATCAAATAGTCATTTTGTTTTTGTAACCACCTTTGATTTATTATTATTTTTTTATTAATAATAGTTATTTCAATGCATTCCTATTTAAAAAATCACAATACAAAATACCTCGAATCTAACCCTTGGAATAAAATAGAGTTACAACCTAGGCCCACAATACATTTAATACAAAATTACAAGATAGGTGTTATCAAATAATAACCATAAATTATAGTTCACTAGAGAAATCCACCTCTTTAAAGGAGGAATATGTGGAGGATTATCTTACTTATTCCCCCAATAACTTCCATGGGCTTTGTATCATCAGGTATGGATATACAACCATCCTGTTTAGTGTTTTCTTCAACCTCTTCCTTTATCTATTGGTGAAGGTGTGAAACAACTAATGATATTATAGGCATTTTGTCTTACCCATATCAACCAGAAGGCCCACAACTATCATGTAATGCAGGCCACCCTCCATGGGGACAATGAGAATCTACAATAGAGAGGAAGAGCAGTAGATAATGCAGAATGACTATGTGACCTTTGTTGACTCTGACATTTATCCCTCTACTTTTATTTACTTTGGGAGGGTATTGAAGGAAATTTATAGGCACCTTGGTAATAGTATAAGGGGTGTTACCTTAGTGGCCAATAAAATTGAAGAGGTGTTCCACCTCCAACACCACCTTTTCTATTTGCACCTAGATATATATATATATATATATATATCATGAAATTTGAAAGCTAATATATTAGAAATAGAGAAATATCTATCTAGATTCTCTTTATTAAAAATATCAATGTGAAAAATATGCCAAATTTTATTTATTCTTGTAGAGAGAATAAAAACATCCCTAAGAGAACCATGTGCCAATAAAAGGGTTTGGTCTAAAAGGATGAAAAAATAAGTGTATCCACTTCCATGCTTTTTGAGTTATAACATAACCCAAAAATGTTTAACAATGTAATCATCTAAAAATGTCACATGAGTGCCAAGAGTGTTACTTGAGACCATCCATCCCTTGATTAGCCCTAGACCTATCATAGGGACTATGTAGACACTTATCTAGCTTTCATATGGGTTACACACATCCCTAGACATCTCAAAATTAGCCTTAAACCCTTCTTTAGGCATCTAGGCCCCTAGTGCCTCAAGTTTTGCCATTTGTACACTAGCACCATAATTAGACATTAGTGCCACAATGCTATTGTCCTAATTGGGTGCTATTGTCGTTTCCCTCTTTTTAGATCTAATATATATCTTTTCAATTCTTAAGAAACCTAAGGTCAAACTAGACCTATTTTAAATCATGCACAAGCACTAGATCAATACACACACACACACACACACACACACACACACACACACACACACACACACACACACACACACACACACACACACACACACACACACACACACACACACACACACACACACACACACACACACACACACACACACACACACACACACACACACATGCATGCATGCACGCGCGCGTGCGCGCACACACACACACACACACACACACACACACACACACACACACATGTGATTTTTATACCTTTATCCACTAGATGGAAATTAAATGCAATTACACACAAACAAGCTCAAAATTAGTTTTATACAAACAAGGTTTTAATCCATATACTTCCCTACTTATGTATGCAGTCATTTACAACCCTTATAAGCTTAGAATACACATATTTATAGTCTCGATCCTCACTCAAAGTAGTCAAAATGAGATTCAAATGAGTTTCACTTGCTCTTACCACAACACTTAGGTGGGAAGAACTACATTAGACTTGATCCCTCCTCGGAGTATTGGCATGTAGGCAACCCTCATCACAATGGGGTATTGAGGATGTCCAACCTACCCAACTAACACCACACATTTTTTAGTTGTGTCAAATTAATTTCCCTAATCACATAGAGGTTTAGGGATTTGTATATAAAATCATTTACAATAGGTCTTAGATAACAAATCAGGCTTTGTCTACATAGGAACGTGCTTGGAAAACTTAGACATAGGTGCTTATATAATCTTAGAATAGTTCTTGCATAGAAGACACTAGCACCATAAGTGGACACTAGTGCCAAAATGCTACTATCTATGGTAGGGCACTATTGTCCAAGAGGGTTTTTATCACCTAGATCCTATTTAAAAAACTCAAACCGACTTCTATACTAGTTTTTTACTTTTGAATTCTTCATCTAGGTGTTTTCACCCAAGTATTCATTTATATCCTTCTTTGCTATTATTAGAAATATTAGTTTATCTTAGTTCTTTCACAAATCAGTGGTTTTATTTATTGCATATTTTATACCTTGATTTACTTTACTTAGACCTTTTAACAACCTATGGTTCACACTCCATAAACTATAAAAAATTATTTCATTTGGTGAACTTGACTTACTTCAAGAACATTATTTCAAACCCTATTCCACCATTAGGGTTTCCATTCTAATTTCCAAAATATACTTAGTTTTTAATTTTCAACCTTTCATCATGATTATCATGACAGATGTCATTTTCTAATTTTTGGTACAAAGTCTTATGGTTTGTCTTGCATGCCTATTACCTACCATTTTTAGAAAGATGCACATGTATGTCACTCCTCTCATGGATTATTCTAGAACTTAGCATATTTCACACATTGGTCTTCTCTCTCTTAAGTCACACTTATATATAGATCATTGTTGCATGGATCACTTTAAGATACCTCTAGTTACTACCCAATGCTAAAGATATCAATGGGCTCATTTTGTTCTGCCTATACTTTGACCAGTTGATTATCTTCACTCACATCTAATCTCTACTACTTGCACTTAACAAATAGTAGATCATGCAGTTGGAGATATTACTATATGGAACAAGATGCATCCTCATCCTATATAAGAGTAGTGTAATCCCACCATTTCTCCTTATCCCTAAAACACTATAATGGGACTGGGATCAACACAAAGCATTTGATATTCTAGATTAGTTGAGAAATACACCAATTAAGATTTTTATATTGGAATTACTCCAAAAGGCAACCATTTTCAAAGATATTATTTTTCAAACACTCAATCACACATCTTTGCCTCATGATGTAGATCCCACTTACTTTTCATCTGTCATGAACACTATCAAGGACATTAAGGATGTTATATTTTTCCAATGAGGATTTATCCTCATAATTAGTTATTAATAAGAATCTATCACTTTTCATTTAGGCACAAATCAATACCACCGCTATTAAACAAGTTCTAATTGAATAATTCTTAATTTTCACCCTCTAGTAGTATGTGTGGAATTTATCTCTACTTTTTTTGTCGTGCATGATGAAAAAGTAGGTTATTCAATAAGGGGATCATTCCTATAGTGATTAGGAAGGAAATTATCTTTAAAAGATCCTAGATTTTGGTCTTCTCCTAGTTTTTTTACTTGAGGCCTCTATTTTATTTGGTATGTAGGTCTCGTGTGAGCTAAAGATCACCCTAAAAAGTTTGGATGACCCCCATGGATTCTTAAATAAATTCATTTTGGCATGAACCTTTAGGATACTAGTCCATTGGTGGCTCAATGTGTGAAATACTTTTCTCAGGACTTAGTGTCTGAAAATTAGTCTATATTCTATCCATTGGGTCTAAAGGCAACTAGATAGTTGTACCATGGCACCAATATTCATTTTGTGTAATAGTTCCATAGTTATTACATGCACTTTGGGCCCTTCTATCATGGGTATTTAATCCTTTGGATCCCATTAATTTACATTGTGTGCCAGGATAATCATACCCATGCCATTCTCAAATTTATCCCTCTAAGTGATTACTATATATAGGTCTGGACACTCTTCCACTTGGTGTTCACCTTGGCAACATCAATTGGTGGGGTATGTAGGTAAGGTCCTATGATAGTGTTCTAGTGGACCACACTTATATTAGGTGCACAGTGGAAATATACCTCCTAAATATCCATGGCTTCATCCTTTATAGAGATTTTATTTCTTTTAACCATCACTCCCTTAGTTGGATGGCATAGTTATCATCTTTCATGTTAAGAATTCATGGGCCTAGTTATCATCTAACAAAGTAATTGGGTGTTGGTTTTATATGTCTCATTGACTATCGTGACTAGATATTTAACATAGTACCTATATCAAAGAATCTAACATGAATCAAAGTGTGTACAAATTTTAGGGATATCAACAAAGCATCCCAAATATGTTTTCCCATTACCAAACAAAGGTATTATTGTAAACTCCAGCTCAATTCATTAGATGTTGTCTCTCATGGACAATTTTTTAGGTTGCAATCAAATCAAAATAACTATTGAAGACCAACATATGATTCTATTTATAATACATTCTGGCACTCTATGTTATCAAGTCATGCTATTCAATCTAAAAAATGTTTGAACTACCTATCAAAGAGCAATGATGATGATCCTTCATGACATGTTTCATGACATCATGGAAGACTATGTGGATGATATCCTTGCAAAATCAAAATCTGGAGAAAAACATCCTTTAGTGCTTTGTAAAGTATTTGAATGGTTGAGATATTTAAACCTTAGATTAAATCCAAATAAGAATTTTTGGGATTACATCAAGAAACATTTTTGGGTTCATAATATCACATCAAGGCATATATTGGGTTAACATTAAAATGAATCTCAATTTCCAAGGGATTTACTTCTAACCAAGCTCATTTTTATAGTCATTTACTTTCTTGTGCATGTCAACATTTTTAATATTTTCATTCATTTGTATTTTTAGTTGGGTGCTTAGTATTTTATTTAGATAGTCATTTGCTAACCTATGTACATACTCATTTGCTTACTTTTATTTACTTAGTCATTTACTTTACTTGGTTATTTCCTTTCCTTTCCTTAGTCGCTTAAATTTGTCTATTTAGTTACCTTATTAATTTTTGAATTTATTAATTTTTGTTGGTTTTAGTCATTTACATAGTTTTTATTATTAGAAATGTATTTTTTTTTATCTTGTTTTCATTATTAGTTTTTTAATCTAGAATCACTATGCACATCATAAATGGTGTTATTATGATCTTTCATATCATGATGCACTAGGTATTGCACTTGTAACTCTATTAGTCATTATATTTATAACATAATTTTGATCATAGTTGGTCATACCATTAATGCATATTATTTTACACTATATCAAATCAAATTTATTCAAAACTTAATTGGTAATTAATGTTATAATTATTAGAATCCAAATAAAACAAATAAATAGTAATAATTAATGTTGTTCAACCTCCATTATAATCTATCAACCTCTTTTTATAGCTTAACAATATTTGTAGGTCTGGTATCACCTTATCTATCCTTACCTTCATATGAAATAGCAATCATTTTGCATCTCCTAACTTAGTATATTAATAAATGAATCACCCTCCATGGAACTCATAAGCCCTGATGGCCCTACTCCATCTCCTTCTTTCACTAGCCCCTCTAGTGTTGGCCTCAAAACTACATCTTCTCCATCTCTATCTCCCTTTCCAAACTTTATGATAAATTCACCATTTCTTATAATGAATTCACAATTTCAACATTTACGAAATGATTTCAGCCCTAACGAATTCAAAACTAATTTTGACGAATTCATAATTCAGACCAAAAACAAATTCACTAAAGTCAATGAGAAAATCACAGTTCCAAGTCCCAAAAACGTGTAATAAATGAAATTAAAGGAAATCAAATTTCAAAATTGTCAGTTACCACATTCCCACTCCCCTCTGGGCATTGATATACTCAAACCATTTTCTCTTCACAACCCATAGCAAAATCACTCTCCAAATAATTAGTAAATCAAGCATAGTTTTTATCAAAGATTCTACTTTACTTTTCTATAAAATTCAATAAAATTTGACATCAATTTCACATTGTAATCCTCTTATAATTTTGAAAAGACAAATTTAAATTTTTTTATTTTTAAATATGGTTCTTTTTTTACAATTACTAACTGAATATTTGTTTTATTAAATATTATATTACAAAATTAAGTTTAAATAGAAAAAAATAGCTTTGTAGGTGGAGCAATACCACTTGAATCTATTCCATGTTTTTTTAATACCTCCTTGCCGTTCCATTTCCATGTTTATGTGGGAGACCTTGAATCAATTGTTTAAACATGGTTTGAGTAACCTAAAAATTAAGAATTTGAAATGGTTGTGGGTGGAAATGGTGGTCTCAAAGAAAAAGAGTGTAGTGTCTATTCATTATATATTATGATTTCAAACTATGACGAAAACTATGGTGAACTAGTGTTCACTATTCTAGGCTCTGGCTACAGCTATTGTTTGAATTTTGCCTTGTTAGAAAACATATAATTTATCGATGTAGTTTCAATTTATAATTTACCACCCATTAAATCTATTTTTTATATATATAATTATCTATTTCTTTTCATAAATGTTTGTCTAAGTTAACCCTTCCCAAAAAAACAAAAACAAAAAATAATATAAAACTGTGTAAATATTAATATAATATTAGTTTTCTAATCACCATAAAGCAACTAAGAACTGATCTTGGAAAACCCACTCATAATATAATAAAAATAAAAATGTATGTTATATATATTTTAGTTAAGGATAAACATTTTTTTTTCACCATCTAATTTGGATTAAAGGCTATTCATTCTACAAAATTTTAAGATTTGTACTCCCATAAATAATGTGATCATTCATTTTTACTATCATCTACCATAATTCATAACAATCAAATTATAATATTATATAAGCCTTGTAAAATAGATATATTAAAAAAAGAGCCCACAAAATTAATTAGCTTAATAAATAAGTTGATCATCATACACAAATTATTACAAAAATAAAATAAAAATTCCAAAAATCTTATTTACATACAAATTATTACATTATTGATAGATTGATTGGTTCTTCATTAGTTACTCATGTTTTTCTCATCTTAATTGAGAACACAGTTCTTCATGTTTCTGGTTGAATTTTTATTTATTTATTAATCTTACATTACAAACCTACAAATTTTTCATTCAATTTTGTCATACAAGTATTTAAAAAGTGCCCATTTTCAATCATGTTTGCATGTAATTCCACAGTCACTTCATTGAATCCTGTTAGCTTCTTTTCCAACTCATTTTTTTTCTTGTCTTAATTGATTGTTCAAGTAGTCATCTTCAATAACTTTAGATTTTTGTTATTTTTTTCATCTTTCAACTTGTCTTCCAAATCATCTTTCCCTTGTCTCAACCGAGTGCACAATTTTTCATTTTCCTCTCTCAACACTCCTATTTTGTAAAGCTCATTTTTGAACCCTGTAACTGTGGCTTCTAACTTCACCTTAAAAGTATCCCACAACCACTTTTATTGAGTTATCTTTTCATTTCCTTCCTTAGCTCCATCATCATATTTTTTCAACTTATTTTATATTTCATATTTTTCTTGTCTTAATTGAGTACACGATTGTTCGTGGTTTTGGCTCAATATTCTTATTTCATTAAGCTCATTTTGTATCCCTACAACCACGATTTCAAAATTCACCTTACATGTATCCCACAAGAACAATCTTCAGTATTTTTTACATGTAATTCCTTAGTCACATCATTGAATTCTTCCTTATTATTTTCTAACACGCTTTTTTCTTGTCTTAATTGAGTGTTCAAGTTGTCAAATTCATCAATTTTATCTTGTTGTCCCTTTAATGCATCGTTCAATTTGTCTTCCAAATCATCTTTCTCTTATCTCAACTAAGTGCACAATTTTTCATTTTCCTTTCTCAACACTATTGTTTCATAAATCTTATTTTCCAATTCTGTAAATGTGGTTTCCTTCTTCACCTTACTAGTATTCCATGCCCACTTATCTCTAGTCATCTTTTCATTTACTTCCTTAGCTCCATCATATATTTTTTTCAACTTGCTTTCCAATTCATATTTTTTTGTCTTAATTATAATTCACCAATCTTCATGCTTTTGGCTCAATATTATTATTTCATTAAGCTAATTTTGAATCCCTACAACCATGCTTTGAAAATTCACCTTACAAGTATCCCAAAAGCACACATCCTTAGTAATTTTTATATGTAATTCCTTAGTCACATCATTGCATTCTTCTAGATTATATTTCAACTCACTTTTTTCTTATCTTAATTAAGTGTTCAAGCAGTCATCTTCAAAATTTTAGCTTTTTGTTTCTTTATTTCATCTTTTAACTTGTCTTTAAAATTATCTTTCTCTTGTCTCAATTGAGTCCACAATTTTTCATTTTCCTCCCTCAACATTACTATTTCGTAAAGCTCATTTTTCAACCCTGCAACTGTGGCTTCCAACTTATCCTTACAAGAATCCCACTACCACTTTTATTGAGTCATATTTTCATTTACTTCCTTATCTACATCATGTGATTTTTTCAAAAAAATTTCCAACTCATCTTTTTCTTGTCTTAATTGAGTACATAATTATTCATTCTTTTGACCCAATATTCTTGTTTCATTAATCTCATTTTTCATCCCTCCAACGATGCTTTCAAAATTCACCTTAAAAGTATCCTGAAAGCAACCATATTTAGTATTTTTTACATGTAATTCCTTAGTCACATCATTTCATTCTTCTAGCTTCTTTTCCAACTCACTTTTTTTTTGTCTTAATTGAGTGTTCAAGTAGTCAACTTCAACAATTTTATCCTATTGTTCCTTTATTTTATTTTTCAACTTGTCTTGAAAACCACATTTCTCTTATCTCAACTGAGTGCACATTTTTTCATTTTCCTCTCACAACACTCTTGTTTTGTAAAGCTCATTTTTCAATTTTACAAATGTGGCTTCCAACTTTACCTTACAAGTATACCATGACCGCATTTCTCCAGTCATCTTTTCATTTACTTCCTTAGCTCCATCATTAGATTTTTCCAACTTATTTTCCAACTTATATTTTTCATATCTTAATTGAGTAAACAATTATTCATTATTTTGGATCAATATTCTTTTTTCATTAATCTCATTTTTCATCCCTGCAACCATGCTTTCAAAATTCACCTTACAAGTATCGCACAAGCACCCATCCTCTATAATTTTTACATGTAATTCCTTAGTCACATCATTACATTAATCCATCTTCTTTTCCATCTCAATTTTTTATTTTCTTAATTGAGTGTTCAAGTAGTCAGATTCAACAATTTTAGCCTATTGTTCCTTTATTTCATCTTTCAACTTGTCTTCCAAATCATCTTTCTCTTGCCTCAACCGAGTGCACAATATTTCATTTTCCTCTTTCAATGCTCCTATTTCATAATGCTCATTTTTAACCTTTCAATTGTGGCTTCCAACTTTGCCTTACAAGTATCCAATGACTACTTATCTTGAGTCATATTTTAATTTACTTCCTTATCTCCATCATCATATTTTTTCAACATATTTTCCAACTCATATTTTTCTTGTCTTAATTGAGTACACAATTATTCATGTTTTTGTCTCAATATTCTTGTTTCATTAAGCTCATTTTGCAGCCCTAAAACCATGATTTGTAAATTCACCTTACAAGTATCCCACAAACACCTATCTTTAATAATTTTTACATGTAATTCCTTAGTCATATCATTGCATTATTCTATTTTTTATCTAAATCAATTTTTTATTGTCTTAATTGAGTGTTCAAGTAGTCATCTTCAACAATTTTAGCCTGTTGTTCTTTTATTTCATCTTTTAAATTGTTGCAAATTTTTTTCATTTTCTTCTCTCAATGCTCATGTTTCATAAAGCTTATTTTCCAACACTACAACTGTGGCTTCGAACTTACCCTTAAAAGTATCCCATGACTACTTTTCTTGAGTCATATTTTCATTTACTTATCTCTATCATTATATTTTTTCAACTTATTTTTTAGCTCATCTTTTTCTTGTCTTAATTGAGTACACAATTCTTCATGATTTTGGCTCAATATTGTTGTTTCTTTAAGCTCATTTTACATCCTGAAACCATGCTTTAAAAATTAACCTTACACATATCCCACAAGCACTCATATTCAATAATTTTTACATGTAATTCTTCAATCAAATCATTGTATTGTTCTAGCTTCATTTCCAATTCACTTTTCTCTTGTCTTAATTGAGGGTTAAAGCATCCATATTTAGCAATTTTAGCTTGTAGGTCCTTTCTTTCATATTTAAAATTTCTTTCCAATTTATATTTCTCTTGTCTCAATTGAGTACAAAAAATCTCATTTTCTTCTCTTTTCTTTCCTATTTCATCAAGGTCATTTTTTAACGTTGAAACTGTGGTTTCTAACTTCAGCTTACAAGTATCCCACAACTGCTTTTCTTCAGTCATCTTTTCATTTACTTCATTAATCCCATCATCAAATTTTTTCAACTTAGTTTCCAAATCATCTTTTTCTTGTCTTAATTAAGCACACTATTTTTCACACTTTTGGGTTGATATTCTTGTTTCACTAAGCTCATTTTCTATCCTAGAAATAATGCTTTCAAAATTCACCCTATAGGTTTTTCGCAAGTATCCATCTTAAGTAATTTTTATATGTAATTCCTAAGTCTCATCATTCATATTATATTTCAACTCTTCTCTTTCTCATATTTCTTGGGTGATCATATTCAAGGTCTTCAATTTTTTTACCTCATCATATTTAGATAGTTGTCTCTCATCTTTTGAATTTTATGTTATTGTTGTTATTTTTCATTGAAAAGTCCATTTTTTTGGTTGGCCCTCTCTAAATTTCCACCCCATTATCATTATTGTTTTATTCTTTATTTGTGGAAATTTCTTTTGTTAGTGAATGATTAGATTTTATTTCTCTATTATTTCCCTTTCCCTTTCTCTTCAACATGTTGTTCTAATTCCTACTATAAGACATAGAAAAATCATTTCTAATTTTCTTGTAGAAAATAATTCTCCAAAGGATCTAAGTTTGCAAATTTTGATCCTTTATTAAGGAAGTAAAATAGTCTGATACTTGTAAATAGCTTTAATAGGGTGATGAGTTGTATTGAGAGATTGAGGTTATATTAGTAGTGATTACATATGTTGGAAGTAGGGTCATGTCCCTCTTGGATTACAAACTCATTAATTTACTCAAATCATTAGTATAAATTAAAAGTATAGCTTTCCTAATTTTAGTTATATAAGAATGGAGAACACATTAGAATTTAGTACCAACACTATAAAAAATGCTATGTTTGATTTCCTTTGAGCTTAGTTGTGAGGTTAAATTTTAAGAATTGAATATTTAGAACATGTATACATACTATTGAAATCATATATTATATTTTTATACCTTAAAAATATTTAAAAATGTTGGTGTTATGAGAGAATAATTTAATTTTAAAATATAATTTTTGAATGTTATAGAGTCATTATTTTTAACAATGAAAATCATCTTCCAAATTTTTTATTAATAGTAAGGTGATCGTTATCTCTTTGGATCTTATATAGATCCAATTTCATGTCAAATAGGTAGCGCTCGAGTTTCAATGCTTTCAAGAGCTACTCAACCACTAGAAGAGTGATCTTTACATTATGAATCACATCCCCTAGAGTAAACATCTCATGTCTCCCTTCCTATAATGCCCAGACACCATTGGAGTTTCTCCCACAATGATAATTTATTCTCCACTCCTCCTCAAAGTGCTAAAGTAGGGGGGAGGGGGGGGCATACAGTTCACTATCATTGCATGGGAAGTAATATGTTATTCCATTGTGATGGACCTCCCTTATAAAGGGGGTGGTTTGGTTTGTATTTATGTTTAACCACCTTTTGTTTGGGGCATAACTAATTCTATGATACCCATTGAGACCATTTAATATGGTTGGGTGTCCCCAGAGTCATCCTTTAGTTCACACTTCTACTTAGAGTGCCCAACCTCCCAAATGGATGATCGGTGTCCATCACTTTGTAAGGTTAAGGTTTGTGCCTAAAGATATGTGTTATAGTTTTTTTGATGTAATCTTGTGGACTTTGTGTTACTGTATGTAGCCAAATTTTTTTTCCAAGTCATGTTTTCTTATTAGTATGAATTTTGGGCCATGCATACCAACTAGTCATTTTATTATTGTAACCACTTTTGATATATTATTATTTTTATTTTATTAATAATAGTTATATCGATGCATTCCAATAAAAAAGAACAATAAAAAACACTTGAATTTAACAGTTAGAATAAAAATAATGTTTTAACCCTAGGCCCACAATACACTTAATAAAAAATTACAAGATAGGTGATATCAAAAATAAGCATAAATAAAAATCCACTAGAGAAACCCACCTCACTAAAGGAGGAGGAGGTGGAGGACTATCTTTCATATTCTCCCAATAAATTCCATGGGGATCTGTATCATTAGGTATGGATCTACAACCATCTTGTTTATTATTTTATTCAATATCTTACTCTATCTATTGATGAGGGTGTGAAATAACCAATGATAATATAGGAATTTTGCCTTACCCATATTAACCAAAAGGCCCAAAAAATAGCTTGTGTTGAAGGCTACCCTCCATGGCTTCAATTAGAATCTACAATAGAGAGGAGGAGGAGTGGAGAATGTAGAATGACTATGTGACCTTTGATGAATCCTAGCTTTATCCCTCTACTCATGTTTCCAACATCACCTTCTCTACTTGAACTGATATTTATATCATGAATTTTTAGATCTATTTTATTATCAATATAGAAATACCTATCTAGATGATATTTATTAAAAATATCAATTGAAAAATACGCCAAATTTTAAAGATTATTGTAGGGAGCATAAAAACATTCCTAAAATAACCATGCACCAAGAAAAGGGTTATGGTTAAGATGAAAAAAGTGTATCTACTTCCATACTTTTTGAGGTCTAGAATAACCAAAAAATGTGTAACAATATAATCATCTAAAAATGTCACTTAAGTGCCAAGAGTGTTACTTGAGACCACCCATCCCTAGCTTAGCCTAGATCTATCTTAGGGCATATTTAAATAATTATCCATCTTTCATGTGGGACACAGACATCTATAGGCATCTCAAAATGATCCCCAGACCCTTCTTTAGGAATCTAGGTCCCTAATGCCTCAAGTTATACCACTTGGACACTAGCACCATAACTAGATACTAACATCACATCGCTATTATCCTATTTGGGTGTTATTATAATTTTCCCTCTTTTTTGATCCAAAAAATATCTTTTCAATTCCTAATACACCTAGGGTCAACCTAAACCTATTTAAAACCATGCAAAATCACTAGATTGATCTATATATATATATATATATATATATATATATATATACACGTTCTTTTTATCCATTTATCCATTAGATGAAAATATACACAAACAAGCTCAGAATAAGTTGTACACAATCAAGGTTATTAATCCATATCCTTACCTCCTTATAAATACAATCATCTACAACCCTTCTAAGATCATAATACATAGATTCCAATCTCAATCCTCACTCAAATCACTCAAACCAACATTCATACTAGCTTTACTTGCACTTGCACTACCACTTAAGTGGGTAGAACTACATCAGGCTTGATCCCACTTTGGAGTATTGTTATGAAGGAAAATTTAATCACAATAGTTTGTTTAATATATCTAGAATACCCAAATAACACCACACATTTTTTACTTCTTCCAAATCAAATTCCCTAATCACATGGAGGTCTAGGGTTTTGAAAATAAAATCAATCATAATAGGTCATAGATAATGAATCAGGGTTTGTCCACACAAGAATAGGCTTGTAAAAATAATACACATGTGCTCTTGAAAGCTTAGAATGATTTTTTGCATAGAGGACACTAGTGCCATAAGTGGACACTAGCCCCAAAATGATATTATCTAGGGTAGATAACTATTATCAAAGCGGGTTTTTAACACCTAGATCCTATTTTTGAAACTCAACCTAGATCTTGTACCAATTTTTAGCTTTTGAATCCTTTTTCTAGGTAGTTTTGGCTAAGTATTCATTTGTTTCCTTCATTTATATTATTATAAATATTAGTTTATCTCAATTATTTCACAAATCAGTAACTTTATTTATTACATATTTTATACCCTAATTTATTAGACTTAGACCATTTAAAAACCTAGGTCTACACTTCGTAAACCCTAAATAGTTAATTAATTTGGTGAAACAAAATTAATACAAGAATATTGTTTCAAAACCTAGTGCACCATTAGGGTTTCCATTATTATTTCCATAATATACTTAGTTTTGAGTTTATTGCCTTTCATCATGATTATCATGATGGATGTCATTTTCTACTTTTTGGTCAAAATTATTGTGTTTTATCTTGGATGAATATTAACTACCATATGCATAAATATTCACATGTATGTCACTCCTCTCATATATTTTGTTAGAACTCAACTTATTTCACACATTGGTCTGCCCTCTCTTAAGTCCCACTTTTATGTGGATCATTGTTATGTGGCTCAGTTTGAGATACCTTTGGTTACTACTTGATGACAAAGATCTAAGAGGAATCCTTTTGTTATAATTCCACCTAGACCAATTGATTACCTTCAATCACATCATGTCTCTACTAATCACCCTTATAAAATAGTAGATCATGTAGTGAGATCTGTTATTAGATGGAACAATATGTTCTATGGAAAGGGAAATGGAATTGATCTATCAGTCAATCTTATCTTAGGGAATATAATTCCTACTTACTCTTTCGATTATTGATACATTGCATATTCAGGGTTATAACCAAGATGGATCCACTTGAACTAAATAAGGGATATCTTGCCATAAAAACATCACTAGAGAGGGTTCCAATTCCTCTAATCAAGTAACACTATTCAATAACCTTAGATAGGTTATATGTTTTCATATTGACAAAGTAAATGACAAGTAAATTAAAATATAATCTAGTGCTCACCAAATCTTGTGTGAAAAAGTGGGGTAAATAAACATAAAAATTAAACATGCATAAAAGATCTATACTCACATCAATGTATATGAAATCTTAATTCATGGGAGAGAAGTACAAATAAAAATGTATATAATCTTATAAAGGAGGAACAAAGTTAGGAATACTTACCTTTGGACATGAACCCTTTGAGCCTTAATCTCTACCTTGGCCAAGGTGATTCATAAGAAGTTGTTATGGTATGCAAGGATAACAAGGATAGTCAACTGTAGGATACAAAAATTCTCTATGCATCCAAAAGACTTCTCCAAAAGACAAGATTTGTATCTCCAAAGAAAGTATTGAAACCCTAAGTTATGCTACTCAAGTAGAATGGTGGATAAATTGATGCACAATATAATATTCTTCTTCTTCTTATCTTATTTTAGAAATGGTGAAATGAATGTGTATTTATAGATATATCTAACCATAAACCTTTCTAAAATTTTAGATAATAGGATCAGTGCAATGGATTATGTATCATTATTCATAAAAATAAATTAGGTTTTGGTTTAATTTAGCCAGGGGATAACCTAAAACCTTAACATGTTTTATTAATTATAATATAGGGTTGAGAGGGTTGAAAATGTAAGGTAAACTATCAAAAAAGGGTTTTAGGCTTAGGGAGGGGATAATGAAGGTGGAAAATGGTAGGAATAGTGTGTAAGAAAGGATGTAAGACTTAGGGAAGTGTTTAGGATAAGGTTGTGTTGATATCTAGTGGTGGTATATGTGATATAAATCCTACAAAGCACCAATGCTCTACCAACTCCTTTTTTCATGCACCCTTTACGGAATGCACTTAGAGAGATTGAAACTAAATAGGTTCCTATAAGATAAAAAGTGTTAGTAAGTGGAAAAGTTAATAAAAATATTATGTGTATATAGATGCCTCCTCATCCTATACAGGAACAACATAATCCCACCATCCCTCCTCATCCCCAAAACACTACAATGGAACCTAGGGATAAACATAAAATATTTGATACTATTGATCAATTGAGAAATACACCAACTGAGATTTCTATATTATAACTACTCCAAAAGGAAATTATTTTCAAATAAATTCTTTTTCAAACAATCAATCATACATCTTTGCCTCATGACATAGATCCCACTTACTTAGAATCTATCATGAAAAATATTAAGGATATTAAGAATGTTATATCTTTTTCCAATGAGGATTTACCATTAAAATTATTTATTGATTATAATCTACCATTTTTCATTTAGGCATAAATTAATTACACTGTTATTAAATGAATTTTAATTAATAGTGGTTCAGGACTTAACATATGCAACCTCATATTTATATAGACTATGGGGGTTGATATGGCATTGATTCATAAGACATATAAGAACATTGGAGGTTTTTATGACATTCCTAGACAAGAATTAAGTTCTATTACATTGGATATTATGGTTGGGCCAAAAACCTTACCCACACAATTTCAAGTGATACCTAATCATATACACTATAACTTATTACATTGGAGACCTTGGATACCTACTATGGAGGCCAAACCCTCTACCTTGCATAGATGCATCGTGTTTTTACATGATGGATACTTATACATTTGTCTAGCAGATAATCAACCATTCAAATATTTTAGAGTCACCGATCCTACAACCCTGAGTACATCTTTAGATGTGACACCTCATGTTATTATAGAAGTCACCACCAGATCCATGATTTTGATTGAGAATATGCATACATATGAGGTTATGGAATATAAAACCACTATTTATACACCCTTTCCATATCCCCCTACAACATAGGTAGCTTCACCCATGATGGAGGAGGACCCTTTTATAGTACAGTTATCCCCACCCACAGTGGATGATGGGATTCTCACATCAAAAATACCATTAATTATTGATTTAGAGGAAGTATATATATGAAAATATGATAGAGATTCCCAAGACACCATAGAGGATGATCCAACAACTATTGACATTGATGATTATTTATGTGGATTAAGCTTCACACCATTTGGCCTTAGAGAGTAGAAAGATGATTCTAAGGCACTCATGCCTTTTTCCTACATAGATAATACCACTAGTTCGTAGTCCTACAATTTAAAGCCTAGACACTTAATTATAGTTAGAGGTAGATCAATCCACATACTTAGTACACATCATTAGATATATGGATATTGAACTAGTTCTATATATTTAGGTAGGTAGTTCACATGATAGATGACATTAAATTCTACAAATAATAGTTGACATAGTATTGATGGCATTACCCATAGTTTATCATAGATCCATTAATAGATTATCAAAATAGGATCATAGACCATTTTATCACTTTAATAGGATTATAATACATGATACAAATACATGTTCAACATTACAATAGAAGTTGGATAAGTTCAAGTCTCAGGGCACTACTCAAACTACACATCCTTCACCTCCACTAGTATAGGCACCATAATAGAATCTTTACCGACACAGATATTTATATAATGATCCACTAACTATCCAAGTTTTCATCTAGGATTGATACATCATTCATGTTTCTATATATGATAATTTATATCCCAAGACTTGCATATTAACATTATTAAAACATATAGGACATAAAGAGAGTGAGCTATAACATGCTATACAATGTAAATATTATTTAAGACATATCACACTTACAATTTCATGTGGACCAAAGGTGGGTGACACATTACTCTTCATCATGATCACATGTACTCATATACATGCTACACTTGGTAACACATGGTTATAGGCAATAGATGCCATAGTTGATTTCTCAGATGAGAGTTAGATGTTTAAAATTAAGTCATGAGGGACACATAATTCACATTTTACATGATGGATTAAATGAGAATCATATATTTTGTATAGATACCCTGAAATCTAATGTGGTTTAACTTGGGACTGCATATGAGGATTCTTATATAGTATAGTAACATGTTATTTAGATGTACATAATCTAGACTAACACTAAGGGTAAGGCTACACTTATATATACAATAAGGTATGATGATCATGATGATGGTGATGATGATGATTTATTTGATTTTGGGTAGATTCAATATCCAATATTGGATGACCTCCCACAAGATATTCCATTTGATTATCCATAACCCATGGATGTGCTCTTAGGTATATATATAAATTACACTTCATTTGTACATTATCTCATTTATTTACAACATCTACTTGTACATATCTACTTTATTCTTGATCCTTATATAGAGTTTCATTTTCATGTTGCTTGTACATAGCTTATATCTAGAAAAAAAATATAATATGTCAAAAAAACAAAAACATTCAAATATATACTTAGAAAATAAAAATTATAGATTGTATGCATTTCCATGTTTATACTTATTATACATGCTAGATACTACATATGCTATCTATCTTAGTATAGTCAATTTTATCATGCATACATGCTTTACTTGTTCTTGTCAAGTGTTTTCAAATGCTTACTAAAATTAAGTTCACCACATATATTCATATTTGTTAATATCTACCCATTGGGAGCACATACAGATGTTCAAAATTTGATACATTCACCCATTTGGGAGAATCTTATATATAACATTGATTTCTAGTATACATATTTCAAAGCTCTATATCACAAATTTAGCATTTTTACATCTTGATATTGATCATCTAACACTACTAAAATTTATTACTGACTACCACTACTCTAGACTCAGTTTATGTACATCTTTGTTCTTATACATATTTGTACCACTATTCATGCATACTTTCATTTCTAGATTTATTAGTTTATAATTGATTGCGCCTCTATATTTATACATCTATTTGAGGGCACTTTAATATGTCATTAATCTATGACTCTATGCCATTTCCTTTCATTATATGTATGATTTCCACATGTGCCCATATTCTTGTGTGTAACTTCTTGATTATGTACATAGACATTTTAACATGTCCTTACATGTGGATCCATGCCAACATGATTTATCTTTGTATATGTGGACATTTGAACATGTCTTGGTATGTATTTCTTTCTCATATTTAGTGACATGTGCCTATGTCCCTTATATTGTGTCCCATTGGCCTACTTTGCTTTCCTCATGTGTGTTGTATGTATGCTTTAATGTACATTTCATGGGCATGAAACTTGTCTAATGCTTGTTACACACTCTAGTTTATATGTCATGATGGACCTCATGCATCTCCCTTTCTTACCTGGGTGTCATGATGGACATCATGCCCCATCCTCATAGGTAATTACTAAGTTTATTACTCAGATTTATTGTTCATATACATGATTACATTATTATATCTATCTTGATAGCCTTGCGAATGCTATATATAACATACACCATACATTACAAACTTATGCTCAAATTATATTACAATACAATGTCATGTATACACATTCTATTAGTTTATTATGTTGATATCATATATGCTCAAGATAACACATATCATGAATAGATTTTTATTTAAGGACAATTATTGCACATGTTAAACAACTCCCTTAAAATGTAGGGGAATTCAAAGAGGTTTGTCATATAGATTAGTCCATTTGAATGCACTCAAAGTATAGTTTCCAACATCTAGGCATATAATAGAGAGCTCAATTTTAGGAAAACATAGTGGAAAATAGTCAAACAAAGATTAGAGTTAGTTTGGAAAAAAATTGAATAGTTGGACACTATTTCCAAAATTGGACACTAGAACCACAATGCTACTATCCAAGGTATGACACTGTTTTATAGTATCCCTATAAGCATAAAAATCTAGATCTACTAGAAAGGTGTAATAATTATAGTTCAGGTTTGCATAGAATCGATTACAAGTTATCAGTTATTATTTAGTTTTACTTAGTTTTGCACAAAAGCATACCAATTTGCTTAGATTGGGGGCACCATGCATGGCATGATCATTCCTATTTTTAGTTTTAGATAATCAGATAAAGATGATTAAAAATCAATCTAGAATCCATATGCTAAGATATCAAATCTAGGGGCATGTGTATGTCACATTATTTCCATATAATTATGCAATAGTTGATTATATGTAATGGTAAACTCCATGTAGTTCTATATGATATTTGGACTAGACATCATGTTTAAATTTATCAAAATATTGATGCCTTAATTCATCTACAATGGTTATCATTACTATGTAGTCCCTGAGCTACATACCCAAGTTATTGAGAGGCCCCTAGGATGATTTTCATTCTAGAGTTATCGAATGGCCATAAAGCCATTATATATAGTTTTAATTAAAATCATACAATATAATTTACATTTCATAATTTAGTTAAAGATGCATCTACTATACATGGGTAGGCAATGATGGATTCATAGTCTACTTGAGTTCTTAAGACACCTATACAAGAGGGATAGACAAGCCATTAATCCAATCCAAGTTATTCACAGGTCATGATCCACTGAGCAAGGGTAGGAAATGATGGAGTTAAAGATATCTTGAGTTATTAAACCACCCACACATGGGGATTGAGAAAGCTATCAAACTAGTCTAAGTTATTCATTAATTTAATCACTATCTATATGCACACATATAAGATGTTGCCAGGTTTATGCATTAGTTCATGTACCCAGTGAGGTATATTCATTAATTTCCTTTCTCTTATCTCTTTTCCAAAAAATTTCTTTGCTTTTGATATCTCTTAAATAAGGACTGATCTATGCATGTCTCAATTACATGACACATAATAGAGTATGCTTCACATACTCAGATCCACATTCATAAACTTTACCTCTTAGGTAAGTCTAGGTATGTGTCTTTTCCTTTATCCTAATCATTTTTCTTTATTATATTTCTAGGATAAATGCGGGGTAAGTGTAATAATCTAAAAATGTCACTTATGTTCCAAGAGTGTTACTTGAGAACACCCATCCCTAGCTTATCCCTAGACTTATATTAAGTCTTGTTTAGACACTTATCTAGATTTTGGGCAAGCAAAACATATCCCTAGACATCTCAAAATCAGCCTCAAACCCTTTCTTAGGAATACAAGCCCCTATAGCCTCAATTTATGCCACTTGAACACTAACTTCATAACTAGACACTAGCACTAAGTGTTATTGTCCTATTTGAGTGTTATTGTCCTTTCCCCTCTTTTTAGCTCTAATAGATATATTTTTAATTCCTAAGACATAAAGGGTTATCTTAGACCTATTTAAAACCATGAATAATCACTAGATTAGTATATATACCTAAATTTTAACCCTTTATCCACTAGATAGAAATGATATACAAATACACATAAACAAGCTCATAATAACTTGTGCATAATCAAGGTTATCAATCCCTAGTTTTACCTAGTTTTTCATATAATCATCTATAACCCTCCTAAGCTTAGAATACATAAATTCCTAGTCTTAATCCTCACTCAAAACACTCAAATCAATATTTATACTAGCTTCACTTTCACTTGCACCAAAACTTAGGTGGGGATAACTACATCTGTCTTGGTCACTCCTTAGAGTATTGGTATGTAGGAAACTCTCATCATAGTGGGGTGTTGAGTATGTCAAGCCTACCTAATTAACACCACATTTTTCAACTTGTGCTAAAAAAAATGCCCTAATCACAAGGAGGTCTAGGGTTTTTCATATAAAATCAGTTACAAAAAGTCAAAATTAACAAATTATGATATGTCCACATAGGAACAACCTTAGTAAAAATAGAAATAGGTTCTCTTAAAAGTTCATCATAGTTATTGCACAAAGGACACTAGAACCATAAGTAGGGTAGGGTTCTATTGTATAAGAGGGTTTTTAGCACTTGTATCCTATTTATGACAATTATACTAACTTGTGTACTAGTTTTTAACTTTTGAGTCATTCATCTTAGGTAGTTTCTAGCTAAGTATTCATTTCTATCCTTCATTTCTATTATTATAAACATAAATTTAGATTAGTTATTTCATAAATTAGTGGCTATATTTATTACATATTTTATATCTTGATTTACTTAGATAAAATTATTTTGTCTATAGGCATGGAATTCTAGAGATTAGATCCCCATACGAAGTAATTTGTCCCCCAATGGAAGTTATTGGTAGAGAATGCACCATGAAAAAGAAATTTTTAGGCTATATAACCATATACATAATGTTTTGTGATCTCCTTCTCTAACGAAAGGATTTGATAATATTTTACCATTTATTAAGCATCCCCAAGGCACAATGTTGGGAGTTAATAATTGATAATCGAGCCATGGTTTGTACTAATGAAAATGAGTGGGCTCAATTTAGTTCAAATGTTTCCAATATTTAGTAAAACCTCTTATTCTAATTTTTTGTAAGGCATAATGTGGCACAACCATTTGAATCTCAATAATGTATTCATAATCCTAGTTTTCAAGCTTGAAATAAGTTTGTAAAGATTTATAACTAGCCTAAGATATGGTTTTTTTTATCTCAATACTATTGGTGCCTTTATGTAAAAACTATTGTTTTTTATTATATGAAATTATCCAAGGATATCCCATTAAAATAATAATTATGGATGGTGGAAAATTTTAAAATTAACACACTTGTCCTATGCCACACACACAAATATCTAAAATTTAACTTGGTTACACTAATATATCATGAAAAGGAGCCTTATGCACTAACTTGATGTATAAAGAGAAACTCCATGGCTTGGTTAGACTAGTTGGAAATGGTTACATACTTCACATTCTGGAAATCATCTTGGTACTTTGCATTCCTAAGCTAAACTATTAGGTTGTTGGCATAATAATACACACTATAGTTCGTGATAGATTATTAAGAATAATAATTAATCATTTAAATAGTAAACAATAACAAGATGAATTAAACATGAGATAAATAGAAAGCACATTGGGACCCATAGGATTAAATATTCCTTCTATTACTGAATCACCATTATAAGTCAAGAATAATTGAATTAAAGATTGCTATGAAATTTGACAACATAATGTTACAATAGTTTTCACAATGAAAAAACAAAAAACTTAAGAAATATATTAACAACCTTAATATTAACCAAAAAGTAAATTAATAATGGTAAAAAAAAATTCTATCTAATGAAGGGGGTATTTATACAAGTTCATACCATAATTTTATAACCAAAGTAATAATGGTAAAATAATTCTCTATTAGATGAGATAATACAACCTTTACCTAAATATAAATGAGTGTGTGTTCAATGTTACTTGAATAAAGTTTTTGGGGTTCATAGTACCGCATCAAGGAATATTTTTTTATCCTTCCAAAGTTTCAACTATCATGGACATATCTCCATGTAAAAATATTAAATAGCTATGTAGTTTGCAAGGAGAAATTTAAGTAATTTGAAGATTTATTTTACAACTCGTAGACATATGCCATCACTTTACATTTTTGCTTAATAAGTACACTCCTTTTCATTTGAATTAAAAATTTCAAATAGAATATGATAATATTAGATAGTATCTTTCCAATCCACAATTCTAATTCCAGCTACTCTAGGTAACCATTTTATTCTATATATATCAACACATAATATGCATTAGGGGAGTTTTTGGCTCAACTTAATGAACAAGAAACAAAAAGGGAGATATAGTTATTAAGTAGAACATAGATATCCTATGAGATTTGTTTATGCCTAAAACTTTTGCTTCAAGTGAAATAAACTTATATGGGAAGAATTATAGTTGTGAGACTGAGTTTTGTTCTGTAATGTAACCTTCAAGATTTTAGAAGCCCACTCTTCCATTTGATTTGGGGGATGAAAAGGGATAAGAAAGGAATGTGAGCAATCAGTAAAAATATATGAAGGTGATGTGCCAAGATCTTCAAAGCATTAACATATGATTTCATAAAATAGTTTTAATCCTTAAACATTATATATTATTAAAGGAGAATAAAAAATGAATTAAATTTTATAATGTAAGATATAATCAATACTATAGAAGAAAAGAAATGAAATAACAAACAACAATAAATATTCACTCAGTTTGACATAGACCACCACATCTTCTTCATTGTTAAGTGGAGACTAGAATATAGAAGGTTTCAAGGGGAACAATACAAAAAGTTCAATCCTACCCATGAGGGGTACCTGTTAATGTCTTAAAGTGAAAAATTCTAGATACTGCTACTTATATTCTAGAACTATTACAAATGGATGCTCTCAAAAATAGTTGAGATTACAAATAAATAATAACTAGCCCTTTACAAAGGAAAAGAGCCTTAAATATATAGGTGTAGTTTATTCTCATGGGAATGGTACATGGAAATCTTGACATCATGCCAATGATGAGGTTGTTATAACTAAAAATAGATCCCTAGCTTATGAGTGCAATTGGTCTTCAAATCTCATATATGGCATAACTACATCATCCTCTAATGTACATGATGCTTACGAGAATCATCATAATGCCACATGTTCATCTCTAAAACTACCTATATTATGATACTATAAATGGGGAATGACTCACTTTGACCAATGGTACAACTCCTACCTCTGATAAAAAAATTCTACTTTAGCCAAGAACCATGTAACCATATAGAGAGTTTTACTTTCTTTCCCTCATCTCTGCATAGTGGGTCCTGCCTATGTCCATTAGATAATGGTGCTTCTCTAAATATTGACAAAATAAACCATATTTAATAAGCATTTTGATTCCATGTGGAAGGGTCCACATGCCTCCTTAAAATTGAAAGGTGGGTCCCCCTTCTACTTCTACTAGCCAATGGTGTTGCTTCAAGTCCTAAGAAAAGAGAAACAACCCCAGAGAGTGTCTGGATACCATGTGAAGAGTTGTTTCTCCTCTTAGGTATGATGAAGAATTTTTATGGTAAATTAGCATTGGATTTACATGTGCAAATCATGGAAGAGAACTGATACATAGGTGAGATTTGTAAAAAGGGACCCTAGGAAGAAAGAGGCTGAAAGCACAACTGCTCAACTCTACCGAGCAAGTCTAAAATCAAAAGATGATTGGTCCAAATTAACAAAACATAGATTTTTATCCAAAGTTCATGATGATAAATAGGGGCATGCACCTAAAAATGGGAGAACCCAAAAACTCTAATACACAAAGTAGTCATGGAAAAAATTTGTAAAAAAGGAGGAAGGCCTACAAATCATAAATTTTGAAGGGCTACCTTGAAAGGCACAAACTCTTCCTCCTTGGGTTGTGATTATTTTTTGAGATCATCAAAGGCTCTATATAGATCAATGACCTCCTTAAAGGAGATGTTATTGAAACCTTAAACTACTGCCAAAATTTGTAACTCAAGCTAGGAAAGTGACTAAAATATGGTTTCCACTTTGGAAACTCTTGGTGATTAATCAAGAGACATTAAAATGGCCTGGTCATTCTAATTTTTCCATATTAGTGCTTTTATCTCATCCTTTATGAGGACACTGTTGTCTACCAAGAATGGAGAGTGGAGTCCCAATTGGACAAATTTTTTAATGTGCCCTTGCCTAACTTTGACCAATTTCTCCTAAGCCATTGAGGAATTCCTTGCACTTGGTAGTTGCATTATTGTAGTTTAGAAATTCCTTAAAATTTTCTATCATTTGTCTTCATTAGACCACCACTACTACCTATAGTGTCTCATCCAAAGTTTTGTAAAGCTTTTGGATAAGGAGCTATGAATATTAGATGTTGGGGGATATGAAGTTGATGACCTAATTGATGGATATGCTTACTTGGGAGCTCATCCTATGTGAGTCCATGATAAAATTGAGTGCTATATTTAGGTTTATATCCATTCCCTTGATCCTCTACTAGTAAGATACGTATAGTTTTTGAACCACTAGGAGGATATCCATAGTCTAGAAATATGTAACAAGGTCATTCTTCAGCTATATGATTTCTTGGTTCTTGATTGAAGACTCCTACTTTACTTGCTATTATAATCATAGGTATGCTTGATTAGATTATAAGAGATTGTGATTGGTCCACATAAGTTCTTCCTCATTTTCTTGTATGTGGGTCTTTATGGTCACTCATATATTGGATTTCATTTGGAATCTCTCATTAGAGACATGGCTCTTAAGGTCAAACCTCAATTTTTTGAGCTCTACATCTTTTGATTTAGCCTCAGTATTTAGGTGATCGACCATAGCCTTCACCTTAGTTTCATCTTGGTCTTATTCATCTATCAACCCATTTTAATGTAGTTTATGGTCATAGACTTCTACATTTCCTTCATCAACTCAAACCTATCAGTGAGTCTAGCCTAACTAAGATTGAGGTGAACAACTTGTATCATGTAATCCCTTGACTACATCTAATCTTAGGGTTTGAATACTTGAGGTGCCATATGCACAATAATGAAATATTTCTATGTCAAGTTAAATAATGACTGCATGTGAGGCACCACTAGGGCCTTGGCATGTTTTCCATTCCTTTTCTTGACTCCGGCCTCTCAATATTTCCTTGTGGCATCCATCTGTTGATGGAACTATTCCTATGCTTGAATGTTTTTCCCTTTGAATGGGAGTCCTTGTGGTAGGCCGAATGGAAAGTTAACTTGTTGCTAATAAAAAGTGAACATGATTCCCTTAAAGGTGAGTAAGTAAAGGGTAAGGGTGGAAGGAGAGAAATGTGGGAGGCCACAAAGTGAGGTGAAAGGTGATTACACCACAATGGAAGATGATATGGATGATGAAGGTAGAGGAGTAAGGAAAGGTACAAGGGAGGTAATTATAGTCATAAAGGAAAGTGATGTGAGCTAGATGGTAGGCCAGGTAGATGAAGAGGAAAATAGGGCTAGAGAAGTGATTGGATGGATAGTGGAGAGTGCCGTAACATGGGGTGAAACTGTCAAGGGAGATGAGGGAGTGAAAAAAGAGGTAGAGATGGAAAGAAGGGGATATGAATAAGTGTACCTTATTTTGAGGAGGTATCAATCGAGGGTTAGATTTTAGTGACTCAGGCCACTTGGGATGAGATGACCCTTTTATGAGGTGCCCTAAAGAGGCTTATTTCTATTAAAGGTATATAGGGTATGGGTATATGGGTGATGGCCAGGTTGATGGATTTTGGGATTTTGTGACTTCTTATTTCTTCTTAGGAGGCACATCCCCCTCTTCCCTACTTGAGGTGCTTATTCTTCTTCTTTGATAGATAATTATCCTTATACCAGGGCCTCCTTTGGATGGTGCTCATCCCAGATATTTTCAAACATTTTGTTTATCTCTTCATCCTTAAAATTTGAAAACATCTATCTAATATCCTACTTATAATTCTAATAGGAATCTATATTTTATTATCTCTAGTCTCTTTGGGAGAGCTATTACCTTAGTCCCTTCATCAATTTAATAGAAGGATTGAATGTCTAATTGACATCATAGAAATACCCCCATGTTTTTAGGTGTCTACTAAGATCTGGGATAGATCTATGAAATGTTTGAGGTCATCCTCTTTGGGTGATCACTAATGTTTGAGGTATGGTTGGGGCACATGGATAGGTAGGTTGGTAGTCTTTAAGGAGTCATGTAATTGATCATGTAGTATCTCTATCTGCCATCTATTACGTCAATGTTGAGCTCTATAAGTTTGGATGTGAGTAGGTGCTCCTATGACCTCATCACCACCATGATGCCTCCTCTTGTGAAGGGGACATCATAAATGTCCTTATTCTTATGGACTGTACCATACATCATGTCAACAATATTGATTTGGAGAGCAAAATCTAGGTTAAGGTTCTTATCTATGAGTAGGTGTGAGAGTAGGAATGGTTCACATTTGAATCTATATGATTGAATAAAGGTAAAGTGTTTCCTAAAGAATAAGTCAACTAGAGTATTTCTATTGGTGATCAATGATCACTATGAGTTTATTATCTTGAAAATAATGGCCTCTCAATTGAGGTCAATGAGGATTAGGGATAAAAAGAGTTTTGAGAACTCATAGTAATTCTATGTGATTGACAAGATGTGTGTCCACACCATGATGGGGGTCATCATGTTGGGGATAGTGCTTGTCTTGAAGGAGTCAAGAGTGAGGTAATCAAAGAAGAACTTAGAGTGCTAAAATAGAAAGAGGTGGAGGAAGAAGTAGGAACACTAAAAGGTATTCAACATCAAAAATTTTGTGAGCTCATTTCACATGGTGATGGTGATGGCCTTAGCAAAATCCATCTTATACACATCCTCCTTGCTCACCATATTTAGGAGGAAGAGCACCCATAATTGAAAATAGGTTACATTGGCATTTGAATCCATCCCAAATATGAAATACAACATAGACAAGGCATCCTTCAGGTGCTATATAAGGAAGCTTGTAATGGGGAAATGAAGGGGAGGCACCTTTGTGTAGTCACTTTTGAGGTGGAAATTAAGGAAGATTACCTTAAGGACCTAGGTATACTAGACCTTTTGAAGACTGTCCATGTTGTAAATGCCAGATTTGGGGTCACTTGAGATCTAGAGAATTTCCCTTATGGCATTAGTGCTAATCTCTACTCTCAAATGGGTGTTTCCCATAATGATACTAGTGTTGTGATCATACCTATCTATGTAGAGGGAAACCATTTCTAGGTATTGGAACAAAAGAGGAACCATGTATTGTGCCAACATCAACATCTAAATTATATATCCAAATAACTCATACTTACTCCTCTAGACTTTATTGAGCATTTGGGCATGCGTACCCTCCCTAAAGTTGTTGGGATTTTTGGCCATCTTGGGATCATAGAGGTCATATACAAAATCTATGACTAGCATGTGGTCTCTGAAGATCCTTTTATCTATGCTCTTGATGTTAGATTGCTTTGGCTTTAGCTAAGTAGGGGTGGAAGCATATGACTTACTTATCATATATGGTTGGGGATGGTCCCCATGACCACTCGACTTATGGGTTCTTTGATTTTTTGGGTTTCTTCCACCTCTTGACAAGGAAGTAGAAGTCTCCATCCCAAATATATTTATAAAATTCACTCTTTATTTCAATGAAGACACTAGATATCAAACTTACTCATAAAATTTAGCAATTCTTAGCTTGATTATCTCTACTCTTTATGCTCTCTTCAATTGCTTATTTGTCTCAAAATATCAATGCATCTAAGTGTTTTTCTAGATGAGGAGAGGGGTATTTATAATCCAATGATCCTAAGAACAATCATCATGGAAAAATTTGAATTTGGGTTCCCCATAAATGTTAGGGGTGGCACACACACTCAAGGAGTAATTTGTAAGAGATTTATGGTGATTTTTTATGTGAATTCATGTAATATGGAGTGTTTGAAATTAATGGTAGGAGAGGTAGGTAGATAAAAATATTTCAAAGAATGCTTTAAAATTTAGGGGAGTCCAGGTGGGGACACATGGTAGTAGGATGAGCAATTTATGCCAATGGTACTTATTCAAAAAGAAATAACAAAAGGGAAACTATGTATAAGGGGATGGTTGGTAAACTAGTTGAAGTGTTTTAAGTTGATTTCTTTAACTATAATCTCTAATGAATCTCCTTGTTCATCCTCCAACTCAAAATCATTACCTCTCCTATCACCAATAATGCAAAATGACCCTCTCCATAGAGAATAAAACTTAGCATGTTGGCCTGGTTTTGCATTCCTTTGATCAAACTTGAGAATTAAATCATTGAACATAAATCTTAGGTCTGATTATTTTTTATTAAACCACCATTTGACTAATTGTTATTAGGTGATATTTAAATCTCTTGCTTTCTCTCTTGATTCTTGGAGGTTGAGTAACTATGTCAGTCTAACCTCTATTTCTCTATTTTACATAGTCTCAGTAGCTTTCAAAATCTGTAGGGCAGGAATTTATGATGACATGGGCATGACCACCTCCTTCTCATATACAAGCCACATGGGGATGTTTTTAGGATTTACTTGGGGAGTGATGTCATTTTCCCATAGAGCTATTTTCATGTGAATATGTAATTCATTTTGCCTATCGACACCTATCCTCTTGATCAACCTTATGAGATTCTTGTTTGTTTACTCAACCAACCTAATCCCCTATAGGTAGTAATTATATGGAGTCTTCAAAAATATACCATTTTAGAGTGTGAATTCAGAGATCTTTGAACCAAATAAATCCCTTTTATTATTGGATATGATCATCTTGGGTGGGCTGAACCTTGATAAAAGTTCCTTCAAGAAGCTATGGATCATAATTTTAGTTGCTTCTTTTAGTGGGACTACTTCAATCTACCTTGTTAAATAGTTAGTGGCCATCAGTATCCATTTGTTACGAGTGTTGGAGATGGGATTGATCATCCTTATGAAATCTAAGCCCCACTGCATGAAGGTTTCATCACTCATAATTGGGTTTAGTGGCATGGTTGAATTATTTCTCTTCCCCATGAAAAATAGACACTTTTGGCATTTATTGACTGCCTGATGGTAGTCCACAAACATGGTTACCCAATAATACCTCATGAACATGACCTTTATTATGGTGGTTTTTTATGATATATGGCCACTTGGAGGGGTAAAGTGCATATCTTGGAGGATCTTTTTGGCCTGGTACTTCTCAACACATCAGAGTAGATCTTCATCAAAGTTTCATTTGAACAGGACCCCTTGAACCAGTGTGTAACTAGCCCTTTATAGTCTATATAAATGCCTTCTATGCTTAGGGAGACCATCAAGATACTAATTGGTTTACATGTAGCGGGTCTTGTCAACAACGTAAGACTCTTTGGTTTCATATTGATTCAATAAAATCTCTCTTGATTTTTCATATTCTTCCATTAGGGGCATTTGTGCAATGAGCTAAGTATTCACAAATTACTCTTCTTTTGATCACCTTGGTTGGCCTGACTTTGATATCATATTAAAAGATATTAGTGATATAATTGGCCCAATTTTATATGATCTCTCCTTATATTATGTATTCACATATGCTATAGTGTGCCACATACACCATTATTTTACTTCCCACCATAAGGTGCCTAACTTTTTGAGGCTCTTGACATTGAAGAAAGCCTATTTTCCCACAAATTTGTAATTGAATTCATACCCATAAAGGGTTCTTGAGTAGAATGGGATCGGGTTCCCTCTTCTCCTTTCTTCTTCCTTTTGAGTTAACACAAAACCAAGCTATGCTTTCTCCCATAGACATATATGATGAAGTCTTTGGAGAAGTTAGAGTTGAATAGAATCAGAGTAATGGATATCATTTCTTTGATTTTATCAAACATTGTTCTTCTTTTAGGGGTCTATTTGAAGGATTAGTCCTTATTCAACATCATCATGATTGGTATCACAAATCCTATGAAGTTAGATATCAACCTAATGACAAAGTTAATATTTAATAAAAAATATTGAACCCCTTTCTTGTTCACTAGTAAAGCTAGGTCCCTAATGGCCTTTACTCCTTTTGGATCAATGTCGATCCCTTATTTTGATACCATGTACCTGATTAACTTACCTTTCATGACTCTAAAAATATATTTTTTGGGGTTAAGGGATACCTTGAATTACTAACACTTTTCAAAAGCCTTCTCTAAATGATCAAAGTGGTCTTCCTTCTTTTTGGAGAAAATTGTGAGGTCATCCAGGTAAATGAGGATGATATTATTGATTAGTCCCTTAATATCTACATCCATAGCTCATTGAAAAGTAGCCACAACTTTTGAGAGACCAAAAATCATCTTTGCATACACAAACGTTTCCCACTTTGTGGTGAAAGTGGTCTTATGATAATCTTATTTATTCACCCATACCTAATTGTATCTAGAGAATCCATTTAGTAGAGAAAACATTTATGCACTTGCTACTACTTAGAGGATATACTTCATAGAGGGAAGGAGGTAATGATTCTTTAAGGATGTTTTAATCAAATCCTAGAAATCCATTCATAGTTAGATCTCTCCACTACTATTTTTCACTAGAACTAGATTGGATACCCAAGTTGAATGCTTGATAGGGTATATGATTCTTAAGTCGATCAAATTCTTTGGTTATTGAGCCATGACAGATTTAATTTTAGGGTTTACCAGCCTTTGCTTTTACTAGATAGGTTTGGATCCTTCCACTAGGTCTATGGTGAGTTGAATGACCTCATGGTTATATCTATTCAAATCATCATAATTTCACGAAATGACCCATTCATATTTGTTATATAAATAAATCAACTGCTATTTATCCTCTAAGGGAGTTTCCTTTCTAACCTTCAATTTTCTTCCATCCCTAACATCAAGTTTATAGTAGTCACCTTTATCTATGATAAAATTCTATTTTTCATACCTTACATCATCAGAATCAAATAAATTTTCTAAGGTAATGATCCCCTTTCATAGTTTTTGGTATTTAACTACATAATCTAATCTCCATAGGCATCTTCAATTTTTAGTTGTAATTTCTCTATGAATTTGAATGATTTCTCTAAAAATATGGTAATTTTTGCATCACTTTTGAATACTTGCTAGTTTTCATCATTGTCAAGAATGCGGGTCTGATGATCACCCAAAATGCTTGTTCATTAGTGAACAAGTCCATCATTAGGTCAAATTGTGAACCAATTATTGCCATTCAGTCTACTTCTACATTCACATTCCTAAAGATGATCTAAATGTTGAAATATTCAAAAGTTTCAAATAAATCCCATATCTGGTGGTAGTATGACCTCATGCACACATTATTTGTAGCCATAAAATCTCTCACCTATTTTACAGCTAACTTAGAATAACCAAATACTTTTAGATGATTTATTTCCATCCTCTTGATAAAGTTGATGTCATAGACTATCACTTCATATTTAGCTGCATTGTTTATGCAGGAAAACTAAAATCAAAAGGATCAAAGGGGTTTTTTAGATGGAAACATCAATGCTTACTATAGAACTAATCTTGTATTTTTCACCATCAAAATACAAAGTCCAAAATTGAAACACACTTTTAGGCCCCTTGCTCTTATCTTCTTTGATGTTTATGACCTCAAGGATGGTGTGGTCTTCATCATGGATTACATAAGTTATAAGGCTGGTGGCATCAAAGTTTGTGAATGGGTCACTCTCGATGAATTTTTTTACAGGGACCTCTTCCTTCAATCTTCTGTTGTTTACCACTTTTTCTTCTTTGAGTATCTTTACGTGATACATCTCTATCTTTGATAAGGAAGTATGCATTGATTTGAAATTTATCATCACCACATCTGCTATGTATTTTGGATGTAGTGGCTTAGATAAAACCTTTAGCTTCAAGCCATGTTTTTTCCTTAGGATCAAATGGGACCAATCCAATGATAATTACCCACATATCTTGGTGGTGAAATATCTTGATAGACATAGCCTGAAGATTGGTGGGATGTCTATCACCAAAACCTCCTTTAACACAATCATGTTGGGATAAGAATATAATGTGAGGGGAAGAACCCTAATGATAAATATTGTTTGAACCTTCTTTCCATCTAACTAATTTACCCCTTTATGTAAAGGATCATATTGAAATTTTAGTACATTGACAATCTGCTTAGGCATCACCTTTGTGTTAGCACCAGAATTGATCATGGAGCTATGTAGTAGCTTCTTCCCCATGTGAATTGTTAAATAGAATGGGATAGGTTTTAACTTACTTACCCTTTATTTAGATTTGATGAATGTGGATTGTACCTAGTGTTGCACACTACTACTAGATTCTTTCCCCTTCATCTATGCAAACTCTATAGCTAGTTTTCCTCATGTGGGTTTCTTACATTCCTCTAAGGCCTTTCTCAATAAAGACTTTTACTCAAGGATAGATAAGACATCGTAGAGAGAAACATTGGCTGGAAATTTCTTTAGCTACTCTACCACATTATATGACCCTATAGGTGGGATCTCAGGGTCTTTTAACTTTTTTTTCATTGTTTCACTTTAATTTTGATAAGTCGAAGGTAGAGGTTGGGGTACTAGACTCTTTTCCAAAGTTACTTTGGGTCCTATGATATCCTTTGGGATTTTGGCCAACCTCTTATTAGAGCATGTGTAATAGTTATATTGGACTCGTGGAGACTTATATATGAGAACTTGACTCACATATACCACATCTTTACCTTCTACCTAGGAGAAAGGCTCATGCTCTAGGGCTATTTTTTCTTCTTATTCTATGGAAATTCCTTGTATTTATGCTATTAAGACAATATTATCAACATGAAACGATTGATACCTATACGAGGATGAATCCAGCATGCTCCCTTATCACTGTTATTTGATAAATTTCTACTATAGATTTCCTCTTGGGTAATTTTAGGGGGAATGTGCATCATTGCATGGGAAACACCATTATTTAGAATCATCCACCAGGTTATTTTAGCTAGTGACTAGATTTATGTTTGCATTTGGTGATATTATATACAAGGGATTGGGAACCATAACCATTTGGTTTGTGGGTCATGTCTACTAGTTCAACACTTGATGATTTGGTGCTTGGTGGTTTGGCCTTAGCCTCTCTTGATACTGGTTCTGCTTGTATGATACCCTCCTTGGTTATTTTGGAAAGGGGAATTTGGAGTCATATCTTTCTACCTTTTGAGATTTATTATCTAATTGGATAAATTACTTAATATGCTCTTCATGTCATTCATCTCTACTTCCAGAGAGGATGATGAGGATGTATTCACTTGAGTAGGTTGATTCACATATATGGAGGGAGGCACTTGAGAGGTACTCAATACTTCTTCTTATGATGGAATTGATATTTTTGGGAACATTGGCATCAATGGCTATGGAGGAAGATTTATTGCATATATTAGTTGATGCAGGAGAATTTACATTCATTTTCTTGGCAAGACATGGTTACGTTGGGATGCAAGTCATGATTGAATTCAAATTCAATTTATTGTATTTTCACTCCAATATGCTATTAATGAGGAGAAATTGTAAAAGGTAAAAAGTAATTGTTGGGGCTGTTGAGGAAATAAAGGAGTGGTTGAAAATATTTCAACCTTAGTATATTGTTACAAATTAAAAACTGTTTTTGTTTTATCTTGAGCCCAAGTTGCGCGTAGAGGTTAGAGAGGAGGCTCTTAAAAAGAGCAAAAGAAAATTCATTCAGCAGGATGAGAGGGACATAGAGAAGAGGAAGGATAGAAGGAGAACCTCTCATTTAAGGAAAGAGATGTAAGAAGAGGAGAGGATCTCAAAGGATGTAAGATGAAGGAGAAAGAGAAGTTGCAGGTGGAGTCTAAGAATAGGCATGGATGTGTCTATGAAGGTTTCATAAGCCTTTGATCAATGAACATTATTTGTAAGTATTTCTACTTGAAGAGGAAAGAATAGAGTTTTGATTTCCATGATAATGTTATGGTTTCCTTTATAGAATTCTGGTTTCAGCTGTAAACAGGCATGTGTGCATATAATTTCCCATAAGAGCTTGAAGAATAATGATTACATTATGGTGTAAGATATGCATGAATAACCTTTAAGTGTATGCCAAGACCAAGTTGAAAATGGTATTACATGATCAAGAGATCTACAAAACTCTATATGCAAGAAAGGATCTTAAACAGGGTAGGTGGCAGGGCTTTCAAATACATGTACAGTCCATTGTCCAAGGATCGCTCAATGTAAAATTAAAATGAATGCATGGGAGATGTAGAAGTCTATGAATACTTTTCTGTAGCATCAATTGCATAATCCCAATAGGGATTCATTAGTCTATTTAGAAAGTTTTGTGTTAATCCAATCCAGTGAGTATGTGGAGATCATTGCTAATGATCAATGGAAACAAACTTCTCTGGAATTCTATGATATATGCATTCCTTGTATAGACATAATTTTATTGACAGGAGGGCATTGTGATTAATCGGTTCCACATCGATGTTTGTGAATGAGAACACACAAATTTTATTATCTAGTCAGACAGTTGAAAAAGGAAACCCGAATTCATATAATTCTCTGTACGAAAGGATCGAGCTCATTCCAATGGTGATAACCAGGGAAACAAAAATCTAATTGGTATTCATGCCAACACAAATCTCTACCATGATTTATTGATGGGTTTTGTTTATTTTTTTGTTTCAATCAATGAAACATGTTGGTATGAGATTTGATTCAAGATCTGAGTTGAAAGGTAATATTTAGTCATAATCCTTTATTTCTTGAATTAGTTCTGGTGATTCCAAGTAGGAACAAATACACTATCCGCTAATCTTTTGTGGAGAACGTGAACAAAAATAAAGTTCCACTAGTTGCATGTTATGTGAAGGAGATTGGAATTAATAAGTTAGATCTTCATCAAGAAAATTGGAGGGAGAAGTGAGTAATCATTTTGATAAATGATGGAATGAATGCATGAAAGTCAATTGACTTCCGCTTGAGTTGAAAGGTTTCCTATTGGGTAGGTTGATGTGGTTGAAGAAAACATGCATGGGCAGAGAAGAGGAAGTTTAGACTACACTGGTAATTGGAAAGTGTATTGAATGTTTATTAAATTCTTCTATAAGAGAATCTTTGTAAGTTTCTAAAATCTTACATGTTAAATCAGGTAATGAATCGAAAGACACTTTGTTTGAGAATGATACACCTATTCTATAAATCTACTGGTAGAATCAGATAGCTATGCATTTGTAATCTCCAGTGCACCATTTTTGGTATTAGAGCTTGAAGCTCTTGGGATTTGGTAATTGATCATGTTTGCTAAGAAGTTGCTACAGGATTTGGCAAAAGGATCAACAAGAAGACCCTATTGAGGAAAGGTATGAGTAACCTTTGATATTTGATTTGAGTTTATTGTGTTTGAGAAGTAAACAGGTGAAGAGGAAGTCTTAAAGCCATTGAGGCTTAAGAGGAGAAGAAGCCAAGGAAGGCTTAGTGAAGAGCCAAGAGAAGCTCTAGAAGAAGAGCATAGTGAATACTCAAGAGAAAGATCCAAAACAAGGTAAGCTTGGATTTGTGAAATTATTGATATTTGGTTAAAGTAGTGTCATATTGCAGACCAATGGCTCAGTGTGAAGCTCAATAAAGCCATTAAGGGGGATCAAAATACTAGGATGCAAAAGGCCTAGGTGAGATCAAGGAGATTGTCAAAACACTAGTCAAGGAGAAAGGCTTGGGTGAGACAAGTGGACCTATAGGGATCAAGAGACCAAGGTGGAAAAGACTTGGGTGAAGATCTTAGAAATGTAAATATTGTTGGAGGCACTACAGAGCAACAAGATACATGAGAGTAACAAGAAGAAAGCAAGCATCCAAAAGAAGAAAGGTATGACCAGTATTGAAATTGATAAAGAGATTGATAGTTTGAAAAGAGATTTAGCTAAGTTTGTAAATAGATATGAGTCTTGGATGCAGATGGACAAGCAAGCATGGGTATGGCCAATAAGGAAGAGGTTGAAGTGGCCAATAAATCTCCTAATGAAGAGGAGAAGGAGGTAAAATGAGATTTCCAAGAAGAGAGAAGCCCATAGAGGCTTGAAGAGGATGAGAAGGTTGGCAATTGAGCAACAAAAAGAGGAAGAGATTGTGAAAAATGTTCTCATTGTGGAGAACAAGAGAAGAGAAGAAAGAAAAGATGAAGTGCCAGGAAGAGCACTTAGAAAGATGAGAATGTCCATTAAGAGGACACTCATGGAGACATTATGGTCTCTTGTTTTTATTTCTAATATTGTCTTTGAGTGGGTAATTGCAGGTATGAGTAGCCTTGTGAAGGTCAAAAGAAAGGCCTTGAAGAATGAAGAGATTGGTGCAAGAAAGAGAAGTGAGTTTGTTGTTGATGATAAAGAAGAAGAGATGCATTGGTTAATGCATGAGGAAGGTGTTGAGGAACCCCTAAAAGCAAGAGGAGAGATAGAAGATGAGGATGACTTCCATGATGCTATTGAATGCCAAAAAGAGGCAAGAGAATATTCAAGCATAAAGGAAGAAGAAAGTACAAATAATCAAGAAGCTATGCAAGTCAAAGAACTAATGAAGCAGCCCATTAAGGAGGTAATGGTGAATTCCAAAATTGATTTTTCTTATTCTTATAAGCATGAAATTGTTGATATGCATGTTAGAGAAGCAAAGAGAAAGGTGAAGTTTCCAATTAACCATGGATATGTGATGCTTAAATTGTGGAAGAAGTAAACTCCCAAGCAACAGGAAGTGTTGGTATAAGAGCATGGATGTAGGATGCCTACATGGTTTGAGAAGACAAATATAAAGAAGGACACAAAGCTCAATCAAGATGAAGACTCAAGCAAGGCCAGCTATCAAGCAAGACAACATGAAGATGTCAAAGAGAAGAAATTGGTTGGTGAATTGAACAAGTGTCATCCTAAAGCTATGAAGAAGGTATGGATAACTAAAGGTGAGAAAGAAAACTTCTCAAAGAATAATAAGGTAGAGCATAAGGATACAAAGATGAAAGGTAAGTCAATTGCTTGTAATGAATGGGATAATGATGTTTTTGAATCATTTAATGATCTTTTTATGGAAAATGAGGAATGTAAAATGTCTACAAAAACTAATATTCAGTAAGGAGAGAGTACCAAATGGTTGGTTGATGAGGAAAGGGGAGAGTATGCAGCAAAGCAATGCCTCATTGAAAACAAAGAACAAACAAGATGGCTTTAAGCAGAGATTGAAGAGAGTAAGGAGACACAAGGTAAGGGCACTTCAATTGTATTTGATGAGTATATTGAAGAAGTTGGTTTGCATGAAGATAGCTCAAGAAAGGATGAGATGAAGAGTAAGGCTAGTAAGGAACAAGCAATCTTTCAAGTTGATAAGCCCAAGTTTGATGAAGACAATGGTGAGATAGATGAGATCTTACTAAAGAAAGAGTTGAGAATGTTAGAGGAGCTGTTTAGTCATTCAAGAGAGATGAATGAAGGTACAAGCCATGGTGAAAACACCATTGGTGAAAGTGCAGCAAGAAAAGAGCACACTAAAGAGGCAAAAGAAGTTTTGGTCAAGGAACAAGAACATGGAGGCAGCCAAGAGGCTTCATGGCCTAAAGATTTTGATTCTAAGGTGGCTTTGAATGTTTTGTATGCAAGTATGAAGGTTGCTAAAGTGAATGACATACATGAGTCATTAGAGAAGCTCATGAAACAATAAGAACAACAAGAAGATCTTGAAGACATGCATGAGAATGAAGCATGGAGATGGGACATAATAGCTGAAAAGGAGATGAGGAGAAAAACATACCAAAAAAGGAAGAAAAGCAAGAAGATGAAAGACAAAGACTATCAAAGACAAAAAGCAGCGTTGGCATTCACAACAAGACCTTGGGATCCAGGCATATAGTGAAGACTAAAACATTGAGGAGATATCTCATTTGAACTAAGGTTCAAATTACTTCTAGAGGGAGAGTATGATGTAGGAGCATCTACATTCATTTTCTTGGCAAGACATGGTTACGTTGGGATGCAAATCATGATTGAATTCAAATTCAATTTATTGTATTTTCCCTCCAATATGCTGTTAATGAGGAGTAATTGTAAAAGGTAAAAAGTAATTGTTGCGGCTATTGAGGAAATAAAGGAGTGGTTGAAAATATTTCAGCCTTAGTATATTGTTACAAATTAAAAACTATTTTTGTTTTATCTTGAGCCCAAGTTGGGTGTAGAGGTTAGAGAGGAGGCTCTTAAAAAGAGCAAAAGAAAATTCATTTAATAGGATGAGAGGGACGTAGAGAAGAGGAAGGATAGAAGGAGAACCTCTCATTCAAGGAAAGAGATGTAAGAAGAGGAGAGGATCTCAAAGGATGTAAGATGAAGGAGAAAGAGAAGTTGCAGGTGGAGTCCAAGAATAGGCATGGATGTGTCTATGAAGGTTTCATAAGCCTTTGATCAATGAACATTATTTGTAAGTATTTCTACTTGAAGAGGAAAGAACAGAGTTTTGATTTCCATGATAATGTTATGGTTTCCTTTATAGAATTCTGGTTTCAGCTGTGAACAGGCCTGTGTGCATATAATTTCCCATAAGAGCTTGAAGAATAATGATTACATTATGGTGTAAGATATGCATGAAGAACCTTTAAGTGTATGCCAAGAACAAGTTGAAAATGGTATTACATGATCAAGAGATCTACAAAAATCTATATGTAAGAAAGGATCTTAAACAGGGTAGGTCACAAGGCTTTCAAATACATGCATAGTCCACTGTCCAAGGATCACTCAATGTAAAATTAAAATGAATGCATGTGAGATGTAGAATTTTGTGAATACTTTTTTGTAGCATCAATTGCATAATCTTGATAGGGATTCATTAGTCTATTTAGAAAGTTTTGTGTTAATCCAATCCAGTGAGGATGTGGAGATCATTGCTAATGTTCAATGGAAATAAACTTCTCTAGAATTTTGTGATATATGCATTCCTTGTATAGACATAATTTTGTTGATAGGAGGGCACTATGATTAATCGGTTCCACATCGATGTTCGTGAATGCAAACACAAAAATTTTATTATCTAGTCAGACTGTTGAAAAAGGAAACCCGAATTCATATAAGTCTCTGTACAAAAGGATCGAGCTCATTCCAATGGTGATAACCGGTGAAACAAAACTCTAATTGGTATTCATGCCAACACAAATCTCTGCCATGCTTTATTGATGGGTTTTGTTTATTTTGTTGTTTCAATTAACAAAACATGTTGGTATGAGATATGATTCAAGATCTGAGTTGAAAGGTAATATTTAGACATAATCCTTTATTTCTTGAATTAGTTCTGGTGATTAAAAGTAGGAACAAATACACTATCCGCTAATCTTTTGTGGAGAACGTGAACAAAAATAAAGTTCCACTAGTTGCTTGTTATGTGAAGGAGATTGGAATTAATAAGTTAGAGCTTCATCAAGCAAATTGGAGGGAGAAGTGAGTAATCATTTCGATAAATGATGGAATGAATGCATGAAAGTCAATTGACTTCCGCTTGAGTTGAAAGGTTTCCTATTGGGTAGGTTGATGTGGTTGAAGAAAACATGCATGGGCGGAGAAGAGGAAGTTTAGACTGCACTGGTAATTAGCAAGTGTATTGAATGTTTATTAAATTCTTCTGTAAGAGAATCTTTGCAAGTTTCTAAAATCCTACATGCTAAAACAGGTAATGAATCGATAGACACTTTATTTGAGAATGATACACCTATTCTGTAAATCTGTTGGTCGAATCAGATAGCTATGCATTTGTAATCTCCAGTGCACCATTAGTTTATTCTCAACTCTTACTACTAGTTCATATGCATATGATAGCATTTGGCCTCCAAATGATTGAATCATGACAATAATATCTGAGTTGAAGGCCTTGAGATAGAAGATAATGGCCATACCTATAAGTGATTAAGATGCTATCAAGATCCTTTTTTAGGTCTCATCAAACCTAGTATTGAATTCAATAATAGCCTCTTATAGGGTTGTATTTATTGTAATTATCTACTGTAGGAGAGATAAACAATCTAATTTCTCATTAAACCACTCAAAAAGTCTATTACCCAAGTCATCCCAAGTGGCAATGGATTTGGGAGACAAATATTGGTACCAATCATGGGCTTACCCTTTGAAAGAGGTCGCTAGTAGCATTAGGGCTATGTTTTGATGTCTAACATAGTGCACAGTGCACACATTTACAACATCTTGGAGATGTTCTACTATGTTCTTGAAATCTTCCCCTATGAATTTAGGGAATGCCTTTAAGGTATTCATAGGAATAATATCCCATAGAGCTGGGGGTGATGGAGGGATAAGTAGGTTTTCGCTATCCCACACTATAAAGTTCTTTGGTGGGCCTTGTTCTTCTATGTGTTATAATTGTTGAGTAGAGCTTAATCCTAAGATCCTTTGGTGAGTCAGGGCCCCAAAAGGTTTTGTTAAGAAACTCAGATGATTCACTATTCATGACCTTGTAATGGGCCTATGGATCATAAAATTAGGTTGCTAGTTAGGTAGACTGGTATTTTGGGTCCCACCAGGTGTGTCAAAAATAAATAAATTGTTAATGCCTAAAACCTTTGCTTCAGGTGAAACAACCTTCTATGGGAAGATTTATAGGTGTAAGATCAAGTTGTAGATTGTAAAACAACCTCTAATATTTTAGAAGCTGACTCTTTGATTTGATTTGGGGGATGAAAAAGGATAAGAAAGGAATGTAAACAATTACTAAAAATAGACTAAGGTAATGGACCAAGATATTCAAAACAATAACATATGATTGCATAAAATAGTTTGAATCCTTAAAAACTATAGAATATTAAAGGATAATAAGGCATGAAATAAATTCTATGATGCAAGCCAGAATAAATCCTATAGAAGCAAAGAAAGGAAATAACAAATAACAAGAAATCTTCACTCAGTTTGACATATAACACCACATCATCTTCATTTTTAGGTGGAGAATATAATATATAAGACCTCAAGGGGCACAATACAAAATGTTCAATCCTACCCATGAATGGCACCTATTAAGATCTTAAAATGAAAAATTCTAGCTACTTCTAAGTTTATTCTATAACTATTACAAATGGATATTCTCAAAAATAGTTGGTATTACAAATAAATTAAAACAAAATCCTTACAAAGGAAAAGATCCTTATATATATATAGGTAGAATGTCTTCTCATTAAAGTAACACCTATAAATCCTTGCATCATGCTAATGATGAGGCCATTACAACTGAAAGGAGAGCCCTAACTCATGAGTGTAGTTGGTCTTTAGATCCTAGATATGTCACACCTTCATCATCTTCTGATGACCATGACACTTAGGAAAAGCATCATGGTGCCACATGTTCATCTTTAGAAATATCTCTGTTATGCCATTATATGCTCAATAATCACACTAAAATCATAACAAAATTTGATCCACTCAAGTATCTCTTATAAAAAACATCTCTAACAAGTATAATGGCTAAGTGGGCCATGATTCTTAGTGAGTTTTATATTTAGTATGTCATCTAAGAATAAATTAAGGGACATGTATTATCAAATAAAATTCTAGAAGCACATTTAACAAATAACAACTCTCTCATTATATACTTTCTAGATCAAGAAATCATGATCTTTGATGAATCCCTAGTGTGGTATTTATATTTTGATGGATCATTTACTAATCATAGATCAATATTAGGTATACTACTAGTTACTCATGATGGTAATATTATTCATAAAGCATTCTAGATTGAATTACCTTACACAAATAAAATCATAAAATATGAATCTCTCATAGTAGGTCTCAAGTTAGCAATAAAGTGGGGTATCTATGATCTTCTTGTCTTTGGTGGTTCCAAGCATATCATAAAATGAGTTTTAGATGAGTTCCAAGCCAAACATTATAATATAATCCCTTATAAGAATATGGTGGATAGACTTAAGTTGTTTTCCAATCTATATAGTTTGAGTAAGTACCTAAGACAAGTAAAAAATTAAAATATGCAATGGCAACAATTGGTTCATTAATTGATCTCCAAACTAAGCATAACCATGTTTTTATCGAGTAATTATTGATACTAGCATATGATATGCGTAATTATGATATGTTTTGTGATGTGGTTGGTCCCACTTCCCCATGGTATAAAAAAATCTATTCATACCTTCTTGATAACATCATCCTACCCAATCTAACTCATAATCAAAAGAAATATTTTATCCAACTCACTTCACATTTCACTATCCTTAGAAACACTCTATATCTAAAAGGCTATGGTGGAACTTTGTAAAGGTGATTGAATTTTTAAGAATCAAACTTATCCTTTAGGAAGGTTCACGAAAGAATATGTGGTGCTCATACAAGTATCGCAGCCTTTTCCAAAAAATGTGTGTACATTAGATACTATCGGATTATGATGGAATCTAATTCTTGTAAATATGTAAATAAGTGTGTGATTTACAAAATGCATGGTGACTTTATCCAAAGTACTTCAAAATCCTTATAGCCTATAACTACACATTGGCCATTTTCCACATGGGGCTTAGATGTCATTGGTAAAATAAATCCTAATTCTTCATATGGTCAACAACATGTAATTATAGCAAAGGAACACCTTACTAAATGGGTTGAAACCATGCCTTTGACTTATGTTACTAGAAAGCAAAATTTCAAGTTCATTATGAACCACATGATATGCCATTTTGGAATCCCATCTACTATGATTTTTGATAATGAAAAATATTTAAAAAATAAAAATTTAAAGTCCTTTTGTAACACCTATCACATCAAGAATAAATGGTCCACTCCATAATACTGTCAAGATAATGTACAAGCTGAAGCAAGTAACAAAAATATCCTAAAAATATTTGAAAGAGTGTTAATTAAGTTGGCCATGACTAGCTCCTCCAATTGTATCCTACCTTATGGGAATATTTCAAAAGCATTTGTACACCCATTAAGGCAATCCCTTATTCCCCTTTTTTATGGTATTGAGTCTATATTACCAATTTAAGTTGAGATCCCATCCCTCCACATCTCCTTACAAAACATAATTGATGATGAATCATTTTCACACTTCCTACTTACAAGAGCTCAACCTCTTTAATGATAAACACATTAATGATTTAAACCATCTAAAAGCCTTTCAAAACTTCCTTTGTGACAACTATAATAATAATATTAAATACAAAGTGTTGGAAATCAAATATCTTGTCCTTAAAAAACCCAACATAACATAAATGCTGATTGGGAGATGAAATGAAAATTTAAACCTAATCAGTTGGGTTCATACATCATCATTGAAAAATATGGATATGGTGACTAAAAAATAGTTACATAAGATGGATATGAGCTTGATGAGCCCATGAACATCATTCATCTCAACTATTTCTATGCCTAAGTCATTATAGTGATATTTTAAATATGCCATATGTAATAATAATAATAATAATAATAATAATAATAATAATAATAATAATAATAATAATAATAATAATAATAATAATAATAATAATAATAATAATAATCCATCAAAAGTGAAAACCATTCTTATGGCACTTTGGGCAAGTACAATGGTGAAAACTAATTTTTAAACACCATGTGTAATCCTTTGGCTATACACACCCTAGTTATTTTTGGTGTTGCATCACATTATTCACTTTTATATGTGTATACATTCTCGACTTATCGTCATGCACTTGTATAAATACCAATTTTAATTGTCTATGACATGCTATTTTGTGTTTTGACCTTCATAGTTGTGTACATAGTCATTGCTCATGTTTTACTGATATCTTATGTATCATTTCAAATAATTATTATGCACCAATATAAATAAAAATTTCATATATAGTCACCCATAACATTAATCTATCAACTTATTTTCTATTCACATATACATTCATCATTCCAACACTCATTGCTTGGGTAGGAAATCCATTATCAACTCATCACAATCTTAAATTACATCATCAGTTCTTCGTGCATTCCATTTCATTAAGAGAACTAAATTTGGCTTGATATCCCCAATAAAATTATGAAATAAATGCTTATAGACATGGTTATCTAAGGTCATCTTGACTACTACCACCACCATCATCTCATTATATCAATCACATAGCTTCTCAACATGGTTTCACCTTTCATCCAACTCAAAACCATAATATATTTATCCATATTTACATATCCTTTGTCTGTTAATCTTTCCTTGTAAATTTTCCTCATTGAATGTTCAACATTGTCATGGATCTCGATTTATGAAATTTTTACCACTATCCAAGGTCATTTCTCTAGTCATTTACTTTCTCGTGCCTATTAACATTTTGCTTATTTGTGTTCATTTATATTTTTACATGGGTTCTTATTCTTTTGTTTACATATTCAATTTTTTACTTATGTATACATTATTATTTTTACTTTTATTTTCTTAGTCATTTGATTTTATTGGTTATTTCATTTCCTTTGCTCAGTCACTTAAGTTTGTATAATTTTTTAGCTTAGTCATTTTCAAATTTATCATTTTCGTTGGTTTAGTAATTTACATGGTTTTTATTATAGCAAACATATCGTTTATCTTGTTTTCATTATTTATTTTATATAGATCACTATGCACATCACAAATGGTACTATTATGATCTTTCATATCATGATGAACAAAGTCTTACACTTATGAGTATATTAATCCTTATGCATATAACATAATTTTCATCATTGTTGTTCATACCATTGGTGCATATTTTTTTATGTTATAATGAATCAAGGTTTTTCCACTCTATTTTTGGGATAGATACTAGGGTTGAATAGGTCCCCTTTCCATAGATAAAAAGAAACACAAAAAAGTAGCCATCTTGATTGTTAAAAGTTTCTAATAAAAGCTATAGGGAAAAATCAAGGAAAGATAAATATAGAAGGCATGCCATACAACTACCACATATCAAAAACAAACATTAAAAACTTGAAAATGCCCAAAAAGGCCACAAAATTTTCATTCAAAACATAAGGAAATACCAAAAAGTTTACCAATGAATAGAAAAAATATTTCCACAACATTAACAATGTGTCTTCCTTATCATACAACACTACCACCTCATCATTAGGGACTCTAGACATAAAATAACTCTCAACAACTTTATTTCTCAACCATCAAAGCTAAGTTTGACACCACCCACTAAAACTACCACATGATTGATTTGAAGGTACCCTTGCATAGTTGTAGTATCTACTCATCTAATAGTCTTTGCCAACTAAGAAGGGGTTGTATCCATACCCTGAATCATGAATTTGGCCAGAAGTTTCATGACATCCACATGAACACAATTGTGTCTAGCTTCCTTCTACCATGCTAATTTTGAAATGGGGCTCTTGATTTGAGCCATAAGTGGCATGGTCAGGAACTAGCATTCTATAGACTCACTATCATAGACCATGTTTTGGATATCCTCCATAAAACTAACCAAAATCATAAACTTAGTTTCTAATGCTCTGAAAGCTAAAATTGACATCAAATTATTACTGTTTGAGTTGTAATATTTCATTATCTTGATAATATTCAAGAGTTATACTCTAATGAATAACACCTTCATGCTTTATCTAGAAAGCTTTCACCTCAAACAAGCATCTCAATAAAGTTTAGCCAAAATGAGAGAAATTCCTAGAGGAAGAGGGTCTAAACTATGAGGTTAAGAAAAAAAGTCTTTAGGTCCACTTTCAAAATAAAATAAACTTTGTGTACTTTCAAAACAAAATAAACTTTGTCTACATTTACATCGAAATAAAATATGTCAAAATAACCTTAATGTGTACACCTAAATGAAATACATGTGATCAAATTGAGTCTTTTAATAGGCTTGGATACATTCCCTCCTTCAAAACATTTTAGTCTAAAGTCTTTCACATCAACCAAGCACAGTGTTTTATCAAAGATTCTACTTTACCTTTATTAAAAATTTAATAAAATTTGGCATATCTTTCACATTGTAATCCTCTTATAATTTTGAAAAGACGAATTTGAAATTTTTTATTCTACATATAATTTTTTTACAATTACCATCTAAATATTTGTTTTTATCAAATGTTATATTACAAAATTAAGTATAAAGAGAAAAAGTATCTTTCAAGGTGGAACAATGCCCCTTACAACCATTCCACTTTTTTTAACACCTCCTTGCCATTTCATTTCCTATTTAAGTGCGTGACCTTGAAGAAATTGGTTAAACATGGTATGAGGATCCTAAAAAAGATTATTTTAAATTCTTGTGATTTGAAATGGTGGTTTCAAGTAAAAGAGTAAAATGCTTAAGATATTAAAATTATTAAACTTGTTGGAGAACTATATTGTGTAGGAAGTTATGTTTTAAGACTATGATTAAAGTTATGGTAAATACGTGTTTGGTTTTATTCATTGTTCAGTATTCTAGGCTTTGGATCGATGCTATTTATGGTTGTTTGTTCTGGTGACATCATTGTTGTAGTTACAACTATTGTTTGAATTGTGCCTTATTATAAAATATACAATTTAATCCTTTAATTTATCACTATAGTTTCATTTTACAATTTGCCACATATTTAATCTGATTTTTATACATAAAATTATCTTTGTCATTTGATAAAATTTTGTCTATGTTAACCCTTCCCCAATAAATCAATAACTACCACCACCCAAAATTTAAAAAAAAAAGAAAAAATAGAACTGTGTAAATATTAATATAATATCAATTTTTTAATCGCCATAAAACAACTACGGACTGATCAAGAAAAACCATAAATTGATTTTATTAATGATAAAAATAAAAATAAAATTATCTAATAAATTAAAAATAAAAATATATATTATATATTTTAGATTAATTTATCACCATCTAATTTGGATTAAAGGCTATCCATTGTACAAAATTTTAATATTTATATTTCGATAAATAATGTGATAATTCACTTTTATTATCATCTACCATAATCCATACCAATTAAATTATAATATTATATAACAATTATAAAATTGATATATTTGAAAAAAAAAGTTCCCATAAAATTAATCAAATTAATAAAGAAGTTAATCATCGCACACAAATTATTACAAAAATTAACAAAATTTATTTCCAAAAATATTATGGGTAGATTGATTTGTTCCTCATAACATTCCCCCATACAATGCATGAGAGGGAAAAATGATATTCCGCCCTCCAGCTAAATGTTTCTTAGTGTTAATTGTTTGCCTTCATTAGTAATCCATAACAACTTTATTTGTAAGATTTCCACTATCATTGAATTTCTTGCTAATAGAGATGTCAGACCCATCTTCTATAATTTTTACATGTAATTCCTTAGTCACATCATTGCATTCTTTCAGATTCATTTCCAACTCACTTTTTTCTTGTCTTAATTGAATTTTCAAGCAGTCATTTTCAATAATTTTAGCTTGTTCATTTATTTCATCTTTCAAATTGTCTTCTAAATCATCTTTCTCTTGTCTCAACAGAGTGCACAACTTTTCATTTTCCTCTCTCAACACTCATGTTTCATAAATATCATTTTTTAACCCTATAATTATGGCTTCCAACTTTGCCTTGAAATTTTCCCAACAAATGCTTTTCTTCAATCATCTTTTCATTTACTTCCTTAGCTCCATCATCTGATTTTTTCCAACTCCTCTTTTTCTTGTCTTAATTGAGTACACAATTCTTCACACTTTTGGATGGATATTCTTGTTTCATTAATCTCATTTTTTAACCCTAAAACCATGCTTTAAAAATTCACCTTATAAGTATCCCACAAGCATCCATCTTTAGTAAATTTTTCATGTAATTTCTTAGTCAAATCATTGCATTCTTCCAGCTTCTTTTCTAACTCACTTTTTTCTTGTCTTAATTGAATGTCCAAGTATTCATATTCAAAAAATTTAACTTGTTGTTCCTTTATTTCATATTTCAACTTGTCACATAATTTTTCATTTTCCTCTCTCAAGGCTCTTATTTCATAAATCTCATTTTTCAACCCTACAACTATGGCTTCCAACTTCACCTTACAAGTATCCCATGACTAATTTTCTTGAGTCATAGTTTTGTTTACTTCCTTAGCCCCATCATCAAAAATTTTCAACTTATTTTCAAACTCATATTTTTTTTTATCTTATTTAAATACACAATTCTTCATGCTTTTAGCTCAATATTCTTGTTTTATTAAGTTCGTTATGTAGTTCTAAAACCGTGATTTACAAATTCAGCTTACAAGTATCCCACAATCACCTATCCTCAATAATTTTTACATGTAATTCTTTAGTCACATCATTGCATTCTTCCAATTTATTTTCCAACTATTTTTTTTCGTATATCAAATTTGTGTTCAAGCAATTATCTTCAATAATTTTAACTTGTAGTTCCTTTCTTTCATCTTTCAACTTGCATTCCAATTCATCTTTCTCTTATCTTAACCGAGTGCACAAATTTTCCTTTTCCTCTTTTTTCATTCTTGTTTTGTCAAGATCATTTTTCAACATGAAACTTTGGTCTCCAAATTCACCTTACAAGTATCCCATAGCCACTTTTATTTAGTCATATTTTCATTTAATTTCTTAATCCCATCATTATCTTTTTTCAACTTATTTTCCAACTCATATTTTTATTGTCCTAATTAAGTACACAATTCTTCACGCTTTTGGATCAATATTATTGTTTCACTAAGCTCATTTTCTATCCCAATAATAATGTTTTCAAAATTCACCATACAAGTTTCCCAAGTCTCATCATTTAGCTTATTTTTCAACTCTTCTCTTCCTCATCTTTCTTGGGTAATTGTATTCAATAGATGTTGGATCAAGGTCTTCAAATTTGTTACCTCTTAATCTTTAGTTGGTCATCTCTCATCTTTTGTATTTTGTGTTACATTTGTTATTTTTTCATTAGCAAGTGCATTAGGTTGGTTGGTTTTCTCCAAAATTTCCACCCCATTATCATTATTGGTTACTTTGTTATCCATGGAAATTTATTTTGTTAGTGAAGGTTCAAATTTTATTTCTCTATTATTTTCCTTTCCCTTCACTCTGTTGTTCTAATCTCTACCATAAAACATAACAAAATCACTTCTAATTTTCTTACAAAAAAAAGTTATCCAAAGTATCCAAGTCTGCAAATTTTGATCCTTTATCAATGAAGTAAAATATTTTGATACTCGTAAACAAATTAAATGTTGATGATGATTTTTATAGAGATATTGAGGTAATATTAGTATAAATTAAAATCATTGGAAGGAGGGTTGCATCCCTTTGGATTAAAAATCATTCATTTACTCAAAGTGTTAGTAGAAATTAAAAGTATATCTTTCCTTATTTTGGATATAAAAAAATAGGAAATTATGGATAACACATTAATTTTTTTTTCCAACACTAAAATAAATGCATATTTTGAGGATTTTATGTTTGATTTATATTTAGCTTAGTTTTGAGGTTCAACTTTAAGAAGTTAATATTTGTCATATGTATAGACACTAAATTTTGATTGAAATTATACAAAATATTATGATAGATTACAAATATTAAAATGGTGGGTGGTATGAGAGAATAATTTAACTAAAAAAATATAATTAATGAATTATATAGAGTCATTTTTTTTAATAATGAAAAATATATTCACAAATTTTTTAATTACAAGGTGATTGTTATCTATTTAGTTCTTATATAGATCTAATTTTAGGCTGAATAGGTAGTACTTGAGTTTCAACACTTGCAAGAAATAATAAACTAATGGAAGAGTGATCCTTATGTTATGAACTACATCCTTCTAGAATAATTTCCTCATGTCTCCTCTCTTCTAATTTATAGGCACCATTAGAGTTGCTCTCACAATGTTAGTCACTCGTTCATTCCTCCTCCTCAAGGGGCTAGAGTGGGGGGTAGAATTCACCATCATTATGTGGGGAGTCCTATGGTGTTTCATTTTAATGGATATCCCTTATATAGGGGGTGATTTGGTTGGTATTTATGTTCAACCACCTTCTAGTTGAGTCATCACTAATTCTATGGCACCCATGGAGACCATTCAGGATGGTTGGGCGGCCCTAAATCATCCTTAAATTGAGCCTTCTACTTAGAGTGCCCAACCTCCCAACTAGATGATTGGCCTCCATAACCTTTTAATGTTAAGGCTTGTTCCTAAGGATATGTGTTATATTTTTTTTCGATACATAATCTTGTGGACTCTGGGTTACGATGCATAGCCAACATTTTTTATTCTAAGTCATGTTGTCTTATTAGTGTGGATTTTGGGTCATGCATATCAATTAGTCATTTTTTTATTATAACCACGTTTTATTTATTATTTATTATTAATATTAGTTATATCAATTCATTCCTATAAAAAAAGGAAAATAAAATATACTTGAAATCTAGCCTTTGGAATAAAATAAAGTTAGGCCCATAATACACTTAATACAAAATTACAAGATAGGTGATATCAATAAGAACCATGAATAGTAGTCCACTATATAAACCCACCTCACTAAAGGAGGAGGTGATGGAGGACTATCTTTATTATTCCCCAAACAACTTCCATGGGGATATGTATCATTAGGTATGGATCTACAACCATCTTGTTTAGTGTTTTTTTCAACATCTTCCTTTATATATTGACGAACATTTGAAATAACCAATGATAATATATGAATTTTTCTTTACACATATCAACCAAAAGGCCCACAACTAGTGTGAAATGTAAACCACCCTCCATGGCCCCAATGAAAATCTACAATAAAGAGGAAGAGGAGTAGAGAATGTAGAATGACTATGTGACCTTTGTTGACTCCTACCTTTTGGGATGGTAGTGAGGGGAATTTATAGGCACCTTGATTATAGTATAAGGGGTGTTACCCTAGTGTCCAATATAATTTAAAAGGTGTTCTACCTCCAAAACCACCTTATCTACTTGCACCTAGATATATATCATGAAATTTGAAAGTTATTATATTAGAAATAGAAAAATATCTATGTAGATGATCATTGTTAAAATTATCAATGTGAAAAACATGCTAATTTTTATTGATTCTTGTAGGGAGCATAAAAACATACCTAAGATAAAAATGTGCCAAGAAATGGGTTTTGGACTAAAGGAATGAAAAAATAAGTGTATCCACTTCCATGCTTTTTGAGGTCTAACACAACCAAAAAATGTGTAGTAATGTAATCATCTAAAAATGCCACTTGAGTTCCAAGTGTGTTATTTTAAACCACACATTCCTAACTTATATTTAGACCTATCTTAGGGCCTATTTAGACACTTATCAAACTTTCATATGGTTACACACATCCCTAGATATCTAAAAATCATCCCTAGACACTTATTTATGCATCTAGGTCCATAGTGCCTCATGTTCTACCACTTGGACACTAGCACCATAACTAGATAATAGTGTCATAATGCAATTGTCCTAATTTGGAGCTATTGTCATTTCCTTATTTTTATATCCAATAGATATATTTTCAATTCCTAAGACACTTAGGGTTCGACTAGACCTATTTTAAACCATGCACAAGCACCAAATCAATATATATACATGAATTTTATCCCTTTATACACTAGATGGAAATTATATGGAATTACCTACAAATAAGAAAACAAAATTGTATACAAATAAGGTTATTAATCCATATCTTTCACTAATTCTAAATACAATCATCTACAACCATCATAAACTTAGAATACATATATTTATAGTCTTAATCCTCGCTCAAAGCACTGAAACTAGAATTCATATAATTTTCACTTTCACTTGATCCAATACTTATGTAAGAACAACCACATAAGGCTTGATCACTCCTTGGAGTATTTGAATGTAAAGGTATGTGCTTGGAGTTTTGGGACAATTATGTGGATATTTTAGGTAACACAATTGCATTCATAAATAATGTGACTATATTATTTAGTTAATGTGACTGCGTTATTTAAATTATGGTTCTATAATTACTGAGTCATAACATGATCACATTATTGTTAAAATAATAACACGTACATGTTAGTGTAAATTAAAATAATGTCCTAATTTGGAGTTATTGTCACTTCATTATTTTTATATCTAATAGATATATTTTTGATTCCTAAGACACCTAGGGTTGGACTAGACCTATTTTAAACCATGCACAAGCACCAGATCAATATATATATGTGAATTTTAGCCCTTTATACACTAGATGGAAATTATATGTAATTACACACAAATAAGACAAAAAAAAGTTGTATACAAATAAGGTTATTAATCCATATCTTTCACTACTTCTAAATACAATCATCTATAACCCTTGTAAGATTAGAATACAAATATTTCTAGTCTCAATCCTTACTCAAAGCACTGAAACTAGAATTCATATAATTTTCACTTGCACTTGCCCTAATACTTATGTGAGAAGAACCACATAAGGCTTGATCCCTCCTTGGAGTATTTGAATGTAAGGGTATGTGTATGGAGTTTTGGGACAATTATGTGGATATTTTAGGTAACACAATTACATTCATAAATAATGTGACTATATTATTTAGTTAACATGACTGTGTTATTTTAATTATGATTCTATAAATACTAAGTCATAACATAATCACATTATTGTTAAAATAATAACGCGTACATGTTAGTGTAAATTCAAATAATGTCCTAATTTGGAGCTATTGTCACTTCCTTATTTTTATATCAAATAGATATATTTTCAATTCCTAAGACACCTAGGGTTGGACTAGACCTATTTTAAACCATGCACAAGCACCAGATATATATATACACACACACATGACTTTTAGCCCTTTATACACTAGATGGAAATTATATGGAATTACACACAAATAAGACAAAAAAAAGTTGTATACAAATAAGGTTATTAATCCATATCTTTCACTACTTCTAAATACAATCATCTATAACCCTTTTAAGCTTAGAATACAAATATTTCTAGTCTCAATCCTCACTCAAAGCACTGAAACTAGAATTCATATAATTTTCACTTGCACTTGCCCCAATACTTATGTGAGAAGAACCACATAAGGTTTGATCCCTCCTTGGATTATTTGAATGTAAGGGTATGTGTATGGAGTTTTGGGACAATTATGTGGATATTTTAGGTAACACAATTGAATTCATAAATAATGTGACTATATTATTTAGTTAATGTGACTGTGTTATTTAAATTATGGTTCTATAATTACTGTGTCATAACATGATCACATTATTGTTAAAACAATAACATGTACATGTTAGTGTAAATTAAAATAATGTGTATGCGTTATAGAACATTTTATAAAATGTGTATGAATTATATAATACATACATGTTATTTCAAAATAAGACCAAAACTATCTCCAAAAGCATGTGGAATTTACACATGAAGGCAACTTTGACTAGAAGCTTATATTTACTACTCTAAATGTTAAGTATAAGTTTATGTTTATATCTTAAACTTATAATTTAAATTTATTTTGGTAAATATAATAAATTAGGGTCAGTCAACATATGATAGAGTTGGTTTCACATCTGCATGCCTTACAATGTGGAAAATAGTTTTTCAAAATCCAATTAGGTTAATACTTGGCATTTTCAAGGTCTAAGTATTATACCTAAGGATATTATGACATAAATTTTAAAATTGATATCCATTTTTGGTAAAACTATAGTCATTTTTAGGGTTTTTTACCTTTTAGATTGATTCTTAACATTTTTAGGAGTCTTAGGTTTGTCAAAATTAAAGTTTGAAAACCACTCTTTTTAAAATTAATGAAAATTGTTGTGATTGGGGTAACATAGGACACATGATGGCATATACACATCAAATAATCACTTTGTGTTAATTTTACTTATTCATCATCCCTCCCTCATCCTTGATCACTTCCTAATCATCCCTAATTACCCATAATCACTCTCTCATCATTCCTCATTATCCTTAATCCCTCCCTAATTGACCCTCACTATCCTTGGTCATCCCTAATCACTCCTTTATCATCCATAATCACTCCTATATTTAACCTCACTATCCCTCATCATTCTTAATCATCTTTCCCCATAATTAATCATCCATAATCACTCTTTCTCATCCCTCATCATACGTAGTCACTTCCTCATCCCTCCTCATCCTTAATACCTCATTCATTGACCTTCATTATCTCTCATCATCTCTAATCACTATGGATTATCATCCCTAATCAATCCTTCATTGATTATCACCATAAATAATCATCCTTAAAAATCCCTAATCAATCTTTCTTCATCCTTCATTATCACTAATCACTATCTCATGGACCCTCACCATCCCTCACCATCCTTCATCAACCCATCATTGACCCTCACCATCCCTTACCATCCCTAATCACTCCCTCATCATATGATGTAAGCATATACTCTAAATATATATTTGATTCCAATCATATCTTATTTAATCCATTATAATTTAAATTAACTCTTTTTTATTACTCGTGTTGTTAATACCCATTTTTGATAGTCAATTTTATTATTGAATGAATTGGATGATATTTCAAATTTATAGTCAAATAATATAAGTAATAACAAAAAATATAGTATAAATTTTAGTTCATATAATTATCTTCATTGTGAAGTTGACTAAATGAAACTTTATTCAGTTCCACCTTTAGTAGTTTGATTTAAAAGATAAAAATTAAACACAAATCTCTTTTATAATTTTATAATTCTAAGAAGATTTGAATTAGATGAAAATTTATTTAGTGTTTACCATTCCTATATGTTTTTAATCTTGGTTAGGATCACACATGAACTCCTTGTGTGTGTAATGTGTCCCAAAATTTTTATCTCTTGCATGAAAAATGAACATTTATTCATGTTACCACAAAAATATTTTTCTGAAAAATGTGAAACACTAATTCACCATGGTGTAGATGTTCATCCCTTATTTTCTAAATATTAATATGTCATAAAAGTATATTAAAAAACTCCATAGGTAAAGGGCTTGAGGATTTCATTCAACATATTTAAATTAATGAATTCATTATATGAGTTAACCTAAGGCATAACCAACTAGTCAATCAATCCTTCATTTGTTTTTAAGACTATATTCCAATGTCTAGAGGTTTAACAAGAATATGATGATACCCGAACTTAAGATCAATTTTAGAAATGACTTCTACACCATGGATATGGCATAAAAATTCCTTAATATTTAAATGAGGATAATAGTTATTCACTGTAATCTTGTTAAGACTTTTTTAGTTTATTCACAACTTTGGCAAAAACACATATGGGATTCAATAAGGCAATGATTTGGGCATGATGTGTCTATTATGCATGATTTCATGGATATACCATTTGATACATTAATTCTATAGAAATGATATATTATATAAATATGTTTGAATTAGAGGTATTAAATAGATCAAATCAATAGTATATTTTAGTATATAGTTTGTATGAACTTATTTAGGTGACTAAACGATATCATTGTATTCATCTATTTTATGGTTCAATTATTTTGTATTTTTTATTATTGGATAAAACACACTATGATATGGTGACTTAAATATTCCATTACATTTACTTATTACCATAAAGAGTATACTTATTACTATAATTGACAATATTCTTGCACTTCTTGACACTAATGACGAAAAGCTTACGAACTAACTATGATATATGGTATTTCAGATCATGATAATTTATCATAAAATTTCAAGGATTTAATTCATAAACAACATGTCAATGGTAAATATATGGTTTTTTTAAATTTAAAACATCAGACACATTTAATGGTGAGATGTCACAAAGGATTTCATATTTAAAAATTTTGATTTTGTATACCAAGTGACACTACTAGGTGATCCATTTATCAAGGCCTACAATAGACCATACACTAGCATATGGTTATGGATTATGCATAAATTTCAAGTTCAATTTTTGAAAATATAATTTATGAGCAATTAAATTCTTCTAACTTACATTGGAAATGATGAAGTATATTAGATCACCATTGATATACATTTGTTAATTAAACAATATTTTTAATTCATATAATTTCTTGTCATAGGAAGTAGAGATATTTTGAGTACCGACCATATCATTAGGTTCATAATCTATTATTCACTTAAATTTTTATAGTGATAGATAAATTGTAACCACTTCTTGATATGTGCAAGTATAGAGCTCATAGTGTGACACTCTTCATTGTATTGAATATTGAAGTTATGTATTAAGCACCACTTTCCAATCTTGGAATACTTGTTCTAATCATTTGAAAATTATTTTCCACTCTCTAGTATGATGAATCAATAAATAGACATACAAATAGAAGGAATTAAATGTAATTATTTAGATCATAAAATGTCCTCATATGGAAAGCAATTGATTAGTTCCAAGAAATCACATAGCTTGGTAATCCTCATATATTTACTACCCATTTTTGGTTCTATGGTGTTTTACTTGCTTCTCTTTTTCTGGAAGATTTTTAATTATGAATTACATCATTTATAATATGCCCATATTTTTTTATAGGTGTTAAATATTTATGTTTCAAATTTTCCTCCACATCATTTTGATCACTATGTCTTATATTTTATAATAGCACTCAACTTTCCACTTGTAGCTCGTAACATTATTAAACCCCCAAAAAATACCACCATAAAGGTATTGGATGGAGTGATTGAGGATGATGAGAGATGAGGATGAATTGAGTAGAGACAATGAGGGAGTCAATAGGGATGACACATGATGGTGAGGGTCAATGAGGTAGAGATTAGGTAGGATAAGTGAGTGATTAGGGATGGTGAGTGATGGTGAGAATTAATTAAGGAGTGATTAGGGAAGATGAGGAATGAGTAATTAGTGACTATAATTGATGAGGTATGATGGAGTAGTGATTAGGGATGATGAGGTGATGCAAGAGCATCACTACCCAATATAAATAGTGATCTAGTTTACATGTTTTGAGTATTTAGAAGGTGGTCAAGGTCATAATAAGTATATAGGAATCTTTCTAAGTTTATATTTTTGTGTCAATTTTGAATTAGAGTTGTATTGGATTTTCTCACCAAATCTTTCATTTGAATTTTTAAACTTTCATAGAGACTTCAATCTTGTTTCAATAAGTCCAACATTGAATTTGGTGTTGTTAGACTTTAGTGAGGAGTTTAGAATGTTATATTACATATACATAAAATCATATTTGAGAAATATGTTAGAAGTTGAGTTTGTTGAGTACACTCTCAACATACAAAAGAAGTTAGAATTTAGTTGATGATTATTTGGTAATAAGAGTCTTTATCATGTCTTGTTTTGTGTTCAAACTTAGATTAAAGAGAGTTAGAGGGGGTAGGATTCAAAATTATGAATTAAAATAATCTAAAATAAGTGAATAAATACAAGTTTTGATTATTTATAGACAAGAAAATAAATAGACCTTGCATCTTCTTGAATATGTGTAAAGATAGTTGATAGTGTGCATGATCATGAAACAAGATTAGTAAAACGTTATTTGTGATCTTGGTGTGAGTGGTAATGTTAAAATACATTTTATTTGATGGTGATTATATCATTTTTCATTTGAATTTCAAATATTTTGAATGTTCAAATTACAAACTGTATACCTTGTGTTTTTACAAACTATGCCTTAAAATTTAAGTGAAGGTCAAAGTCTTATGTAAGAGGATATTATGTTTGGTGGGATTTTAGAATGTATGAATAATTATTAATTTTAAATAATAGTTAATTAATAGTTTTTAAACATTTTATGTTGTTATTATTCTAAGATCATTCTATGTTGAACAACATAACCCTGTCTTCTGTGAGTAAAAGTTTTAAGTATAAATTTGTGCGAGAAGGTATATGCATGTATTGGAGTGAAAATTCAAATGTATATTTTTGTGAGTTTATTATAATATGAAAATAAAGTCTTATAGTATTTCAAGTATCTTTCATATATGTGATGAACAAAAAAAAAAAAAACTAACATACTCCTGTAGTCATCAAGAAATTTAACGTAGACAAAGTGATATCTCATGGAAAAATGGAAATTGGAAAATTGAGTGTTATAGATGGAAGGCATTGATTTTTTAAAGTGTGTACCAAATTTTTAATATTATTTTCAACCTTAATTTTTATTTATAACCCTTTTTGGATTGAATTAGAACAAACAACATCTTCTTAGATTACTGTAGACATGTAACTGAGTACACAGTCTATTCAAAGTTTGTTAAGTCTATCTACTATAGCTTAAAAATGGAAATATAATACTTGTAAAATGTGAATAGAATAAAATAATAAAAGAATTGTAAACACCTTTAGAATATTGAAATCTCATTTTCACCCTTCTTGAGTCTGTAAAACTAGTCCAAACCATGTATTTTGGTTTCTACTTTCAAAGTGTGTTTTTAGGAGTTATAACTATCAATAATTCATGAAATTTGGGGAAAATTTTTAGTTAAACATGAAAAAATATAATATAGTGTTTTTAA